>JAPEVW010000098.1:321100-566100 GCA_027921565.1 Artemia sinica | reverse complement strand
TGTTTTGGGAAATGGGTGGGTGGGCGTGGTAGGGGTGTTAGTTGCCTTCCGATCACTTTCGACTACTAAAAAAAGGCACTAGCCATTCCATTTTTCCAATCAAATGAACCCTTTTCTAAGTTTTCTATGACAACTCCTCCGATACGAAGTACCCTGGTCTAAAGGAAAAAAAAATATAATATATTGTGCCAACAACGTTCTTTGCTTAGGCAGTGCTACTGCGCTGCCTATGATTAAAAATCCTCTCAATTTTCTCCAAAAATCTCTAAGATGCAAATAATTTCTTTTGATACCTGTTTCTGAAATTTTTTGATGTGCCTTTTGACAACCCTGAAGAACACAATGCGTTGTGAACGAGTTTAATATCCCCCTCGGCATTCTATGAAAGTTTCAACTTGATGCCCTCCACTGTTTTGCAGATATTTCCGATACGGCCTTTTGACAGCCTGAATGCACACAGTGTCTTTCGATTTAATTAAACATATCCTTCAACATTCCCAGGGATTTTCAGCTTAATACCTTTGAGGGAATTTCATATCCACCATTTTGACAACCTAGATTCTTATAGTGCCTAGTGAGTTTTTTGCCATTCAAGAGATTTTTCACATATGCTCTATTCTTACCAAACTTCATTCAACTAAGAAAAAGACCCCTGAACCTTGGCTATTCTACTTTTAACATTTCCACCGTTATCCACCGCATTCACTGATAATACTACCTAAACCAAGTGAAGCTTTCTACTTGAGATAGACTTTCTTGTTGAGTAACATCACCTCTTCACCTCTAATATTTCAAGCCTAAGGAACCTTGTCTTCTTAACATTTATTTTTAAATCTGTTCTTGCACCCTAAACCCAGTGCTTCCATTTCTACTATATTTTAGAGTAGACTACTTTATTTTGAATGTTTTCTCCTCTAATATTTTTATACCTACTTTAGCAATTTATTTCTACTTTAAATTTGGATCTTCCACCTTTTTCCTTGCCAAGCCTATAGATTTTGTTACGGAAATAGGAATTTTGGATACAACGGCGGGATTTCGGTAAAAGCGATTGACAAACGCTCTAGTATTTGTTGGACTTGGATAGACCCGTGAAATTTGAAAGCTAAACCCTCGAAACATTCAGAAATTCATTCATTTTTTTCCTGTATATCATTGCACATCATTTCTTGTCTGTAAAATAAATATAAGGTTATGATAAAGTTTTTTATTTTTATTTTACAAATACAATTTAATGGCGGAAAATGTTTCAATTTACTGTTTGTTCTACACTTTTGGGAATTTGACAGGAATGTGAGTTCTATTAAATGTATAAACTAAGATCTGAATACACACTCAAAAACTGATTCAGCATTTGAAACATTGAATCACTACAAAAATAGCTGCTAAAGAGCAGGACTGGAGCTACTCAGTCAAGTCAGTTTACAAAATCCATTTTGCTGTATTTCAAGTAATCCCATTTTGTTACTTTTAATCAGGTTAACTCACTTGGCACCACAGAACATTATGCTAAATACAACGCTTGGAATACAGGTGAAACAAAACTTGATTGGTATGGCGTTCAATCAGGCCAAGGACTTTATAATGGTGCTCCTGCAGAGGGAACAGCTCTTGCATGGACTTCCAAGTCCTCCTCCGATCCAGGATTTCAACCACTCAACGTGTAAGTAACAATATTAGTCACTTTCAAAAGAAAATATCTTTACCTTAACTAATCATTACTTTAAAGGTTGCATTTAAAAAAAAAGTATATTCAAACTTAGTCCCATATATTATCATCTTTGCTTTACTTTTTTTTCGCCCAGCAATTTTGTTTTGAAAGAATGATCACAAAAACTTGGGAGTGGGCTCATTAAATCAAAATTTGATTGTTCTAGTAAAAATTTTCTAAGTACTGAAAATAATTTAATAGGAAGCCTCCACTCGCTCATTTTTTACCCCTGGGACACCCCAGTAGCCCCTACCCATGGCATTGGATAAAATGTTGAAAATGCCATTAAAAGGCTCTGTCAAAATAATCAGCTATGATTAAAAGGCGTCGCCAGACTTAACATTTTTCAACATGCTTGGACCAAAAGGATTTATCATATTCTAATATTTCAGATCAAAAGACTAGAGTGAGCTAGTGACCCATGTAACACTGCCCGATTCCCCTATCACAAAATTTTAACTGAAGAATAGGAATCTTGCATCTTGATTGAACCAGATGATACAAGAATTTTAAACTAGTAAGGTTTGAGGTACAAGTAGAACTGTGACCTCTCAGTATTCCTTATTGTCATCGAAGAATTTTCGACAGAAAATTGGTCAGGTTTTTTTTCTTTGATAGGCTAAAGAACTTATGGGGAAAATGCCATGGGCCAATTGGACATGATATGCTTTACAGAGGCTTAAGCCCAATATTTGACATTTTACGAAAGTGCTGAAATATGCTGGGAGCGATTGGGATAGGACACCTTAGGACAAGAAAAAAGAGGAAGTGAATTTCTAAGGCGTACACCACTTCAGTGGATCACCATTTTTCGCAGGGAGGAACTTAGAGCCCCATGAGATTTGATGGGCACATAGTTACAATCACTCCTTCAATTGTTTTTAGATATCTAGGTTTTTTTTCGGTCGAGGTGCTAACACACTTCAATGCTTTAAAAGTAGGACAGTCTCTGAATTGCAAAATTTTGAAGCTTAGTAGTGTCAAGAGTGTGACGGCCAGTGACCCGCTATTTCTTGAGGAAAGTGTCTTTGGATGCAGGTAACCTCTCAGCTCTCTGATCTCTTCCCTGGCAACCTTCTGAAGAGACCACCAGTCTCAGACAATGACTCTAAGAAAATCAATCAACGATTTTTTCAAGTCCAAAATTATGTGCTCTAGCAACATAATTAGCCCACACCCAGTTGTCTTACAGCTTCATCTGCTTGCACCTCAGCCATTTTTCGTTAGCTTGTATTGCATCATTCGCCCTCATTGGAATTTCTTTACAAGTGGGCTTTTTGTTTTAGAGAAGAAAAAAAAAAGTATGACTCCTTCATGTTTCTTCCACTAATTCTTCCAAACAGTTCGTGGGTAACGAACTGTAAGTAAGGAGCGACCCGGCTCAATAGTGAACCAAACTTTAAAAAACGGAATTTTGATACCAGAAATACCAAAAGAATTGGATTTTCCTGCTAATTTGGATATTTAACTTGAAGTTTTTAGTCGTCAAATTACGAGCCTGACAGCGTTTGCCCTTTTTTTTTTTCAAAAGCAGGAAACTCCCTAAGAGTGTGATAGGATCTTAATGAAAATTTTCGGAGCCCTTGTGGCATCATTCTCATTAGAAACAAGTGGGCTTTTTGTTTAGAGAAAAAAAAAAAAGTATGACTCCTTCATGTATCTTTCCACTAATTCTATCAAACATTTCGTTTACGAACTGTAAGTAAGGAGCGACCCGGCTCAATAGTAACCAAAACTTTAAAACACGGAATTTTGATACCCGTAGATACATCAAAAGAATGGATTTCTGCTTAATTTGGATATTTAAGTTTGATCAAGTTAGTCTTACCCATCAAAAGTTACGAGCCTGCAAGAATTTGCCTTATTTTTCGAAAAAAGCAGGAAACTCCCCCTAAGAGTGATAGGATCTTGAAATGAAAATCAAACCATTCAGCGTATCAGAGAACCTGACTGTAGAGGTTTCAAGTTCCTACATGTGAAAAAAATGTGGAATTTTACATTTTTTGCCAGAAGAAAGATCACGGATGCGTTTTTTTTTTGTTGTTTTTTTTTCCAGGGGTGATCGTGTCGATCAAGTGGTCGTAAAATATCGCGAGAGGGCTCATTCGAAAGGAAATTAAATGTTCTAGTGCCCTTTTTTAAGTGACCAAAAAAATTTGGAGGGCAACTAGGCCTCCTCCCACGCTAATGTTTTTCAAAAAGTCATTGATCATAATTGAGATAGCCATTTTGTTCAGCATAGTCGAAAACCTAACAAATATATCTCTGAGGGATTACTTAATCCCCCACAGTCCCCGGGGGAAGGGCTCCAAGTTATGAACTTTGTCCATTGTTTACATATAGTATTTTGTTACTTGGAAGTATGCAGAAGTTTTCAGGAGGGATTTCCGCTGGTTGGAAGGGGGGTTAGAGAAGGAAGCTACGTTGAGTGATCTTTCCATGGAGGATATTGTCATGAAGGAAGGGGTATTTTTTATGAAGAGGGCCGCCGGATTTCCCAGCATTATTTAAAAAAAACGATCAGAAATTAAATAAAAAAAAAAAGTTTTCTTAACTGAAAGTAAGGAGCAACATTAAAACTTAAAACGAACAGAAACTATTACGTATATGAGGGGTTCTCCCCGTAGTCAATACGTCACTCTTTACGTTAATTTTTTTTTAGTACTTTGAAAAATCTATCTATTCTAATCAAACGGCCTTTGTGATTCTTGGGTCATTCTTAAAGAATTGGAACAAAATTCGAGATTTAGCGTAAAGAGCGAGGTATTAACTAGGGGGAAAACCCCTCATCTGCGTAATAAAAATATACGAATCTAGAAGTTCGTTACGTAAGTTGTTTCGTAAGTTACGTCAGATCAAAATTTCGAGAATGTCATTTAGGCAAAAAAAAAGTAAAATTAATATGCAATTTCATTTTTATTATTCATGTACGGTTAGCCAAAATCAAAGCTGCATTAGTTCAAAAACGTTCAGAAATTAAAAAAAAACAAATTTTTTTAGCTGAAAGTAAGAAGCGAGAATAAAACTTAAAACGAACAGAAATTATTCTGTATATGAAAGAGGCTGTCCCCTCCTCAACGCCTCGCTCTTTACGCTAAAGTTTTTTATTGTTTTAAAAAAATAGAGTTGTGAAAAAGAGTCAAACTTTAGCGTAAATAGCGAGCCGTTGAGGAGGGGACAGCCCCTTTCATATACAGAATAATTTCTGTTCGTTTTAAGTTTTGATGTTGCTCCTTACTTTCCGTTTAAAAAAAAACTTGCTTTTTTTATATTAATATCATAAATAACAACGGTTTCTTGATTTGATAAAACTAAAATTAATTGACAAATTGACAAATTATTGTCTTTAACAGATATGCAGAAACAAAATTTCGACAAAATTTCAAAAATTCTAATTTTATTGTACGCAGATATCTGCAGCGTATACAGCAAAGTTGTGTAAAGATGGCAGCATATTCATGGTTAGTAAAAAAAAATCGCACCATATTTGTGGATTTTTATATTTGAAAAACCTAAACATTATTCCTATAGCTTTGTACCTTATGTATTAATTTTAGATATGGGGACCACTATTGGATGGTAGACATAATAATGGACTGCTCAGACTCTGAAGATGGATGGTTCGAGCTAAAGTCTTACGGAACAAACGGTAAGCAGTTATACATATTATTGCCGTCAATTCATCATGCTGAAAAAAATTTCTTTATTTTTAGCATGTTTTAAAATAGGCTTTGAGAAAGTATGTATGCTTCCATTTCCTGTAAACCAGGACAGTTTTTCTAGCCAACATTCATTTAGTCTATATGGACCTTATTCTCCTTCTTTGACGAGAAAACTTTCTAGGGTCTGTTTCGGTCCCGACCTTGAATTCGGCAACTTAAGCTTGAAAACATCACATATTCATCAAAATTAAATATATATTTGAGTAGGTGTCCAATTAAGTGTGAACAACCAATGGTTATAAATTTTTTTTAACAAAAAATTCAACTTAATAAACTATGTATAGGTTGAATGCTTTCTATTCAGCTAAAAAAGAAATATTCTTATGAGCATGATTATGTATTTCAATATACAGATAAAATACCCACTTCTTACACAGTTTTACCTTCTTATGCAAAACCTCTCTTTATGCTAAAACTTTTCAGCGCTTTAAAAAGCTTTATATTTCATACCTATGTGTTTCAGGAGTTGTTTTTACAGGATTGGGATAAAAAATCAAACTTTAGAGTAAAGACCTAGGGATTGAGGAAGGGTGGCCCCCTCTCATATATAGAATAAGTTCCTGTTAGTTTGAAGTTTTAATATTGCTACTTACTTTCAGTTAAAAAACTAATTTTATAATTTAATTTCTGATTGTTTTTCAAAATATGTCACGGATTTCACCTCTCGTCGTAATTTCCACTGGGAAATCGCCGCTTACAATTTCTCCTATAAAGAATTCTCCATGAACAACTTTTTTCCACAAAATAATCCACCTCCCCCGAAAGTCCCAACAGACCATTCCTTATAGCTGACCCCCCCCCCCCCCTCTAGGACAATTTCACCCAGAAAATTTTCCCTAGAAAATTTGGCTTACTTGTTTAATTGTTTAAAGCAATAAAACTTGGCATTTGTTTAATTTCTATTAGTTTTTCAAATCATGTCAGAAATTCCTTTCCCTCCTCGGTGGAAAATTTCCCCCAAAAATCCCTCTATGGAAATGGCCTCACCTTAAAAATTCCAACCCAAGAAATATCCACCCTAAACAATTCCCTCTCGCTGACAAATTAACCCAAACCATTCACCCGGAACATTCTCTCCACATGTAAAATTTAACAGCCTAAAGGAAAGTAAGAGAAATAAACCAATTTTTTTTTATAATTCCGGAATTTTCTTCCTAGAAAAATCCTCCCCGCGGAATCCTCCTCCCCCCCGCAGAAAATTACCCCAAAAACTTACCTATATTTCTAAATAATAAACACTATATTTAATCAATGGGCTAATTGCATAGCTTACAGCCCTTTCCCAAATTGCTGGGGTAGTCATGTTATTCTCAGTGACATAGTTATGGGACCTCTCAATTATGGTAAACCAAATGGCTATTTAAAATTTTGATCAGATGTCTTTGGGGATAAGGGTACTAGAACCAATCCCTTTGGTCACTTAAAACGGGTACTAGAACTTTTAATTTCTGTTCTAAGGATCTCTCTTCGGGTCTTCTAGGACCATTGGTTTGACACGATCACCCTCGGGTGAAAAATGATTAAACTTTCATTCGTGATCTTTCTTCTGAAATATTCAAATTCTGCATTTTTGTATACAGGAAAATGAAACCTTTAAAAGGAGGTTTTTTCTCCTACGCTGAATCTGACGGTATGATTTCATTAAGACCACTTGACTTTCTTTTTTATTGGGATGGGGAGGGGGGGCTTCTGTCCTTTTTCAAAAATCTGGTAAATTTTCTCATGGTCGTAGCTTTTGGTAGGTAGCATTAAACATAATGATTTTTATACTTGGAATCAGCAGAAAAACAAACAATTTTGTTGTTGTGCTAGTTTATATCGAAATTTATTCTTTTAAAGATTCGGCTACTACTAGGCTGAGTTACTCTTTACTAACTGTAACTGTTTTGATCACTCTTTACGTTCAGCTCCTTACCAGGGACTGTTTGACTTGAGCCACTTTCCTACATCATAAGTAATAATCTTATAAATAATTCTGTTTTCTCAAAGTACCAAAAAAAAAAAATGTTAGTTAACAATGTTTGAGGACTTTTCAGAAAAATTTAATCAATAAGGAGAGTTTTCAATAATTCCTAAGGCCACACTTGCTTTCCATGACAAACTGAAAAAATGGGAAGAAAAAAAGAGTTTGGAGAGTTTGAAGGACAATTTTCAAAAAAATGACACTGCAGCAAACCAGGATGAATAATTTCTACGCTATAACCGTTGATAACTTAACAATCCCGACTCTCCACCTTAGGTATTGGTAAAAAGAGTGGCCTTATAGGGGGGGGGGGATATTTGCTTTCCTAATTTCTCCCCCCCCCTAGATTTTGGTAAATACCTTCTTTTGGGTATAAGGCATATATTCACTATATGCATATCAGGTTTGCCATCGTTAACGAATCATTACCAAACATATTGATTTTACAGGTGATTAAATAAACAAAAACAAGTTGTTTTTTTTAACTGAAAGTATGGTGCAAGACAAAAACTTAAAAAGAACAGAGAATATAATGTATCTGAAGGGGTTTGCCAACTCCAAACACCTCACTCTTTACACTAAAGTTCTTTAGAACTTTTAAAAGAGCTTCTTATTGTTCTAATTTAACGAGCCTTGTGTTTCAGGAGTCGTTCTTTAAGAATTAGGACAAAATTCAAACTTTAGCCTAAAGAACGAGGTGTTGAGGAGGGGGACACTCCCCTTCATGTGTGTAATAATTTCTGTTCGTTTTAATTTGTAATGTTGCTCCTTACTTTCAGCTGAAAAAAATTGTTTATTTTTAATTTCTGATCTTTTTTATATAATGCCAGGAAATCTGGCTGCACCTCCATGGAGAAAAACCCTACCCACGAAATTATACTCTAGAAAATTCAATCCCGGTGAAAGTTTACCCTAGACAATTACCCTTAGCATCTCCACGCTTAAAATTGAGACGAAAAAAAGAGAAAGCAAAACATAAATACAATTTTGTATAGGAATTATGGCAAATTCCCCCACTGTAAATTTTCCCTGAAACTTTTACCCCATGGAAACGCCCTTCCCTATGAAAATTCCCCCATGGAAAAATTCCAGAGCAGAAAATTCGTCCCCACCCTACCCAAGAATGTATGATTACTTTCTAATAACAAATACTATGAGTAAATACTGGGAAAATTTTATAACTTAAGGACATAACAATTTTCTCCTGGGGCTGTAGGGGGGAGGGGGGGGTCATGTTATATCTAAAGACACAGCAATTGGACTTTCAACTATGATGAACAGAATGGCTTTCTCAAAATTTTGATCGGAAGTTTTTGGGAAAAAAGAGCGGGGAGGAGCTTTTAGTTGCCCTCAAATCTTTTTGGTCACTGAAAAATGGCACCAGAGCTTTTAATTTTCGTTCGAATGAGCTCTTTCCCAATTTTCTAGGACCACTGGTTTGATACAATCACCCCTGGAAAACCAAAAAGCAAAAAACAAACAAATAAACACGCATCCGTGATCTTTCTTCCAGAAAAATAGAAAATATCACATTTTTTGGAGACTGGAGTTTGAAAACTCTAAAATAAGATTCTTTGATACGCTGAAACCTGTTGGTGTGATTTTCATTAGGATTCTTCTTCGACTTTTAAGGTGTGCTTCTCCATTTCTCAGAAATAAGGCAAATTTTCTCAGACTTGTAGCCTTCGATGGGTACCACTAAACTTAATGATACTTATATATTTGGTATCAGCATAATAAGCCGATTTGTTTGACATATATCTTGGTTAAAATTCAGTTTTTTAGAGTTTCTGTTACTATTGAGCCGCGCCACTCCTCACTTACAGCTCGTAACCACGAACTGTTTGATTCAATAAAAACTACGAAATAGTTCGTCCCCACGAACTGATTGGTTCAATAAAAAAAATTGAAATTTCAATTCGGGTCTGTAAATCCAATATTCTTAACAAATTGAAAATTCAATAATGATTAAGAATTCCAATAAGGCCCTAAATATAACTCCAACGAATTTCAGCTGTTGAAATTCCTGTTTGTGTTGAATCATTTTTTTTTTTTACAGTGTAGTAAAAATATTTTTGAAACTTTTTCCACGTGAAAGTAAATAGCAATAATAAAACTAAAGACAAAACAGATATAATCCAATACATGAGAAGACTCCTGCCTCACTCAAGTCTTCACTCTTTACAACAAATTTTGATATTTTTCTTATTATTTGAAGATACAAATATGAACACAGGAGCAATGCGATATAAATACACTTTTTTCCAGTACTAGAATGGAAGGGCTTCTTTATTCGTATTTGCTTTAAATAGTAGTTCGTTGTTTAAATAATTTAAAACGAAATCGGTGAACAAAAAACATTCAGTTAGAAACTGGCAATAATTGTTGTGCTCTATAATACACTAAATAAAGCGTCAAATTTTAGCGTAAAAATTGAGAGTCAGGGGATGATTCCATTTCAGTTTTTTTCACTTTTTCAAGTTTGATTTTTGTCCCAATTATATAACGACTCCTGAACACACAAGGGCCGTTTAATTAGAATCAGAAGCTTTGCCAAAATTAGTAAAAAAAATTTAGCGTGAAGAGTGATAAATTGAGGAGGGAGACCCCCCCCCTCATATATGGAATAGTTTCTGTTCGTTTTAAGTTCAAATGTTGCTTTTTTTTTAATTTCAGTTGAAAAACTTGTCCTTTTTAATTTAATTTCTTCAAGAAACATACAGAAAGAGCAAAAATAAAGTTTTGGTTCACTGAACTTAGTTGCTTAATTTCTTCACTATTTTTTTTTTTCTTTAAGAGCTGGAGAAAAGGTAGAAATATTTTCGAACAGCTCGTGGTAACGAACGGTAAGTAAGGAGCGACTCAGCTCAATAGTTACGGAAACTCTAAAAAACAGGATTTTAATATCAATAAATACCTCGAAGGAATACAATTTTTATGTTGATTCCAAACATGTAGATTATTAAATTTGAAGTTTACCCATCAAAAGTTATAAGCCTGTAAAATTTGTCCCATTCTCAAAAAAAGGGGGGATACCTCAAAAAGTCAAGCGATCATAATGAAAATCACACTATCATATTCAGCATATCAGAAAACCACTGCTGCAGAGGTTTGAAGCCCTTATATACAAAAATGTGGGGTTCTGTGTTTTTGACAGGAGAAATATCACGGATGCGTATTTGTTTGTTTGTTTTATCCCAGGTGTAATTGTATCGAACTCGTGATCCTAGAAGATGGGGAGAGGCGTCATCTGTTCGGAATTCAAAAGCTCTAGTGCCATTTTTAGGTGATCAAAAAAATTGGAGGGTAACTAACCCCCCCTCCTGTGCCCTCTTCTTCTCCAAAATCATCTGATTTAAAACTTTTAGATAGCTATTTGATTCAACAGATTTGTTATAGGGAAATATACGAACAGTTTTTGGGGGTATTTTATGCAGGGAGGGTTATTTTTCAAGGGGAGCATTTTTTTTATTGAGAGGAAAGTTTCCGGGAGGAATTTTCCGACCCGAATTTACATGGCAAAGGGGAAGGGGGTTCCTGGCATGATTTAAAAAATAGTAAGAAATTAAATAAAAAAGTATTTAACTGAAAGTGAGGAGCAACATTAATACTTAAAACAAACAGAAATTATTCCATATATCAGGGTGGCTACCCCCTCTTCAACCTTCGATCTTTACACTAAATTCTAAATTTTTGTCAAAGTTATTTAAGAAGAACTGCTCTTTGAATTGGGAAGAGAAGTGTTCCTAAAGAGCTCTAAGACTTTAACGTAAAAAGTAAGGGTTGAGGAAGGGGCAGCCTCCCTCATGTATATCTCTCTATACTTTTGTGTGTGTATTTAATTTTAGTTTAATGGATCAAGCTACTTCCAGCTTCTTAATTTTCTGTTATTTTAGGACTTGGGTGGGAGATTGATATGACACAAGGAGATTGCACCGGGACAGCTGGAGGCTCTGCACCTTATACATCGACAAATCATCTAGCAAAGTGTGGCTATATCAATGTTTTCAAATTTGGAATTCCTTCATGTGAGATAAACCAATTTCCGATCAGAGAATGATCAGAGGCCCCAGCCTGACACTTGGCACATAAGATAAAGTTGAAGCGGTTTCATTATTGGAAGAGAAAATTATTATTAAAAGTTTTTTTTTGTATTTGGATGTAATAAATTCAAGTTACTTTACTAAGTAAGAAAAGATAGTAATATTACTAAAACATAGGATTTTTTTTTTTTTTTTTTACTTTTTTCGTTTGAAAACGTCACTTGTTCCAATATTAGACCATGGCAGCATCCAGCAACTCTACTTAGAATTTGCAACTCTAGAATTTCCAGGAACAAATTCGAGACGTTACGTGATCCTGTATTGATTATTCAAGAACAAAGACGATCCGTTTATACAATGCTTTGTTTACTCGCATAATAGGTCCGGGTAATTTTATTTTGTTCTTTGGGAACTATAAAACCCGGTGCTGGAGACAGTGCTTCCAATCTAGGGATTTCCCCCCTAAAATGAGGATTTTTGAGGTCTTTTAGGGGTGAACTTTTTCATTTAGGGATTTGGGGATTCTTAGGGATTTCTACAAGTCTTCTGGATTTTTTAGGGAATTTCTAGGGTTTCGGCCCTAGAAAATCCTCTTCCGACCCAAAAAAGGAAAAATGGGACGGAAGTAGTTTTCCGTCACAGTTTTACAGAAAGTCTGGACGCGCTATAAAGGGAGTTAAGGATCTTTTGGGCAGTCAAATCGGAAGAGCGTTATGTTTAAATGCTTGCCCAGAGTTGCCACGAAGGTTAAGTGCGTACCATTTTTGGTACGTTTCAAATAAAAACGGTACGTTTTACGTTACGGTCCTAAAAACGTTACATTTTTGTTAAGTTTTTTTGAATTTATGTTACAATTATGTTACGCTTTTGAATAATGAGGAAGTTTCACATTTTCTAAGTAATCTATTTGTTTTTTTTTTTCCCCCATGGAAAAAAATCTGCTGTTCCCATTTTAATTACACTGACATGAGTATCGAAATTTTTTCACATCGTGGTTATTTAATCTTATCAAACAATCACTCAGTTATTAGGATGAGAAATTACCCACTTCGCTTACTCGCATAGTAAGTTAAGATAACATTCTCTCTCATGAGCATAAGATTATCATTTGTTTAGTGACAAGTGACAATAGTCAGTTAGTCACCTCACCAACTTTCAACTTCATCAGTTTACTTTGAATCTTGCTCTGTCAACAGTCATTTTAAAATTATCAAACAGTTAGTGGTAACGAACTGTAAGTAGGGAGCCACCCGGCTCAATGGTAACCGAAACTCTAAAAAACGGAATTTTGATACCAATAGATACATCAAAAGAATCAAATTTTAATTTTGATTTCAAATAAATAAGTTTCATCAAGTTTAATTTTACCTTTCAAAAGTGACGCGCCTGAGAAAATTTGGCTGATTTTCGAAAAAAGGGGGAAAGGACCCCCTAAAAATTATAGAACCTTAATGAAAATCGCACCATCATATTCAGCGTATCAGAGAACCCTACTTTTGAGGTTTCAAGCTCCTATCTACAAACAAATGTGGAATTTTCCCTTTTTTGCCAGAAGAAAGATCACGGGTGCGTGTTTATTTGTTTTTTTGTTGTTTTTTTTCCCCAGGGGTGATCGTATCGACCAAAATGCCCTAGAATATCGTGGTAGGGCTCATTGGAACGGAAATTAAAAGTTCTAGTGCCCTTTTTAATTGACCAAAAAAATGGAGGGCAACTAGGCCCCCTCCCACGCTCATTTTTTTCCCAAGGTCACCCGATCAAAATTTTGAGATAGCCATTTTGTTTCAGCATGGTCGAAAATATTATAACTATGTCTTTTAGGATGACTTAATCCCTCGAAGCCCCCAGGGGGAGGGCTGAAAGCTATGAACTTAACCCAAAGTTAACATATAGTATGGGTTATTGGGACCCGGCTCAATGATAACCGAAACTCTAGAAAACGGCATTTTGATACCAATAGATACATCAAAAGAATCGGATTTTAATGCTGATTTCAAATATATAAGTTTAATCCTACCCATCAAAAGTTACGCGCCTGAGAAAATTTGGCTGATTTTCAAAAAAGGGGGAAAGACCCCCTAAAAATTAGAGAACCTTAATGAAAATCGCACCATCATATTCAGCGTATCAGAGAACCCTACTTTTGAGGTTTCAAGCTCCTATCTACAAAAATGTGGAATTTTCCCTTTTTTGCCAGAAGAAAGATCACGGGTGCGTGTTTATTTGTTTTTTTGTTGTTTTTTTTTTCCCAGGGGTGATCGTATCGACCAAAATGTCCTAGAATATCGTGGTAGGGCTCGTTGGAACGAAAATTAAAAGTTCTAGTGCCCTTTTTAATTGACCCAAAAAATGGAGGGCAACTAGGCCCCCTCCCACGCTCATTTTTTCCCAAGGTCACCCGATCAAAATTTTGAGATAGCCATTTTGTTCAGCATGGTCGAAAATATTATAACTATGTCTTTTAGGATGACTTAATCCCTCGAAGCCCCCAGGGGGAGGGCTGAAAGCTATGAACTTAACCCAAAGTTAACATATAGTATGGGTTATTGGGACCCGGCTCAATGATACCGAAACTCTAGAAAACGGTATTTTGATACCAATAGATACATCAAAAGAATCGGATTTTAATGCTGATTTCAAAAATATAAGTTTAATCCTACCCATCAAAAGTTACGCGCCTGAGAAAATTTGGCTGATTTTCGAAAAAAGGGAAAAAGACCCCCTAAAAGTTATAGAACCTTAATAAAAATCACACAATCATATTCCGCGTATCAGAGAACCCTGCTGTAGAGGTTTCCAGATCCTATCTATATAAAAATGGGGAATTTTGCATTTTTTGCCAGAAGAAAGATCACGGGTGTGTGTTTATTTGTTTTTTTGTTTTTTTTTTTTCCCAGGGGTGATCGTATCGACCCAGTGGTCCTAGAATATCGTGAGAGGGCTCATTGGAATGTAAATTAAAAGTTCCTGTGCCCTTTTTAAGTGACCAAAAAAATGGAGGGCAACTAGGCGCCCCCTCCCACGCTCATTTATTTCCCAAAGTCACTTGATCAAAATTTTGAGATAGCCGTTTTGTTCAGCATGTTCTAAAATATTATAAGTATGTCTTTTAGGATGACTTAATCCCCTGAAGTTTCCGGGAGGAGGGCTGAAACTTATGAACTTTACCCAATGTTAACATATAGTATTGGTTATTGGGAAGTATACAGTACAGACGTTTTCAGGGGAGATTTTTCCAGGTAGTGGGGGGGGTCGGGGGTTATGTGGGAGGATATTTCCATGAAGGAAGTTTTCATGGGGGAAGGGACGTTGCTTTGAAGGGGACGCCAGACTTCCCAGCATTATTTAAAAAAAGATCAGAAATTAAATATAAAAAAAAACAAGCTTTTCAACTGCAACAGCAGCAACATCAAAACTTTAAACGAACAGAAAATATTACATATATGATTGGGTTCACCCCCTAGTCAATACCTCACTCTTTAAGCCAGAGATTTTTTAGTACTTTCATAAGAGCTTTCATATGTTATTTTCTGTAGATAAATATTCCACTGACATTAATCTTGCCGACAACGAAGACGTCATTTCACAGTTATATTTTGCTTCAGTGGATACAATATGCATTTGCGTTTTTAGTGAAATTACTTCTTCATTTACTGCATCGCAATTTTTACCAACTTGAGCAGCATTGGATTGTAAGATAGCTTGAGCATTTTCCACAGAAATTACTCAATTTTCTAGATTAGCCAATCTCGTGTCAATTGAGTTTAATGTACTTTGAGACTCCGTTACGATTTCAAGAATTTTCGAGAAATCTTCCGCTAATGACTGGATCGAAGCACGATTTATTGGCTTTTGCGTTGAAGATGAATGCCGAGATTCGTCAAGCGAAACCGATCCAAATTGGTCGTTTGTTTTACGTTTACACTTATTCCTCGTCATCACAAACCACTAAATAAAAAATTAGAATATTCTTACAGGAAAAAGTACTTGTTATTTATCCACGTAAGTACCGTCGTGCAGTTCGCTTAGCCGTTAATGCACGGCTAAATTGCCAAATTACCAAACAGGAGCTCCAAATTGCCAAACATAAATTGCCAAACAGGAGCTCCTCAAATCTTCGCATTGGAACTCTCAGCTAATAAATTGACTTCTATTTATGCGTAATCATTAATTAGCAGACTCCTTCAGAGGCAATGCTGTAGCGTTGCCTATAGTAAAGGCCATACGGCTCCAATGTTTTATTATTATTTTTTTTTCCAGAGGCACTTCATATAGAAGGGGTCGTCGTAGAAGCTTCAAAGGGGGCTCATTCAATTGGAAATCGAGAGTTCTAGAGCCCTTTTTAATAGTCGAAAATGACTGGAGGACAACTAGCCCCCACCCCACGCCCATGATTCCCCCAAACACATCCAATCAAAATTTTGAGATAGCCATTTTGTTCGGCATAGTTGATTTCCAAATTGAAAATATATTTTTGAGTAGGACACTCCCCCACAACCCTCAGGGCAAGGGTTTTTAAATTATGCCTTGGGGGCATATAAGGTTTTTATAGAAGGCGGTGTCGTAGAAACTTCAAAAAAGGCTCATTCGATTGAAAATTCCGAGTGCTAGTGCCCTTTGTAATAGTTGAAAGTGATTTGAGGGCACCTAACCCCCCTCTCACGCCCACCTTTTCCCCAAACACATCCAATCAAAATTTTAAGACAGCCATTTTATTAAACGTAGTTTTAAATTCTGGAAATTAGGTCTTTGAGGATTACAACTCCCCCAAAGCCCTCAGGGCAAGGGTTGTAATTTAAGGATTCTCTGAATCCTTCATATCATTTCTTATGGAAGGGATGCTCGTATAATTTTTAGAAGGCTCATTTGATTGAAAATTGAAAGTTCTTGTTCACTTTTTCAGAGTCAAACGATATTGAAGGGCAACTAGCCCCTCTCCCCCTCCACGCCCTAAATGCATCAGATAAAAATTTTGAGATAGACATTTTGTTAAAATAGTTCAAAGTTCTGAAAACAAAAAACTCCGGTGTCGACACAGCCCACCAGGGCCTAGGGGTAGGCGTTGTAAGTTATGCCCTGGGGCATAACTTATTAAGGGGGATTTAACTTATGGGAAGGGGTTTTATATGAGAAGAGCACATAGGAAATCTATTATAATTATCCAATTATAAGGTTAAAATACATACTCTGTGATAGATGCAAAATTGCTTTGGCACACAAATTCCTATTAAGGTCAATTCCAAACAGTCGTGATCCCTTTGTGTCAGCAAGTGAAATGGTCTAAACCCCCTTATGGGAGCTATTTTTTTTCAATCCATTCATTGTTGTCAATCGCTGTCCCCAAGTTATGCAAGCTGTCTATTGTTCATATATAAGGTTTTTATCAAAGAGGTAATCGTATAGACTTTGAAAAAAGCCTCATTCGATTTAAATTGAAAGTTTTAGATCCGTTTTTTAAAGTCAAGAATAATCGGACAGTAAGCACCCCCCCCCATGCCATAAAAACTTGAAACTTTTATGAATCAAAACGAACAAGAATTAATTTTAAAAAAAAATTCCGAAAAATAAGTTTTTCAAAGAAAAGTAAAGGCCATTTTAAACTTAAGCTCAGGAGATACAAATACATATTAAAATTCAAACTCAAAACGACCAGAAATTACTATTAAAAAATAAATGAAACCCAAAACCACAGTTTATAGAATTATCCAAAAAGTTTATCGCAGATCATTTCTCTTCTTCATTCTCGGTGCGAACAAAAAGCTCCTCCCACTTCTTTGTGCAGTTATGTATCAGTGTGTTTGCGTCAATCGATGAGAAATGGTTACAAAGTGCATTATTCGTAATTGCGGGTTTCCACTTATTTCCGATTATTTCTATTATAACTGTAAGTTTCGCGTCCAAGAGGGTTACAAAGTGTATTATTCGTAATAGCGGGTTTCCACTTATTTTCGATTATTTCTATTATAACTGTAAGTTTCGCGTCCAAGAGAAATCTGACTTGTTCTACCCGTGAAAAGATCTAATGCCGCTTATGTTTTTACATTCTTCGGAGCACTTGCACGTCGGTCCGGGTTTTTATAATGGGTGATATAGGGAATGATCATACTGTTAATTCTATAAACTGTGCCCAAAATGAACAGAAATTAAATCATAGCAAAAAACATACAACAACAAATAATAAATAGATCTTAAAGCGAGTAATGCTTGGATAGAATATGAAAATCAAACTTAAAACGAAAACAAATATTTTGCTATTAAAGTATAAATGAAACTTAAAACGAAAAGAAATTAAATAAACAGTCAATGTGAAACATACAATATATATTAATGTAAATGAATAAATAAATCTTAAAACGAGTGAAACTTAAATTGAATATGCAAATCAAGTTTGAATCGAATAAAAATATCTACAAACAAGATTTTGGGTATCGTCTCACTGCAGAAGCCTAAAACCTACTGCGTCATTGGCGCTTTACTGAAAACGAATTATATTACAAATGTTTTCTTTTGTACTTAATATTGAAAATAAATATTAAAATTACGGTAAAATTTTGAACTGATGAGCTTTAAGCAATTAATATCATTATGCATCAAATATTCAGTTTAATTTATTAGTTCTTTTCAAGATTGGTAAAGACAAATATAGTTTCACTACAAGCAACATTTGGATCCTGCCCCCTTCTTTAACTGTAAAACCTAAAGCCTTCTGCGTCATTGGTGCTTCACTGAAAACGAATTACTCGTATATTACAAATTTATTATAATCAGGTTCTTACAGCATTGAAAATGAAAATAAAAATTACAGTGAAAAAAATCTTGAACTGATGGATCTTTCAACAATTAATATCATTATATATCTAATATTCAATTTGATTGTGTTTATACTTTCCAAGACTGTTCAAGACTCATATTGTTTTGTCATTTTTTATAACTCTGCCATTTTTTGTAACTAATCGTGTTAGTTTGTTATGAAAAACATTCTATGGCTTCTATGCATTTCTATTTTAGCGGAAAACTGCACCTCAAACTTTGTGGAACATGCATTTTCTTGCACGAAACACCAAAATATAATAAAATGTCAAGTTTCGGAGTGTTCCACCACTCGCAAGCAAGTGCCATTGGTATTTTTGAATCCGCAAGGTCAAATTAGGGGGTGGAGGGTAGGCTAATTCTCGTAGCAGCCCCATTCCGTCGTGATATGGTTCACATTTTCAACACCTGGCGTCCGGACTATCATATAATCTACCAAGCATACAACTACCCTAAATCAGTATCAATAAATAAATGAAACCCAAAAAGAACAAAAATCAAAATAAATATTTGAGTCAAACTCAAAACGAGCATAAATTAATGTGAGTAGGGTTCAAAACCCCTATGTTTTCTAAAAGTCAGAACATAATTTGTACTTTACTGAAAAAAAATTCAAATGAGTTTATTGGAAAGAATATGTGCATTGTCAATTTAATATACATATGCTGATATTTATTCCCTAAAATCTTAATTAATTTTTGATTTCTTAAAGTTACAAAAGTGGAAATATTTCAAAGAATCGTTTTCAGTAAAGCGCCAATGACACAGTAGGTTTTAGGCTTCTGCAGTGAGACGATACCCAAACTCTTGTTTGTAGTTATTTTTATTCGATTCAAACTTGATTTGCATATTCAATTTAAGTTTCACTCGTTTTAAGATTTATTTATTCATTTACATTAATATATATGGTATGTTTGTTCACATTGATTGTTTATTGAATTTTTGTTCGTTTTTAAGTTTCATTTATACTTTAATAGCAAAATATTTGTTTTCATTTTAAGCTTGATTTTCATATTCAATCTAAGCATTACTCGCTCTAAGATCTATTTATTCATTTATATTATTACTTGTTGCATGTTTTTTGCTATGATTGTTTATTTAATTTCTGTTCATTTTGGGTTTCATTTATTCTTTAATAGTAATTTCTGGTCGTTTTGAGTTTGCATTTCAACAGGTATTTGTATCTCCTGAGCTTAAGTTTAAAATGGCCTTAACTTTTCTTTGAAAAAACTTATTTTTCGGAAAGTTTTTTTTTAATTAATACATAAAAAGAACTTGTTCGCATTCACAGAACAAAAACTCCACCCACTTTGCTATTTCAATTCATTTTATCTCACATCAACCTAGGTTAAAAGCACTAGCCAAACGATAATACTTGGCTGATAGCTGATTCATAACAGCTATCAGCATTAAAAGATTTGGAAGGACGCGTAAAAGAAGAAGAAGAAAAAGAAGAAAGAACAGTTCCTGTCAAGAAAACAGTCAATATTATATGTCTTTTAAAAGGAAGTTGCGATCTGAAATTATAATTTTAGACAGCAACTCACAAGGCACAAGATTTTGTGCCTGTTACAGTTTTTTGGGTATATATTTATTTGTTTTTTTTTGGTTTGAATTCGTGTGAATATACTTTTGGCAACAAAGTTTTTTTTTAATTTTGTTGAAATGATCGTTTACCCGACGTCAGCTTTTCATCTTCACTTATTCCTAGCCTTAGTAACTTAGTCTTCTTAACATTAATTTTTAAACCTATTCTAGCATGGTGAACTCGCAAAACCTCTAAAAGTTCATTCATTTTGCTCAAACTTTCATTTAGGATGCTTAAATCAAACAGTTCCTGGCACCGATCTGTAAGTAAGGAGCGACCCGGCTCAATGGTAACCGAAGCTCTAAAAACGGATATTTTGATACCGATAGATACATTAAAATAATCAAATTTTAATACTGATTCCAAATTTATAAGTTTAATCAAGTTTAGTCTAACCCATCAAAAGTTACGCGCCTGAGAAAATTTGGCTGATTTCAGAAAAAATGAGGAAAGACCCCCTAAAAACTATAGAACCTTAATGAAAATCTAGGAAAAAATAAATAAATAATACATTGTGCTAACATCGTTCTTATGTGCCTACAGGGCATAAATTTAAACCCTTGCCGTGAGGGTTGAGGAGAAGTGTCCTCCCCTTTACTTAGTCCCTGTTTCTTGTCTCGTTCTCGAGTGTCCCCGTTCTTTACTTAGGCAGCGTGATCGTGCTGCCTATGATTTATGCAACAACTTTCTATATAAACCTTATATGCCCCCAAGGCATAACTTACAACCCTTGCACTGAGGGCTCTGAGGGGGTTATCATCTTAAAAGACCTAATTTCCAGAACGTTCAACTATGCTGAATAAAATGAATATCTCAAAATTTTGATTGGATGCGTTTTTGGAAAATGGTGGGCGTGAGAGGGGCGTTAGCCACTATCCAATCAATTTCAACTGTTAAAAAAGGCACTAGCGCTTTTAATTTCCAATTGAATGAGCCCTTTTGAAGTTTCTACGACAACGCTTTCAATAAAACTTTATATGCCCCAGGGTATAACTTACAACCCTTTCCCTGAGGGCTGTGGGAGGAGGGGTTGTCATCCTTAAGGACCTAATTTCCAAAACTTTCAACTCAACTGCATTTAATTTTTTTTATCATTTCTGTTTATTGATCTTTTTTGTTTCACTTTTGGCTCACTATGTACAACCATGTGATTAAAAATTTTTTCATGCAACTTTCAAGTAGAAGCAAGTCATTCGCGCTTTTCTGGGGCCATTTTTTTAGTTCTTTTTTTCAAGAAGTTTCATGTTTTTTTTCAAAAATTTTCCAAAATTCCTGGTAATTAGTCATTGTAATCCTGGTTAGTTTCAAATTCTGTTGAAAAAAAAAAACAGAAAGAAAGCATGACTTTACTATCTAAAAAAAGAATCTAGAACTTGATTTGTTAATGTGAAAATGTTTCACAACATTTGAATGTATTAAATCATACTTATTTGGCTTTTGAGCTGCCTTGATTATGACAGAGGCGCTCCAGGGGCGTAATTTGCTATGGAGTAGGGGGTACCCCCTCCAGACCCAAGCTTGACCCCCTTTCAGACCTCAGTTTTTCCCCCAGCTGAAATTTAGTTTTTGCTAAATATCTTGTCAAAACTAAGATGAGCCTGCATAATTCAAGGATCCAGATAAATAGGTCAATTTTTTAGTATATATTTGTCTGATTTTGGCTTTTTGAATGACAATTGGTACTTGTGCATTAGGCCTATATCTAACCCAGCGCTATACACGAAAGAAGTCAAGTTTGGTTAATGCTAATGAAATAAATAGGATGAAAATATAATAGCTTAGAAACAAATTTGGGCTATATATTTGCTTATTAGGAGGGGTGGGGGGTAAAGCATAGAATTTATTAAATACGTAACCTAACTTAACGTAGCCTAACCTAACCTAGGTATCTCCCCCCCCCCTAAACCACAAAAACAACAGTTTAAATATTGTAAACGCGATAAGAAATCACGCTTTGCAATCCATTATTGGATTGCAATACCTGTTTTTCTGGTTTTGCCTTGTACAGTCTATAGCGCTGGGTTAGATATCATGCACCAGTACCGACAATTTTGTCCAAGTCTTGATTGGAAAATTTTCCGTTTACCATTACAATTTTGAGATAAACTTTGATATTATGGGAAATGTTTATACTGTTTATAAAACATCTAAAGACAAAGTGATAAGTTAATTGAATGTTATTTGAGCATTGCAACTGAAATTAAATTTAAGACAAAATTTTTCCAATTAAATTGGAATTTTAAATACCAAAGAAATACTATCTGCCATCTAACGGCTATTTTGATAACTAAAGTAGCATAGTAGTAAACAAGGCATAATCTAAGAGTACCGTATGAGTAACTTAAAAGAGGGGAAACGGGCGCTAGTTCCGACAAAAAAAAACATAACAAAAAAAAAAACATCAACGGAATCTAGCGTTTGGCTTTTCTTGGCATTCTCCCAGTATAATAATAAGGTAAAATTTGTGCGATTAATTTAATTGGTAAAACTAGTGTGTAATAAGTGACTGATCTCATTTTCTGAAGAAAAAAAAAAACAGTTGCAAAACTTGAAAAAGTGCCAAGGAATGTCGAAGGCTAGATGATATAGGTGAATTTTTTTTTTTTTATTCTAGAGCCAGTTTCTACAATTGAAAGTTACATGTACTCTTTGGGTATAACAGCAAAGAAACAAGAAAATGCAGTGAGCCAAGTAAACAGTTGTTTCTGTTAGCCTTCCTTTTTCGACCAAACAAAATTTTTGTAAATGTTTGCGGCAAAATTATATGTCTGACATAACTTATTGCCACACGCAACTTTATTACTTGAAATCTAGTTTTGGCAGGCTCAAAGATAAAGTAAAATATGTTCAGCGAAATTCAATTTCCGACTAGCTGCTTCCCTCTTTCCTAATGAAAATTGACATCAATTCGGCCTTTTTGTTTATACACGTATCTTGGGACCAACGAAACGCCATTATATGACAAGATTGGCAGAAGAGTTCAAAAAGCCAACACTGAATCCCTACTGTCTTTTCGCTTGCTCTGTTTTATATAACAGCCAACACTGAATCCCTACTATCTTTTCGCTTTGTCTGTTTTATATAACTGAGACATATAGGCACTTTCACACCTAATTACATATCATCTTTGAATGGGGGTCCATTCTTGTAGGATATCACAGTCCACAGCTGTAAAGATAAGCAGTTTCCTTGGTAGTAAAAATCAACTGTTTTTCTTTTGGCCTTTTGCAACCATCGCCAACCTCCAATTACCAACAAGGGGATTATACATTGTGTTTCAACTATGTACTAATAAATCTATTTTAATGTGATTACTTATAACTGACAATAAAAAAAATGAGATATTTAGTTCTACATGGAAGGTATAGGCCCAAAATTTGATTTTAAACAATTTTCATAACAAACACTACTGTTATGTATTTTATTCAAGATACAAAAAAAAAATTAATTGTAAATCATAAAACCAACCCAGCTTTATTAATGAAATGGAAATAAATTTATTAATGAAAGGGAAATATATAAACTTGAGCAATGCAAAAAATAAATTTTTGAGCAAAGCAATGCAAAAATAAATCAATTTGTGTTATATAGTATGATTATCATTAGAGAAATGGCTTGGCTTTAAATCGTAAAACCAACCCGGTTTTATTAATGAAAGGGAAATAAATAAATTTGAGCAATGCAAAAATAAATTTTTGAGCAAAGCAATGCAAAAATAAATATATTTGTGTTATATAATACAATCATCATTAGAGAAATGGCTTGGCTTTAAATCGTAAAACCAACCCAGTTTTATTAATGAAAGGGAAATATATTTATTAGTGAAAGGGAAATAAAAAAATTTCAGCAATGCAAACATGGTCTATTAAAAAGAAATTTCTATGATCATAACAAAAAAACAAATTAGGACGATGTCATAAGATGGGTTATACAGTTCTTATAGTAAAAGAACAGAGAAAACAAAAATGCCGACCTTGATGGCATATAAATTTACAAAGAAAATTCAATGGCTATATTCTCCTTAATGACCAAAAATCTGGCAACATGGGCCATGTATCATTTGAAGAATAACACGTTTTGTTCCATTACACTACATAAGTATAAAAGTAAACTTCTTAATATGAAACTATCGCTACTAAAAAAAAAAGAAAAAAAAAAAATAGAAATAGAAATTAAACCCAAAAATACTTATTTTTAGCGGTTTTGCCTTTCTTCCAGAGAAAAAAAAAAAGAAACAAAAATAGGATTTTTTTTCAGCTACACGTAAGTCTTTTATAAAGGTAAAATGAATATTTTCTGGAATCAATTTTATATTTAATAAAAATAATGTTAGATTGCAGACTTTACCCAACGTTTGTTCATTCTCTTCCTTGATTTTGACACTGAAACGAAGTTTTTCAATGGTTGACTAACGTCTCTAATTCGGAAGTTGAGCCTAGATTTACGAAGCAGCCACCCATTAGACCACAATAAACAAGTGGTAAATTGACAGACAAGAGAAAAATGACTACACATACTGAAAACATAGACTACTTCTCATGTTAGAATACTCAGAACAGATCTATTCAGTCGCACAAAAAGCAATGTCACACTGTGCACCAAAGGGAAAAGTTTATTAACTAGATTTATTCTAGTTACTCCAATTTTCAACTAGAGTCCACAGACATATTAACTAGACTCCAACTATCACTTAAGTTTGGGCAAGGCAAGGTCTTTAGACAGACTCATGGAACAAATAACCGTAAAAGTAAATGACATAAAAATTTAAACATTAATAATGGGTACTATTGCGGTTTCTCATTTTTATACAAAAATTTATGAGTTGAAAGCATCCCGACGACAGCTGAAATTGACAGGTTTAGAAACATTTCTTTTTCCTCAGTTTTTCTCAGGGATAACCGTGCATTGGTTTACCTCCTCAGAAGAAAATATTTATTATTTCTAAAAGTTCGTCTCTTTATTTACCCCCTCCTGATGTGTAAATATATACCCCGAATTATATATTCTCCATGGATGCAATGATACGGTTGTGTATCTCCATGGTTGTGTGATTTTTTTGGCAATATTCTTAAAATAGATTTAAGGACAAAGTAGTATCGTCAACGACATCAAGCAATGGAAAAATCCATGGAGAGATGTATAATTTGGGCTATATATTTGCACATTTAGGGGAGGGGGGGTAAATTAAAGTGAAGCACTTTTATGAATGACGTAAGCATTTTATATTTTTTTTAAAGTGATTTTCAGAATTTTATAGTGTTTCCATCTGAAGAGGGCAACCACTGCCCAATTAGCTTCTTAGGTGTTAGTTTCTGATAAATCGGGACCTGCTTTTATACGATGTTTGCAATTGTGAAGGAAGAACTGACACATATATGTTTTTACGTCGTGCAATGATCTGCTCTTTCAATCAGGCTTTGCCAAAAATAGAAGGAAAAAAGGCCCTGGCCCAGACAATACAAGGAAAACACAAAAATGCCATAGACTATAGCTTGAAAATTTTTTTTTTTGTTTTTTTTTTTTTAACTTATTTATTTGCACAGAAAATGAATACTATACAATTATTGACTAGAGAAACATAATGATTATAAACAGAGCAAATGAATAGTTCACCAGAGGTAGAAAATTCTTGAAAATTTGTTTTAGGATAAACAGAAACAGTTATGGCAATAACACGGCTGATACATAAAAAAATATGCAAGATATTAGCCAGGCAAGGATTCTTACCACGATTCAACTAGTCAAGTCAGAGTCCTCACAAGCAGAGCTGTCCATTTTCGAGGCTCAAGTCTTTTTCGAATCACGGTTGCATCCACGTCGAGAGCTTTTTTTAAATGACAAAGAATCAGGAAAACGTTCCTTTTTGCATAAACTAGATTGCGTCTTCCTAGGATAGTTTTTTCTTTCCCTATTTCCTAATGATCCCCCCCCCCCCGAACAATATTCGACAATTTCTCGTTTTTAATATTCCACAGTGGACCCGTTTCGTGAGTTTCTTGTCTTAACATCGTAATTTTTAGTTTCAGGTCAGAAAATATCGTTTTGAAATTCATCAAGAAATATATTTTTATAATTTCTAGTTTTTAAAGGACCAAAACAAAAACTTCTCTAGCGTAGGGGCTTCGAAGGATTTGCCTAGTGACCTTTTTTTTCTCTTTGGCAAATGGCAGTCAGCTTTGCCATGTTTTATAGGACAATGTAAATTGTCTTTATGTTTTAGTTATTAGATAATAGACCGAACAAATGTTTATCAACTTGCATTGTCACTAACAGAATTTTACTGAGCTTAACCCGGTAAGTTAATATTCAAATTTTGCTGATACAGAAACTTGGGTAATAATCCTACTTGAAAACAACCCCAGAGTTAAAAGCAAAATCTAGTTTCCAAGAATTTTAGAAAAGAATGAGTTAGTGATAAAACACAGATTTCAACGATTCAAGTTGATTTTTCTTTAACAGACTTAAAAAGTATGAACTCTACAATTCTAAGTAACACTTAGGATTCCCACGACAGAAATTACGTTGCAAAGCTTAAGTTTGTAATATAGGATTGATGAGCAAAGAGAGATATCCATTCATCAGAAATAATTTTACATTCTTACATGCCTAGCGTAAACCAGTGCGATAGGCTTTGTTTAGTAAATAGGAAAACACTATTACATATTGTTCCCAATAGCCTGCACTGATTTTGTTCACTCATAGATAATTAAAAAAAAAAGACAAAAAAAAAACAAGGATTATACTTCATTAGGTTTGTAAGATAAGTGTCGTTTGGATAATATATTGCACACATTTTGACAACGGACTTTCAAATACTGCTACAAAATACTACGCTTGGAAAAAATCCATATTTTAAATAGTTTAGAGCTTCATACAAATATTAAAGCAATTTTTAGGAAAAGCACTTGGCACACTTTAAAAAAGCGATACTGATTTATCTTGTTCTCGGACATAGTATTATATGTCTATGACCTATGTATCTCAAGAAGGAGGAAACTTGGATATCTTGGCTGTGATAATACACAATCGCTTACGCGGCAAAACATTTATCTTGCTGACGGGCAGAAACAAGAAAACATGTCTGTTTTCGGTTGTTGTTAACAGACAAATTTTATATTTTTTTGCCAGTTTTTTTTCAGACTACCAAGATACCGCTGCAAGTAATTCCAACTTGAAAAATACCAATTTCCAACTGTTTCTAGAAGCTAGAAAAAACGCTTATTTTGGAAGTAAAATTTGAAATAATACAGCACCTTAAGAACCCAATGTCATACCGGAACACTAACTGAATCTAGTGCATTTATTTTTCGATTGAGGATGGGGGTGAAGAGGGGGGAGGGTATAAGACTCAGTCTGATGAAAAATGTTACACGAAATATTTTGGAAGAAACAGAATCGTACAAGAAAACAATTCCAATAAAAATATTAGCTGTCTAGCTAGTGCATCACACTAACTCAAAAGCAAGCTATCGTTAGCAAGCTGAAACCATTTAAATTTATAACAAGGGTTATTTGGCATTCCCATTTACTAATAAAATAAAAGCAGTTAATACTTTAATTATATATTATAGTTATAATTTTCATCAGCAGAAAGATAAATTAGGCACCAGCCGTCTTAAAACTAGGATAACTGGTAAAACATCTCCCCAAAAAACGCGATAATTTATTTATTAAGGTGTAAAGGAGGGTTTTTCTCCATTTTCTCTCCACATTTTTCTTCAAATTAAAAACCCTGAAATTTGTCCAAGTTAAATCCTGGTTCAAACAAGGGGACAGGGAGCCTACCTTTCATCTGAAATATATCCTGCTTCTTTTTAAATTTATGTGAAATCCATTTTAATGATATTTCTTAGTCTTTTTCTAATCCAATTTCCTCTCTGATTCTCACTTCAATAGCTCAAAACAGGCACATGTCCATTTTGTTTAGTTAGACTATAAATATCCTTTTATTTTATGACAGCAGGTTTGCATGCCAAAACTATATTTATGGGGAAAGTAGAGGCATTTTCTTGAAATATAAAACATTTTCCTGTGAGAATGACGGAAGTCTGATGTATAGCAATACGTCATTGTAGCCAATTAAACAAACATGACAAAAGAATAAACGCTTAGGATGAACCTATACCGATTAGGAAAAAATTTCAGATGAACCACTACCGAGGAGAAACAGACTACTCTTTTGCTCTTTACTGTTAAAAGGTATGCTTTAATTGCAATGGCTCTACTTTTGTGACGTAAGTCGTCGCATTTGTTCGACCCAATCGCATTTCTCCTTAATTGTATTTCAGAAATGGAGGACAGGGAACCCACCTCTTTTTACCCATTGTTGTATTTACCCAAATTTGCCGCGGAAACTATTTAGCCAGTAAAAAGAACAATTAATATTTTAGTCAAAAAATTTTTTATAAGTAGACCTTCTGCTTTTCTATGCTACTACCCCCCTCTGTAGCCAAAATGTATGCAGAGAAAATATCTATCTCTATTTTCGTCTTTTCTTCCGATTCTTCAGCAGGAGCGCAGCTCCCAAATTTTCATTGGGGGAGGGGGCAAGAGGGGTCCACATCCGGAGTCAAAGGGCATGACCTATATAACATTTGTTCCCCAAATCATTGAAGGAGGGGGCAACTGTTCTTCAGTGTGATAAAATGATTTCGGGCCGGGTAATTTACTTCTTAATGCACACACAATTTATAACACAATTTTCAAATGTGTTAAAACCTTCTAAGCGCCACTGTGGTCCTATTCTGACCAGCCCTTACGAAGCAAGCTAATAAATCAAAGAAACATAGTCAAAGCAAAACAAATACATAATAATAATAATTGCCCAATTATCCGAGCTTTCTAGTGTATGTTTCTCAATATTTCATTATGGGTTCTGTTTGTTATCAAGCCCTGTTAGCAGGCATCATCTAACACCAACATATTGAATTAGTTTGGCAAAAAAAAATATTGCCAGAAATACGCTAATTTTACATTTTTTTTTCTTGATTCAGTTTAACGGCATGTTTTTTTTGTAATATTGAAAAACATTACTACCACTACTAAACAATTGAAATCATTATTTGAAAAACGACATTTGTCTGGATAGAGCAGGTCAGAGCCACTTGAGAAAATGTAATTTGAGAGTCAGGGGTAACTTGGGTCAATATTTCTGGAAAACAACAGGGATAAAAGGTTTTCCGTGCGACTGTAATGGAAAAACTATTTTAAAAATATTACTCCTCAGAATTTGGGACTGGGATTCAAGCCCCCCCCCCCCAAAAAAAAAAATCCCAACAATATGCCTTGAAACGATTACTTTCAAGACAAATGTCACTTCCTTTGAACCTCATCTTTTCCTAAAACTTGCAACCACTTAAAAAAAAAATACATACAAAAATATTCTTTTGTCATAGCAGAAAAAAAAATACAATAAGTAGAAAAAGATCGAATAGAAAAAAATTGAAGAAAAAACCACATGTAAACAATACAAAACAAATATTCAATTTGATAAAAAAAAAAACACAAACGAATGTTTCTTTTGTAAAAGTTAGGCACAATAACATTATAACACAACATATTTTATAAACAGTAATACTAGATAATGGACAGCAGTTACAGGTTCCAACTTCTCCACAAATAAAAGGGGTTAGCAACTCGAAGGATAAATAGGCAGTTCACGGTATCTATTTTGAGGGTATGAGAGCTAACATTCAGGAAATATTGCCAGGGAGTGGGGTATTTAACTCACACGTTTAAATAACAATATATCAAAACAATGGTACATAGCTTCAATTGTGTGATTGTCTAATTATTCAAGTATGTCGAATGTGATATTCTTTAGCCCCATCTTTGATGAGAGTGACTCTCCCCTAACCCCTGTGTGCAGGTTAGTTCAAGTCTTTGATATCAGTCATACTATCGTACTAGTTATCAAAGCTTTGAAGTCTTGTCTGACCCTACAATGGTTAATTTTTTGGACATTGCTTTAATATATATATACAGAAAATTTTTGGTACAAAATGGACTTGGTGTCCTTTAATACCGGCTCCTCCATATTTTATATCGACTCCTTTTATACAGCTCCATTTGGCTCCTATACATTTTATTGAGAAATTTGGCTCTTCAGAACATTTGTATTGTTCTACTCTCGTTTCAATCCTACAAGGAACAGCCCTGGTACAGAAAAAAAAATTTAGTTGCCGAACTTAATGTGGAGAGACATGCCTCTGCAGTGAAAAAAGGACACTGACCCTCACACAATGAGAATTATGTGATGCTCCAAGAGAGTATAAAGTTGCTTGACAAAAATATCAGGTGCAAGTAATGGATTTTTTTTTTTCCCGTGAAGTAGCTACCACAGAACCAAAACCGTTTTCCTTAAATAGCGCCACTAAAAATGGAAGGGCAAGTAAATATAATGGCAAACAAATAGGAAAAAATGAACCCTTACAGAGAACAATAGAGGAGCTAGGCTATCCGAAAAATAAGTTATTGCCTTAGAACCTAGCAAGAAGTCATTTCAAAATAGGCTAGAAGTTTAATTTGAAGATTTACAGTTCTAGTATCACCCCAACTTCATAAAAGGTTAAATGGATTCTTATAGAGGAAAGGAGCTGAAACCACCATGGGCTGTTTGGGCCCTTGAGCCGGGCGGGTATTCAATTCCAAGATCGTTCTCACTTTATTAACCCTTTCAGTCACGAATTTTAGCCTGGAAGGTCAAAATTATGAGAGTAGCGAAAGTCAACCATGTGATGGATAAGTACTTACCAGGAATTTTTTCAGATTTTTTTCTGAACGTCTTCTTTCTTTTCCACCATGTACTTGAGCAAGGACAGTGTGACCAAATTTATTCAAATACAGTATAAAACCAATGAAAAACTGAGACTTCAAATATAGTACAAAAAAACGAGAAACTGAATTGACAATGATCCTTTTACGTTTCTTTAGGTTTGTGAAACTGTGCGAAACAGTTTCGCGATTCTTCCAGGCAAAGTGGGACGTTGCACTTGGTACACATGAACCTAGTCTTCATGATACAGGGGGCATTTTTACACCTGTTTTGGGCGGCAAATTTTTCTGGCCAATGAGCAAAGGAATCTTTCTTCACGGCGGAGCAGGGCCTACGAAATTTGAGTTTTCGTTTCCTACGATTTTCGGCAACCGAGTCTTCTTCATCACTCTCCTCCTCTTCGCTTGAAGGAAGAGATCTGGGTCGGCCTCTTCTTCTAGGAGTGTCTTCAGACATAATGAGAGTCTCTGCTATGTCGAGTCGGAAGGTGAACGAATCGACAATGTTCTTTTGTCTCATATTCTGTGCCTTGCAAATCTCGACATATTCAAGCCAACTGTTGACTACAGCAAGATCGATCAAATGGAATACGAGTCTCAAAGTCCATTTTTTGATCGAATGAGGGTCCTATAGTAGGATACCATCTGGTCAAGCTTATCAACCCCACCCATACTCAGGTTATAAGCCGCAATAGCTTCCGGCTGCGTCACTTGTACCTCTGTCTTCGTTTTCTTACACCACTTCATCACGTTTTTTACGTTGCCGCTTCCAATCATGTTAGAAGCGACTATCACCGATCTACAGTCCATCCACTTGATCAGACATACTTCTCCACTCACTAGCTCGTGGAACGCCCCCCTTCCTTTCTTTTTCAGAGACGTATCAGATTCCAACTTTGCGCCAAGAACTCTATTTGCTCTGATCGTGCCGGTGCCATACATACTTTTCCGTTCAAGCTCTTCAAGGAGCGGAATACTCGTAAAAAAGTTGTCAAAGAATATTTTCGTATGCGGGCGAAGCTGGACGCGACCAGCAAGAGCTAGTACCATTCCAGGTCCCAGTCCGAACTGCTTCTGCTCTTCCGTCAGGATAGTTTTCTTACCCTGGTAAACATCAAAAGTGAGTATGATGCCGTTACTGTTACAAAGCATAAAGATTTTTATGCCCCACGGTGTTGGCTTCCCCTGATATACTGTTTTATGTCCAATGCACCGGTGTACGGCACCATTTGCTCGTCGACTGATACATACTCAGAAGGTACGATGCTTTCTGTCTTTTTCAGGACCCGGTCTATAACCGGACGAACCTTCCATACGCGATCGGTGTTCTCCGGGTCTTTAGAGAGGATATCTACCAGATGAAACAAATTTCGGAGACGCGAAAACCTATTGAAGTTCATGGCGTCTGCTATTAGAGGTATCCGAGTCCGACTACCCCAGTACATGCGATACCTTGGGAATTTAAAAGCACTCATCGCTATATGAATACCTATGAACCTTCTTATTTCAGAGGCTGTTGTACCCAAACTTGAGCCGGTTTTCTGTACAGAATAAAGATTGGTCATCTCGGCGGCTAACTCATAAAATTCACTATCAAAATATTCTTTGAAGTAGTCTATAGGCTCCTCGGTACCAAGTGGCGGCGGCGCCGGGTCGGCATTGTTGATAACTTTCGAGAAGATCGCATTCTTCCATACGAGTCTGCGTTTTCGATTTTTCGGAGGCGGGGGGAGGAGCGGCTCATCATCCTCAACTTCCGATAATGAATCTTCATCCGTATCGTGTGGCTGCGATAGATTTACTGACGCCCAATCTTCACCTTCGTCATCTGAGTTTGGTAGGTCCGATAACTCTGAAAGGTCTGAGTCGATCGCGTCCAAGACATTCAGTATGTCAGCGTGACGAACTCGACGTGGTCGATCATTGGATGGACCTGGAAAAGAAGATAGTGAGTCGCTTTTCCAGAATAGCGACTTGACAGGAAAAAGTTATCACTGATGTTTTCAAATAATACTACCAAAAGTATGTTCCTCTGACTGTACCATATATGCTGCTATTGAACTAGAAAAGTTAGTATCAAGTCACACTGTCCTTACCCAAGAACACGCTACTTCGAAAAAATCTGCGGCATCTATCCAACGCACTAGCGAGGTAAACTTTTTTAATAGATGGGGTAACTAACTGAAAAGGACAAATGAACCCCTTTTTTCGCGTATTTTCATGGTAAATCTGGTAAAAAAAAATGCATGAAAACATACCTGGTAGATCCATTCTTTCGAGTACGGATGTGCAACAACTTCAAAATACTGCTAAAAATCAGAATTTAGCATCATCGGTTTGAAACTTCGCCAGTGTCTTTTCGCATTACTTATTATTATGGAGCGCATACTCGAGTATCGCTGCCACCTACAGGGTCCAAGAAGACCAAGCGAAGCTGTGATGTTCTCATGTGAGAACATGGTGACTGAAAGGGTTAAGACACCAGACAAATTTGAGCACCTATCATTAACACCCTTTGTTCATGAAGGTGATTCTTGCTGATTTCTTGATCACAGAAAACCAAGACAAAAAAATTGACATAAATAGGAGAAAACGCCACAGACAAAAATTTAAAAGAGTAAGAAGGTTAAAATATTCCACTTAAAGCTGATTCCTTTTGCTGCTTAACCCATAGTGCTTCACTTAGCAACGAAGAAAAAATTACATTAGTTATAAAACACATTAGTTATAATATTAGATGCTTTCATATGATATTGATATTGCAATGCAGCAACTGAAAGTGACAAAACACTTGGAAATACTTTATTTAGCTGCTTTGCCAAATTGATTAATAGAATTCCTTTCATTAAATCAATAATACTGCCTATTCAATTAGTTATGAATTTAGTTTATATTTAATTTCGTTCTTCATCAAAAGGTTATTTAAACCTTTGTAAAAAAAAAAAAAAAAAAAAAAAAAAAAAAAAAAAAAAAAAAAAAAAAAAAAAACGATTCCTGCAAAAAGCTCAAAATCTTACTTTAGATATTCCATTAAATTGTGAAAAATTTTACACGTCGCTCGTTCTGGACATGAGGATGTTGACCATTACCTTTTGTTGCTACCCACAAATTTTTCAGATTTACGCTTTTGCAGCAAATAGCCAGAATTTGCCATATTCACAAAGAACCAGTAGGGAAGACGTCAAAGAACAAATAACAGTGAGAAGTCAACAGCCTGGAGGCCATGACTGATCCCCAGGTACAAAAAAAAAACACTGCTTTACTTCTAAGCAAAGACAAAACTTATAGGAAAGGTAAATTACCTTTGAGTAAAGTGGTACTTTCTAGTTAAATTCGGTTAAACAAGAATAGATTACTGAATATAAAGATTTGGCAGTTCTCAAGTAGATTACGAAAACCCGTGTGAAGCCATTGCGATACCAGCATGACGTTAGCATTAATGGTTAGTGCTTTTTGCTCATTTTCTTTGATTTGACTTAGTTAATCTTCTGTTCTGTGTTGTCAAAATGCTGCTTTACCTTGTACCGTTATAATGGCTAAAATTATTTTACAATAAAAATCAGAAACATTTGGTAAAAATATTTTACCATTGCTTTCTAGGCTCTGGGATTCTGATGTTATATCCACTCAAATTATATACTACCATATCTTTATGCTCATTATTCTATGATGAAAGGAAGCACGCATACACATCAACAGCTACATCTTTGCAACTAACCCCTCAAATGTATACAAAACAAGCAATATATACATACAAACAATGGGATCTTCGATGTATAGAAAAAAAAAGGAAATCTCCGTTAAACAAAATTAATATGAAAAAATAATTGTGAGCAAGGAAAGTTATTTTGAGGTTGTCATCAAGACGGTCTCTCACCATCACCACGGTATATCACAAGTCCAACAGTAGCTAAACACCACAAACCACCACCGGATAATACTCCACCCACCCTTTTGAGCCCGAACTGTGGGGTGTAGATGGGGATGACTCGGATATTTTCTCTACAGCACTCTGAGGAATTGACGAAGGGTCTCCTGCAACAGATTCTGGACTTTTTTCAGTACCGTGAACAAGTAAATTCCAATCTGAAAGGGTTGCTGAAATAGAAAATAAAACTTATAGCACTATTACCATGGTACTTTTGTAAAATGGTGCAAGCTCATTTTTTCAAGTTTCGAAAGGCTATAAGAATGCAAGAAAAAATTCGGGAAGACGGAATTCCATCTATTGGCATAAGGGTGGCAAACGAGTATCATTAACACAAGAGTATCAGTATCATTAGTACTTCCTATTACCAGTAAAACACAATAAAGTTCTAGAAGTGAAATTTGTTTATTCAAGTTTATTCAAGTTATTCAAGTTTATTCAATTTTTTTCAAGTTTCGAAAGGCTATAAGAATGCAAGAAAAAAATCAGGAAGATGGAATTAAGGCTGTTTTTTCACTCATCAATGTGCTAAGATTTTGCATCTTTTTCTCAGAAAACGCTTAAAAGTGAAATCTTTGCAGTAAGATATTACATCTTTTGTCGTTTTTATGCACACGTCTTTCATCATTCTGCTCTGATCAGCGGTCTGAGAACAATGATGAGTATATCATCAAAGTTCTCTCATCATTGTTCTATACGTCAGAAAAATGGCGCCCTTCGCACTTTTTGCTAATATCAGTGAGCTGTAAGATCGTAGAACAAAGATGAGTTAAAAAACAATAATCTTTGCAGAAATATACAAGATCTTAGATGTAAGATCTTAGTGCTAAAAAACGGGCCTATTGCATGTATTTGACATAAGGGTGGAAAACAAGTATCATTACCACAAGAATATCAGTACCATTAGTACTTCCTATTGGCAGTAAAACACAGTAAAGTTCTAGAAGTGAAATTTGTCAGAGAAAGCATTGGCAGAAGCCAGTATTCTCGTAGGAAAAAAAAAATCAACTATTTACTGACTTTAACAGCATTTTTAATTTCTTAAAGTTTCAACTTAATAAAGGAATCTTCGACAGTTTTTGAAGTAAAAAACCTTGTACTTGTCACTACCGTTCCTTAAAAGTAACCAGAAAAATACTCAAGCCGCAAAATAGAAGTTCAGACTCGTTTCCAAAATGGGCGAGTAAGTTCCATTTCAACAACCATTTTATATCAAAACTAAATACAGATTTCGGCCGATCTTTCATGCTTGCACAGCTCCCGTTATGTATTTCCTTGGAAAATTAAATAGCTGAAATGAATTTCAATACTCCAAAAGCTGACTCGTCAACAAAGAAAAATCACAATAAGGGAATTGCTGGAGTTATAAGTTTTTTTTTTTTCATCCCAGGTTAAAAGAATGTAAAGTCAGAAACGAAAACAATCGTGAAATGAATTATCGATGGAAACCAATGTTTACAACATTCATATCAAGCAACTGGTCTCAAAGGATACAATTTTCCTTCATAACCAATATGCAGCGTTTAGTCGAAGTCGATTTTTTTTTTTTTTTTTTTTTTTTTTTTGCATAAGGCGAACGCAAAGTTTTCACACACAAAAAAACGTGTATGCAATTCATCCTGCTCTAAAACTCCAGATAAGACTTGTCGATAAATTACTGATAATTTGTTGTATGGAGTGGTTTCCAGAGAACCTTAAGAAATTAAAGCCGGGACACAGATCTCGGCAATTAAAAATATCACATGCACAACACAAAAGCTACCATTTTCTGTTATTATATAGAGTGAATAGTTTTTTAATAAACCAAACGAAAAGCAACAACTAGCAACTATACCAAGAGGAGTACCTAAGAAAACATTAGTGCGAGAAACTTATTGATCTTAAGTAATCCTAGAACCATTATACTTAATACAGCAAAAAATTGAGCATTTTAAATGCAAGTAAAGAGCGATACTAAAACACAAAACAAGCAATAATTACCCTGAATGAAAGGGAACTGTTTTTCCCCTCAAATCCCCACTCCTACAGTTCAAATGATTGCTACTGCTCTACCAGCAACAACACATTTTTGATATTTTAGTTGAGAAGACGAATATAATTACTTTTATTTGAAAATTAGTGTAGCATTTGCAGTTATCATTGGCAAGTACTGTATTGTAATAAGTTTGCAGAAGAGTGTGTTTTAATGCCCATATATCTTAACTCTCACTGAGCCTTTGGATAAATATAGAACGAGTTTTGAGGGAGAGGGAAAAGTTGACACTGATGTCTAGTCTCCCTTGTATCCCCGGGAATATTTTTGGTCGACGCCTTTATTGTTGGTGCGATGTGGGGGGGGGGGGAGTAATAGTGCCCCACCTATTGCGACAATCTTTTTCTGTGTAGCATAAAATATTACATTCATATGCTCAAGGCATCGTGAACCTCGCTAGGAAATTTCTTGGGGGGGGGGGGGCGGCAAGACATATAACAAACTTTGTTTTCTGCAATTTTATATGTTAATATTTCTCTTTTCTTATTTATATACAATGTTTCAATGTATTTAAACATATGTATACAATGTGTTTAAACATCAAAGACACATAATGCAGAGGTTACAATGGCTTTAGCAACGTAGAAGATCGAAAGTCCAGCAGAATTTCCATCCACATGAACAATAACACCCATCTCTGTCCATCCAGAATTCTGTATTTAAATATTATTAAGAACTTCTTCAACAAAACTACGACTAAATGTTCACTAAAATATCCACTAAAATTGTTGCAAAATCAGAAAAAGTTTACATTCTCACGTGGATAATGAAAACCAGATTGAAAGCACTACACTCCCAACATGAATCCGGTAGTAGCGGCAAGCTTTTTTCTTAAGTTTTATGCTTTTTTTTTATGCTTAGACAATTTTTATGCTTGATTGGTGTTTCTTTTCTTGCTGTATTATTTGTTTCTTCGTTTTGCTTTGTCTATTTCTTTTTGATTACTGCAAGAAAAGAAACACCAATCAAGCATAAAAATTGTCTAAGTATAAAAAAAGCATAAAACTTAAGAAAAAAGCTTGCCGCTACTACCGGATTCATGTTGGGAATGTAGGGCTTTCAATCTGGTTTTCATTATCCACGTGAGAATGTAAACTTTTCCTGATTTGGCAACAATTTTAGTGGATATTTAAGTGAACATTTAGTCGTAGTTTTGTTGAAGAAGTTCATAATAATATTTAAATACAGAATTCTGGGTGGGACAGAGATGGGTGTTATTGTTCATGTGGATGGAAATTCTGCTGGATCTTCTACGATGCTGAAGCCATTGTAACCTCTGCATTATGTGTCTTTGATGTTTAAAACATATTGTATACATATGTTTAAATACATTGAAACATTGTATATAAATAAGAAAAGAGAAATATTAACATATAAAATCGCAGAAAACAAAGCTTGTTATATGTCTTGCCCCCCCCCCCCCAAAAAGAAATTTCCTAGCGAGGTTCAGGATGCCTTGAGCATATGAATGTAATATTTTATGCTACACAGAAAAAGATTGTCGCAATAGGAGGGCCATTATTACAACCCCCCCCCCCCCCACATCGCACCAACAATAAAGGCGTCGACCAAAAATATTCCCGGGGATACAAGGGAGACTAGACATCAGTGTCAACTTTTCCCTCTCCCTCAAAACTCGTTCTATATTTATCCAAAGGCTCAGTGAGAGTTAAGATATATGGGCATTAAAACACACTCTTCTGCAAACTTATTACAATACAGTACTTGCCAATGATAACTGCAAATGCTACACTAATTTTCAAATAAAAGTAATTATATTCGTCTTCTCAACTAAAATATCGAAAATGTGTTGTTGCTGGTAGAGCAGTAGCAATCATTTGAACTGTAGGAGTGGGGATTTGAGGGGAAAATAGTTCCCTTTCATTCAGGGTAATTATTGCTTGTTTTGTGTTTTAGTATCGCTCTTTACTTGCATTTAAAATGCTCAATTTTTTGCTGTATTAAGTATAATGGTTCTAGGATTACTTAAGATCGATAAGTTTCTCGTACTAATGTTTTCTTAGGTACTCCTCTTGGTATAGTTGCTAGTTGTTGCTTTTCGTTTGGTTTATTTAAAAACTATTCACTATATATAATAACAGAAAATGGTAGCTTTTGTGTTGTGCATGTGATATATTTAATAGCCGAGATCTGTGTCCCGGCTTTAATTTCTTAAGGTTCTCTGGAAACCACTCCATACAACAAATTATCAGTAATTTATTGACAAGTCTTATCTGGAGTTTTAGAGCAGGATGAATTGCATACACGTTTTTTTGTGTTGAAAACTTTGCGTTCGCCTTATGCAGCAAAAAAAAAAAAAAAAAAAAAAAAAAAAAAAAAAAAATCGACTTCGACTAAACGCTGCATATTGTTTATGAAGGAAAATTGTATCCTTTGAGACCAGTTGCTTGATATGACTGTTGTAAACATTGGTTTCCATCGATAATTCATTTCACGATTGTTTTCGTTTCAGACTACATTCTTTTAACCTGGGATGAAAAAAAAAAATGCTTATAACTCCAGCAATTCCCTTATTGTGATTTTTCGTTGTTGACGAGTCAGCTTTTGGAGTATTGAAATTCATTTCAGCTATTTAATTTTCCAATGAAATACATAACGGGAGCTGCATGAGCAAGCATGAAAGATCGGCCGAATCTGTATTTAGTTTTGAAATAAAATGGTTGTTGAAATGGAACTTACTCACCCATTTTAGAAACGAGTCCTGAACTTCTATTTTCCGGCTTGAGTATTTTTCATGTTACTTTTAAGGAACGGTAGTGACGAGTACAAGTTTTTTACTTCAAAAACTCTGTCGAAGATTCCTTTATTAAGTTGAAACTTTAAGAAATTAAAAATGCTGTTAAAGTCACTAAATAGTTGATTTTTTTTCCTACGAGAATACTGGCTTCTGCCAATGCTTTCTCTGACAAACAAATTTCACTTCTAGAACTTTACTGTGTTTTACTGCTAATAGGAAGTACTAATGGTACTGATATTCTTTTGGTAATGATAATTGTTTTCCACCCTTATGTCAAATACATGCAATAGGCCCGTTTTTTAGCACTAAGATCTTACATCTAAGATCTTGTATCTTTCATCAAAGATTATTGTTTTTTAGCTCATCTTTGTTCTAAGATCTTACAGCTCACTGATATTAGCAAAAAGTGCGAAGGGCGCCATTTTTCTGACGTATAGAACAATGATGAGAGAACTTTGATGATATACTCATCATTGTTCTCAGACCACTGATCAGAGCAGAATGATGAAAGACGTTTTCATAAAAACGACAAAAGATGTAAGTTCTTACTGCAAAGATTTCACTTTTAAGTGTTATCTGACAAAAGATGCAAAATCTTAGCACATTGATGAGTGAAAAAACGGCCTTAATTCCATCTTCCTGATTTTTTTTCTTGCATTCTTATAGCCTTACGAAACTTGAAAAAAATTTATTAAACTTGAATAACTTGAATAAACTTGAATAAACAAATTTCACTTCTAGAACTTTATTGTGTTTTACTGGTAATAGGAAGTACTAAAGATACTGATACTCTAGTGTTAATGATACTCGTTTGCCACCCTTATGCCAAATAGATGGAATTCCGTCTTCCCGAATTTTTTTCTTGCATTCTTATAGCCTTTTGAAACTTGAAAAAATGAGCTTGCACCATTTTACATAGTACCATGGTAATAGTGCTGATAAGTTTTATTTTCTATTTCAGCAACCCTTTCAGATTGGAACTTACTTGTTCACGGTACTGAAAAAAGTCCAGAATCTGTTGCAGGAGACCCTTCGTCAATTCCTCAGAGTGCTGTAGAGAAAATATCCGAGTCTTCCCCATCTGCACCCCACAGTTCGGGCTCACAAGGTGGGTGGAGTATTATCCGGTGGTGGTTTGTGGTGTTTAGCTACTGTTGGACTTGTGATATACCCTGGTGATGGTGAGAGACTGTCTTGATGACAACCTCAAAATAACTTTCCTTGCTCACAATTATTTTTTCATATTAATTTTGTTTAACGGAGATTTTCTTTTTTTCTATACATCGAAGTTCCCATTGTTTGTATGTATATGTTGCTTGTTTTGTATACATTTGAGGGGTTAGTAGCAAAGATATAGCTGTTGACGTGTATGCCTGCTTCCTTGCATCATAGAATAATGAGCATAAAGATTTGATAGTATATAATTGGAGTGGAGAATCCAAGAGTGTAGAAAGCAATGGTAAAATATTTTTACCAAATGTGTCTCATTTTTCTTGTAAAAATTATTTTAGCCATTATAACGGTACAAGGTAAAGCAGCAATTTGACGACACAGAATAGATGATTAACTATGTCAAATCAAAGAAAATGAGTGAAAAAAACTAACCATTAATGCTAACGTCATGCTGGTATCGCAATGGCTTCACACGGGTTTTCGTAATCTACTTGAGAACTGCCAAATCTTTATATTCAGTAAGTAGAGATGCCTCATGAGCTCCTACTGGGGCACCAAATATGGGCATAGAGTCATTAGGGGGAATGGGGTCAATGGCCTCTTTCTCCAGGTGTGTTTTTGGCACGCTCTTAGCGAAGGTCAATGTTGTTATTGTTTCCGAGGCAAAATGCCAAGGTCAATGTTATGTGTTGTTTTGAACAGAGTCATTAGAGAGAACACGTGGTTAATGGGGTCAATGTTGTTGTTGTAAGTGCACGCTCGAGGCAGATGTTATGATCCAGAAATAGTATTTGTTATTGTTATTCGAGCCAGATGTTATGAGGTTCCGAGAAACAGTTAATGACACTTCCTTCCTGTTCGAGGCAGATGTTATGATCCGAAAATAGTATTTGTTATTGTTATTCGAGCTAGATGTTATGAGGTTCCGAGAAACAGTTAATGACATTTCCTTCCTGTTCAAGCCAAATGTTATGGGTTTCCCGGAAACAGTTAGATCACCACTTCCCAGCCAATGTCAAGGTCAATGTTGTTGTTGTTTTCGAGCCAACTTTCTTTTCAGGTCAGTCTAGAGTTGGCAGTCAGAGTGAAAGGATTTTTGCTATAGTTTTATCAATCTGTGAATAGAATTCACTAAGCTTTTAGTGAGCAGTGTAATAACATGAGTGAACAAGTTGAGTTAGAAATATCCTTTTATTGCAACTGTTCTATTTGTAAGGGACTTTTTCATGATTTTGAGCATTCACAAGAACCTACTGAATGTTTAGACTGCATAGAGGCAGAGATAGATGAGAAGAATCTGGAGGAAACGAGAAGAAACATTATACGTGACATGGAGAGAAATTTATATCGATTGCAAGTAAGCTCAGATAAAAGAAGGATTGATATGTTAGAAAAGGAAGATCAAAAGAAGAGACTGGTAAAAGAGGGCTTTCTCTATAGTGTAAAAGACAGCAGTGAAAACCCAAAGAAAAATGTGTATAGTGCAAGATATAACTCGGATTATTATGATGATTATGCTATAAGAGAAGAGAAAAAGTGGTCCTTTAAGAGACAACATAAGAGGCCATTCTATGAAAAGGATTTTAAACAACAGAAAACCAATGTGGAAGAGTTCTCATATATGATTTACCGTTAAATCTAATTATTAATATGTATAATGAGTTTTATATTGTAATCACACAATAAATTTGTTTATATTATTTTAATTTTCATACACTCGATATATATAGAGTGAGGATACCAGCAGAGACTTCTATACATGAATAGTTCAGTTTGATTAAATCACCCCATAGAGTACTATCAGTCCATAACCAAGTCTTCTATCAAAGATAACAAAAAATAATTCATTCTTTCTAATCTTTATTCATTTGACAAATCAATATTTATAATAGTTTTTATATACACAATCTCGGGTTCAATTATCAGAATATCTATGTCTTCATCCTCCACTACCACTATGTCTAGCAGAGGGGGGTGGTATACATTCAATTTCAAGCTCAGGTTCATCACTTATTGATATATCTAGGAGAAGAGGCATCTCCCCAAATAAATCCTCGCGTACTCCTATTGTAGGCAAACTAGGGGCCAACCGCTCGTCATCCTCTATGCAAAGACGACCTGAAGGCCCCCGCCGTACCAAGTCTTCAGATGTATATGAAAGACCGTCTTCAGTATAGTGCACTTCTAGCACGTCATCATCACTAGCATCAATTGCTGTACTAGCACGGAGAAGAAGCTCCTCCTCCTCAACTGTGAGCTCCCACTCACTCCATACATCCTAAAAGATTGAGAACGCTATGATCGAAAACTAGAGTTTCCTGCGGAAAACCTATATTAGTTCAGATTTTACGGGAATAGTTCATTTTCGAACCAATATATCTACCAAAAGTTCAACACCTGAGTTAAACTAAGAGGTTTCAACTTCAGGAAAAAATTACATTCTGACAAGATTTGACAATTTACTAAATTAAAGTATTGTTTAGTTTTAAAAATGTTTTCTGTCACTCATCATCATCTTTTATTCATTCACAAACAATACTAAAGAAAACCGCTTCCCACGGTTTATTGATTTTAAATTATTAAGAAGGATATTATTTCGTTGAAATATACATTTTACATTTTTAATTTTCATGCTTTTGATAATTATCTTGTCCTTCTGGTGTAAATTGCAGCTGAAGGCTTATCACAAAATCACAGTTTCAAGTTTTTTAATATACTAAAATTGAAGGAAGCTAGAAAATGTGAAAACTTCTTTTCACCCGAATATTCTTCAGAGCCCAACCTAACTACGATCTGAAAACAATAATATAACTTATAGTTGAACAAATTTTTTAAAATATCTCTTTTCTGACATCATTTGGAACTTGCAAATTACTATAAGTAGTAACTAATTACTTCATTTTTAATGAACTTATAATTAATTGAACCAACAATCCAAATTTTTTTGATAGCACAACAATAAATGGCAAACGAAAAAGAATATACATCTAACCGAGTCAAATAAAGGTCCAACCAATATTTTTGGTTATTCACACCCCCCCCCCCACCAAACAAGCAGTGCAGTTAAAACCTTCTTAGAATCTATACTTAGACCGTGAAACTAGAAGAAACTAAATTTTCTGTAAAGTTATGTCTAACGATAGACTTATTAGAGAGACAGAAACTCTTTTTCCACAACCCACAAGAGGATATTTTTTAAGTAAAAAGTAAAGAGCTGCTACACTAAATCAAAGATGAACAGAAATAATGTCGAATAATTTGTCAAACGTAAACCTATATCCAATGATATATTTAATTGGGTGACAAAAACTTTTTCCACAAGAGGTTATTTTTCAATTAAAAGTAAAGAGCTGCTACACTAAATCAAAGATGAACAGAAATAATTTTTCAAAAGTAAACTTATGCATAACGATATATTTAATAGAGCAGTAGGTCTAGCTTTGAAAAGCGTGCTAGAACATCTAGAAAGAAGGTATCATATCTAAATTAGTATTTTTTTTATTACTATAGCAAATAAAATTATGCCAAATAAAAAAAAAAAAAAAAAAAAAAACAAAAAAAAAAAAAAAAAAAAAACTCGATAGGCAAGCGTCCAGCGGGCTTGAACCCTTACACAAATTTGAAGAATTTCCACATCCTATTGTACAACATATTTTGCTGCTTCCACGCAATTAATCTCTTCAATTTTGTAAAGTTTGACTCCCGGTAAAATATGATGTATGCCCATTGCGGGCAAATATATCCCTGAACAAAAAAAAAATACGCATGTGTCTACACAAAGAGACAGTTTTACTCTTATGGATATGATTCAATACTCACTACAAATCAAATGGGCTCTTAGTCTCCTTTCAAATGAATAGGAGTTCAACTTCTGAGCGATAAAAAATTATTTGACATAATTGGTAAGTGCTCGTATTGCCTAGGCAATTACTTGAGGTTATAGAGCGGATAGCTAAACCCAGTATTCCTCAAGAGCCCCCCCCAGGCTCCCAAAGAGCCCCCAGACCCCAAAGACTCCCCGGGCTCCCAAAGGCCCTTCCCCTGTCCCCAAAGGTCCACCGAGACTTCCAAAGGACCAATCGGTGCTCAAGGGCCCTCCACCGTCCACAAAGGTCCACCAGACCCACAAAGGTCCTCCACCGGTCTCCAAAGGTCCCCCGAACCCCCAAAGGCCCTCCCCTGATCCTCAAAGGCCCCCAGGCTCCCAACTGCCTCCCCCGGACCCCCAAAACCCCCAAAGACCCTTCCCCGATCTCCAAAGGCCTCCCCGGGCTCCCAAAGGCTCTCGTACCCTCAAAGACCCCCCCGTGCCCCCAAAGGACCCCCGAGCCCTACCATTTCTCCAACCAAAGAGGATGCGCTAAGGTTTATTCTTTTTTTTCATATCGCTTAACGAATAGACTATCTGGCATTACAAAGAAGGGAATAGAAAGAGCTCTGTCTTATAAGGTGCAATCGTTTATTATAACTGATAAATATTACTAATAAGGATCCTCTCATATTGGAGATAACGCGAACAAGACGAATAGTCTTACAACCCAAGCCTTGTAAGCCCGTGGCTACCAGCCAATACAGATTGCATTTTCGACACTATTTTGTGTCTCATTTTAGTAAATAAGTGACAATGAGGAGTAATTATTTAAATTATATTGTCTCTTAATTTAACTGTTAATTTAATTCCTGTTATTTGACATAATAAATTCGTATCGTATCGCACCATATCGAATATCACTAATAACGCTTAAGCAGAAATTCTTGTATTTTTCTTATTCATCTTCGCATTGAAGCGATACTCGATTACAGGTTCTTAGCAGCTATCGAACAGGAAGAAGATAAAGCCGAGGTATATTCTAATCTTCTTAAATCTACTAGAAGGAAGGTTAATAAGGATATATACACAGAGACATTAATTGGGGGGGGGATTTTGAAAATACTTATTGACTGCATTCTGCTTGAAAAATAACTATTTGGTATTTTCATCGAAAAATTCATATTGTCCACTGCCCCCCATAAGTTTTAGGAAATATATCTGACCCTCCACTCTAACTTTTTCATGAATTGATACCATTTCTCATACGTAAATCAGAACAAGACGAAATCTAATCAGGAAGCTTGAAGCTATGGAATCCATAAGCCAACTATTAAACCAAGTAAGACAGGGCTTTAAAGATTTTAAACAGTAAGTCTTTAAAAAGTCGAATGTTCATTGAGAACAGCACTATTAATAAAAAAAAAGATGCAGAAATGTATTGTAAGATAAGCACTGATAATTTCAAACACCCAGTGTAGGAAAGGAGTTTAAAGAAATATAGGAACGGCATAGGAGTCAGTAAATAGTGAAACCTCTATCATATTAGGGCGAAGAACGAGCGTGTGCAGTTGCATTGCCCTTTGCAGCTTGGTATTGCCCTTTGGAGCTCTAAGTAGTTGTATTTATAAAGGTCTACAAAAGAAGTAGGCCTATGTCCAATCTCCCCTTTGAAAAATATAGAACTGTTTGACACCCCTGGTCATTGGTGAACAGTTCTGCATAATCACCTTATATACTGAAACCAGTCGAAGTTTTTTAGCATAGATACATAAGCCCCCCCCACCCCTAAACTCGAAAATTTATGGGGGGGGGCATATTTTCATTGCATTTGAATATTTTCCTTCGGAAAACACACCGAAAAGCCATATTAAGAGCTATATTTGTGAGTTTTTCACCAAAAATTCTTTTTTAGACATGTCTTTATAATCAATGGAATATAGTTCTTTGTATTTTACATATTTTTGGATGGAAAACACACTGAAAAGACATATTATTGGACTCACATCAAACATTGCCGGATTTGCATTTGAAGAACCTTCCATTATTTTCTATCTTGTCCTATATTTCAACATATACTGACCTTCAAAGCTTTTCAAAGCTCTTAAATATACTTACCTAACGGTTATTTATTTACGAAATCGTGCAAACTGTTGATTTAGAACAATAATTACCTTTCTATATATCAATTAACACTCACTAGAATTGCAACTTTTCACTCGCGGAGAATGGTTTCAAACAACACTTCTTACATTGCATAGACTAATTATGTCAAACGAGACATCTTCAAAGCAGATTAATTAATTGTTACGTTCGATTTTGTTTTGGACATAGGAGTGCATCAGTGGGAAGTGAGATTTCTGTAAAACTATCAAAGATTGATCAACTCGGAGATTTCACACTTCTTGTGTAATCAGAAAGAAAAAAGAAGAAAAATTGATAAAAGATATTTTGAAATATGGCCCAAAATCAGAGCTATTACAACTTAAATGACGCGAGGGGGCGTGAAAACTATGGTTTTTAACTTTGATATGCAAGACTAGACAGAAAAGTCTATAGGAGTGGAGCTCCCCCATCGCCTCAACCATCGCTCTTGAAATCCCTTGAATTAGGTTAGAGACAGACAAAAAGTTAGGTGTATGGTTAGGTTAGGTTAGATTATGTTAGGTTAGGTTAATTTAGGTTAGACTAATTTTCTAGGAACATATTTTCAACCTATTTAAATATTTACCTACGTACGCATCACTTAGGTTAGATTAGATTAGGTTAGAGACAGACAAAAAGTTAGGTGTATGGTTAGGGTAGGTTAGATTATGTTAGGTTAGGTTAATTTAGGATAGACTAGCTTAGCCTACGTACGAGAAAGAAAGGTTCTTAGGTGTGGAGCTCCCCCATCGCCTCAACCATCGCTCTTGAAATCCCTTGAATTAGGTTAGAGACAGACAAAAAGTTAGGTGTATGGTTAGGTTAGGTTAGATTATGTTTAGGTTAGGTTAATTTAGGTTAGACTAATTTCTAGGAACATATTTTCAACATATTTAAATATTTACCTACGTACGCATCACTTAGGTTAGATTAGATTAGGTTAGAGACAGACAAAAAGTTAGGTGTATGGTTAGGTTAGGTTAGATTATGTTAGGTTAGGTTAATTTAGGATAGACTAGCTTAGCCTACGTACGAGAAAGAAAGGTTCTTAGGTGTGGAGCTCCCCCACCGCCTCAACCCTCGCTCTTGAAATCCCTTGAATTAGGTTAGAGACAGACAAAAAGTTAGGTGTATGGTTAGGTTAGGTTAGATTATGTTAGGTTAGGTTAATTTAGGATAGACTAGCTCAGCCTACGTACGAGAAAGAAAGGTTCTTAGGTGTGGAGCTCCCCCATCACCTCAACCATCGCTCTTGAAATCCCTTGAATTAGGTTAGAGACAGACAAAAAGTTAGGTGTATGGTTAGGTTAGGTTAGATTATGTTAGGTTAGGTTAATTTAGGTTAGACTAATTTCTAGGAACATATTTTCAACATATTTAAATATTTACCTACGTACGCATCACTTAGGTTAGATTAGATTAGGTTAGAGACAGACAAAAAATTAGGTGTATGGTTAGGTTAGGTTAGATTATGTTAGGTTAGGTTAATTTAGGATAGACTAGCTTAGCCTACGTACGAGAAAGAAAGGTTCTTAGGTGTGGAGCTCCCCCACCGCCTCAACCCTCGCTCTTGAAATCCCTTGAATTAGGTTAGAGACAGACAAAAAGTTAGGTGTATGGTTAGGTTAGGTTAGATTATGTTAGGTTAGGTTAATTTAGGTTAGACTAATTTCTAGGAACATATTTTCAACATATTTAAATATTTACCTACGTACGCATCACTTAGGCACCCCCCACCCTCCTCACCTCAAACTCAAATTTTCCAGAGGATTTTAAAATCCTCCACTGAAAAGCCATATTAAGAGCTATATTTGTGAGGTTAGGTTAGGTTAGGCTAGATTAGGTTAGGTTAGGTCTAGAAATAGCAGGTTAGGCTAGGTTAGATTAGGTTAAGTGGCCGATCCCCACCCCAGGGACCACAGGCCGAAGGCGGCACAGTCGGAGTATCCATCCCCAGGATAGGTTAGGTTAGGTTAAGTGATCTTAACCTAACCCAGGTTAGGTTGGGTTACCTAACCTAACTAGGGTTAGCAGGTTAGGTTAGGTTAGGTTCGGTTAAGTGGCCGGCCACTTAACCGAACCTAACCTAACCTGCTAACCCTAGTTAGGTTAGGTAACCCAACCTAACCTGGGTTAGGTTAAGATCACTTAACCTAACCTAACCTATCCTGGGGATGGATACTCCGACTGTGCCGCCTTCGGCCTGTGGTCCCTGGGGTGGGGATCGGCCACTTAACCTAATCTAACCTAGCCTAACCTGCTATTTCTAGACCTAACCTAACCTAATCTAGTCTAACCTAACCTAACCTCACAAATATAGCTCTTAATATGGCTTTTCAGTGGAGGATTTTAAAATCCTCTGGAAAATTTGAGTTTGAGGTGAGGAGGGTGGGGGGTGCCTAAGTGATGCGTACGTAGGTAAATATTTAAATATGTTGAAAATATGTTCCTAGAAATTAGTCTAACCTAAATTAACCTAACCTAACATAATCTAACCTAACCTAACCATACACCTAACTTTTTGTCTGTCTCTAACCTAATTCAAGGGATTTCAAGAGCGAGGGTTGAGGCGGTGGGGGAGCTCCACACCTAAGAACCTTTCTTTCTCGTACGTAGGCTAAGCTAGTCTATCCTAAATTAACCTAACCTAACATAATCTAACCTAACCTAACCATACACCTAACTTTTTGTCTGTCTCTAAACTAATCTAATCTAACCTAAGTGATGCGTACGTAGGTAAATATTTAAATATGTTGAAAATATGTTCCTAGAAATTAGTCTAACCTAAATTAACCTAACCTAACATAATCTAACCTAACCTAACCATACACCTAACTTTTTGGCTGTCTCTAACCTAATTCAAGGGATTTCAAGAGCGATGGTTGAGGTGATGGGGGAGCTCCACACCTAAGAACCTTTCTTTCTCGTACGTAGGCTGAGCTAGTCTATCCTAAATTAACCTAACCTAACATAATCTAACCTAACCTAACCATACACCTAACTTTTTGTCTGTCTCTAACCTAATTCAAGGGATTTCAAGAGCGAGGGTTGAGGCGGTGGGGGAGCTCCACACCTAAGAACCTTTCTTTCTCGTACGTAGGCTAAGCTAGTCTATCCTAAATTAACCTAACCTAACATAATCTAACCTAACCTAACCATACACCTAACTTTTTGTCTGTCTCTAACCTAATCTAATCTAACCTAAGTGATGCGTACGTAGGTAAATATTTAAATATGTTGAAAATATGTTCCTAGAAATTAGTCTAACCTAAATTAACCTAACCTAACATAATCTAACCTAACCTAACCATACACCTAACTTTTTTGTCTGTCTCTAACCTAATTCAAGGGATTTCAAGAGCGATGGTTGAGGCGATGGGGGAGCTCCACACCTAAGAACCTTTTTCTTTCTCGTACGTAGGCTAAGCTAGTCTATCCTAAATTAACCTAACCTAACATAATCTAACCTAACCTAACCATACACCTAACTTTTTGTCTGTCTCTAACCTAATCTAATCTAACCTAAGTGATGCGTACGTAGGTAAATATTTAAATAGGTTGAAAATATGTTCCTAGAAATTAGTCTAACCTAAATTAACCTAACCTAACATAATCTAACCTAACCTAACCATACACCTAACTTTTTGTCTGTCTCTAACCTAATTCAAGGGATTTCAAGAGCGATGGTTGAGGCGATGGGGGAGCTCCACTCCTATAGACTTTTCTGTCTAGTCTTGCATATCAAAGTTAAAAACCATAGTTTTCACGCCCCCTCGCGTCATTTAAGTTGTAATAGCTCTGATTTTGGGCCATATTTCAAAATATCTTTTATCAATTTTTCTTCTTTTTTCTTTCTGATTACACAAGAAGTGTGAAATCTCCGAGTTGATCAATCTTTGATAGTTTTACAGAAATTCTCACTTCCCACTGATGCACTCCTATGTCCAAAACAAAATCGAACGTAACAATTAATTAATCTGCTTTGAAGATGTCTCGTTTGACATAATTAGTCTATGCAATGTAAGAAGTATTGTTTTGAAACCATTCTCCGCGAGTGAAAAGTTGTAATTCTAGTGAGTGTTAATTGATATATAGAAAGGTAATTATTGTTCTAAATCAACAGTTTGCACGATTTCGTAAATAAATAACCGTTAGGTAAGTATATTTAAGAGCTTTGAAAAGCTTTGAAGGTCAGTATATGTTGAAATATAGGACAAGATAGAAAATAATGGAAGGTTCTTCAAATGCAAATCCGGCAATGTTTGATGTGAGTCCAATAATATGTCTTTTCAGTGTGTTTTCCATCCAAAAATATGTAAAATACAAAGAACTATATTCCATTGATTATAAAGACATGTCTAAAAAAGGAATTTTCGGTGAAAAACTCACAAATATAGCTCTTAATATGGCTTTTCGGTGTGTTTTCCGAAGGAAAATATTCAAATGCAATGAAAATATGCCCCCCCCCATAAATTTTCGAGTTTAGGGGGGGGGGGGGGCTTATGTATCTATGCTAAAAAACTTCGACTGGTTTCAGTATATAAGGTGATTATGCAGAACTGTTCACCAATGACCAGGGGTGTCAAACAGTTCTATATTTTTCAAAGGGGAGATTGGACATAGGCCTACTTCTTTTGTAGACCTTTATAAATACAACTACTTAGAGCTCCAAAGGGCAATACCAAGCTGCAAAGGGCAATGCAACTGCACACGCTCGTTCTTCGCCCTAATATGATAGAGGTTTCACTATTTACTGACTCCTATGCCGTTCCTATATTTCTTTAAACTCCTTTCCTACACTGGGTGTTTGAAATTATCAGTGCTTATCTTACAATACATTTCTGCATCTTTTTTTTTATTAATAGTGCTGTTCTCAATGAACATTCGACTTTTTAAAGACTTACTGTTTAAAATCTTTAAAGCCCTGTCTTACTTGGTTTAATAGTTGGCTTATGGATTCCATAGCTTCAAGCTTCCTGATTAGATTTCGTCTTGTTCTGATTTACGTATGAGAAATGGTATCAATTCATGAAAAAGTTAGAGTGGAGGGTCAGATATATTTCCTAAAACTTATGGGGGGCAGTGGACAATATGAATTTTTCGATGAAAATACCAAATAGTTATTTTTCAAGCAGAATGCAGTCAATAAGTATTTTCAAAATCCCTCCCCCCCCAATTAATGTCTCTGTGTATATATCCTTATTAACCTTCCTTCTAGTAGATTTAAGAAGATTAGAAAATACCTCGGCTTTATCTTCTTCCTGTTCGATAGCTGCTAAGAACCTGTAATCGAGTATCGCTTCAATGCGAAGATGAATAAGAAAAATACAAGAATTTCTGCTTAAGCGTTATTAGTGATATTCGATATGGTGCGATACGATACGAATTTATTATGTCAAATAACAGGAATTAAATTAACAGTTAAATTAAGAGACAATATATTTAAATAATTACTCCTCATTGTCACTTATTTACTAAAATGAGACACAAAATAGTGTCGAAAATGCAATCTGTATTGGCTGGTAGCCACGGGCTTACAAGGCTTGGGTTGTAAGACTATTCGTCTTGTTCGCGTTATCTCCAATATGAGAGGATCCTTATTAGTAATATTATCAGTTATAATAAACGATTGCACCTTATAAGACAGAGCTCTTTCTATTCCCTTCTTTGTAATGCCAGATAGTCTATTCGTTAAGCGATATGAAAAAAAGAATAAACCTTAGCGCATCCTCTTTGGTGGGAGAAATGGTAGGGCTCGGGGGTCCTTTGGGGGCACGGGGGGGGGTCTTTGAGGGTACGAGAGCCTTTGGGAGCCCGGGAGGCCTTTGGAGATCGGGAAGGGTCTTTGGGGGTTTGGGGGTCCGCGGGGGAGCAGTTGGGAGCCTGGGGGCCTTTGAGGATCAGGGGAGGGCCTTTGGGGGTTCGGGGGACCTTTGGAGACTGGTGGAGGACCTTTGTGGGTCTGGTGGACCTTTGTGGACGGTGGAGGGCCCTTGAGCACCGATTGGTCCTTTGGAAGTCTCGGTGGACCTTTGGGGACAGGGGAAGGGCCTTTGGGAGCCCGGGGAGTCTTTGGGGTCTGGGGGGCTCTTTGGGAGCCTGGGGGGGGGGCTCTTGAGGAATACTGGGTTTAGCTATCCGCTCTATAACCTCAAGTAATTGCCTAGGCAATACGAGCACTTACCAATTATGTCAAATAATTTTTTATCGCTCAGAAGTTGAACTCCTATTCATTTGAAAGGAGACTAAGAGCCCATTTGATTTGTAGTGAGTATTGAATCATATCCATAAGAGTAAAACTGTCTCTTTGTGTAGACACATGCGTATTTTTTTTTGTTAAGGGATATATTTGCCCGCAATGGGCATACATCATATTTTACCGGGAGTCAAACTTTACAAAATTGAAGAGATTAATTGCGTGGAAGCAGCAAAATATGTTGTACAATAGGATGTGGAAATTCTTCAAATTTGTGTAAGGGTTCAAGCCCGCTGGACGCTTGCCTATCGAGTTTTTTTTTTTTTTTTTTTTTTTTTTTTTTTTTTTTTTTTTTTTATTAGGCATAATTTTATTTGCTATAGTAATAAAAAAAATACTAATTTAGATATGATACCTTCTTTCTAGATGTTCTAGCACGCTTTTCAAAGCTAGACTTACTGCTCTATTAAATATATCGTTATGCATAAGTTTACTTTTGAAAAATTATTTCTGTTCATCTTTGATTTAGTGTAGCAGCTCTTTACTTTTAATTGAAAAATAACCTCTTGTGGAAAAAGTTTTTGTCACCCAATTAAATATATCATTGGATATAGGTTTACGTTTGACAAATTATTCGACATTATTTCTGTTCATCTTTGATTTAGTGTAGCAGCTCTTTACTTTTTACTTAAAAATATCCTCTTGTGGGTTGTGGAAAAAGAGTTTCTGTCTCTCTAATAAGTCTATCGTTAGACATAACTTTACAGAAAATTTAGTTTCTTCTAGTTTCACGGTCTAAGTATAGATTCTAAGAAGGTTTTAACTGCACTGCTTGTTTGGTGGGGGGGGGGGGTGTGAATAACCAAAATATTGGTTGGACCTTTATTTGACTCGGTTAGATGTATATTCTTTTTCGTTTGCCATTTATTGTTGTGCTATCAAAAAAATTTGGATTGTTGGTTCAATTAATTATAAGTTCATTAAAAATGAAGTAATTAGTTACTACTTATAGTAATTTGCAAGTTCCAAATGATGTCAGAAAAGAGATATTTTAAAAAATTTGTTCAACTATAAGTTATATTATTGTTTTCAGATCGTAGTTAGGTTGGGCTCTGAAGAATATTCGGGTGAAAAGAAGTTTTCACATTTTCTAGCTTCCTTCAATTTAGTATATTAAAAAACTTGAAACTGTGATTTTGTGATAAGCCTTCAGCTGCAATTTACACCAGAAGGACAAGATAATTATCAAAAGCATGAAAATTAAAAATGTAAAATGTATATTTCAACGAAATAATATCCTTCTTAATAATTTAAAATCAATAAACCGTGGGAAGCGGTTTTCTTTAGTATTGTTTGTGAATGAATAAAAGATGATGATGAGTGACAGAAAACATTTTTAAAACTAAACAATACTTTAAATTTAGTAAATTGTCAAATCTTGTCAGAATGTAATTTTTTCCTGAAGTTGAAACCTCTTAGTTTAACTCAGGTGTTGAACTTTTGGTAGATATATTGGTTCGAAAATGAACTATTCCCGTAAAATCTGAACTAATATAGGTTTTTCCGCAGGAAACTCTAGTTTTCGATCATAGCGTTCTCAATCTTTTAGGATGTATGGAGTGAGTGGGAGCTCACAGTTGAGGAGGAGGAGCTTTTCTCCGTGCTAGTACAGCAATTGATGCTAGTGATGATGACGTGCTAGAAGTGCACTATACTGAAGACGGTCTTTCATATACATCTGAAGACTTGGTACGGCGGGGGCCTTCAGGTCGTCTTTGCATAGAGGATGACGAGCGGTTGGCCCCTAGTTTGCCTACAATAGGAGTACGCGAGGATTTATTTGGGGAGATGCCTCTTCTCCTAGATATATCAATAAGTGATGAACCTGAGCTTGAAATTGAATGTATACCACCCCCTCTGCTAGACATAGTGGTAGTGGAGGATGAAGACATAGATATTCTGATAATTGAACCCGAGATTGTGTATATAAAAACTATTATAAATATTGATTTGTCAAATGAATAAAGATTAGAAAGAATGAATTATTTTTTGTTATCTTTGATAGAAGACTTGGTTATGGACTGATAGTACTCTATGGGGTGATTTAATCAAACTGAACTATTCATGTATAGAAGTCTCTGCTGGTATCCTCACTCTATATATATCGAGTATATGAAAATTAAAATAATATAAACAAATTTATTGTGTGATTACAATATAAAACTCATTATACATATTAATAATTAGATTTAACGGTAAATCATATATGAGAACTCTTCCACATTGGTTTCTGTTGTTTAAAATCCTTTTCATAGAATGGCCTCTTATGTTGTCTCTTAAAGGACCACTTTTTCTCTTCTCTTATAGCATAATCATCATAATAATCCGAGTTATATCTTGCACTATACACATTTTTCTTTGGGTTTTCACTGGTGTCTTTTACACTATAGAGAAAGCCCTCTTTTACCAGTCTCTTCTTTTGATCTTCCTTTTCTAACATATCAATCCTTCTTTTATCTGAGCTTACTTGCAATCGATATAAATTTCTCTCCATGTCACGTATAATGTTTCTTCTCGTTTCCTCCAGATTCTTCTCATCTATCTCTGCCTCTATGCAGTCTAAACATTCAGTAGGTTCTTGTGAATGCTCAAAATCATGAAAAAGTCCCTTACAAATAGAACAGTTGCAATAAAAGGATATTTCTAACTCAACTTGTTCACTCATGTTATTACACTGCTCACTAAAAGCTTAGTGAATTCTATTCACAGATTGATAAAACTATAGCAAAAATCCTTTCACTCTGACTGCCAACTCTAGACTGACCTGAAAAGAAAGTTGGCTCGAAAACAACAACAACATTGACCTTGACATTGGCTGGGAAAGTGGTGATCTAACTGTTTCCGGGAAACCCATAACATTTGGCTTGAACAGGAAGGAAATGTCATTAACTGTTTCTCGGAACCTCATAACATCTGGCTCGAATAACAATAACAAATACTATTTCGGATCATAACATCTGCCTCGAACAGGAAGGAAGTGTCATTAACTGTTTCTCGGAACCTCATAACATCTGGCTCGAATAACAATAACAAATACTATTTCTGGATCATAACATCTGCCTCGAGCGTGCACTTACAACAACAACATTGACCCCATTAACCACGTGTTTCTCTCTAATGACTCTGTTCAAAACAACAATAACATTGACCTTGGCATTTTGCCTCGGAAACAATAACAACATTGACCTTCGCTAAGAGCGTGCCAAAAACACACCTGGAGAAAGAGGCCATTGACCCCATTCCCCCTAATGACTCTATGCCCATATTTGGTGCCCCAGTAGGAGCTCATGAGGCATCTCTACTTCAGTAATCTATTCTTGTTTAACCGAATTTAAATAGAAAGTACCACTTTACTCAAAGGTAATATACATTTCCTATAAGTTATGTCTTTGCCTAGAAGTAAAGCAGTGTTTTTTTTTGTACCTGGGGATCAGTCATGGCCTCCAGGCTGTTGACGTCTCACTGTTATTTGTTCTTTGACGTCTTCCCTACTGGCTCTTTGTGAATATGGCAAATTCTGGCTATTTGCTGCAAAAACGTAAATCTGAAAAATTTGTGGGTAGCAACAAAAGGTAATGGTCAACATCCTCATGTCCAGAACGAGCGACGTGTAAAATTTTTCACAATTTAATGGAATATCTAAAGTAAGATTTTGAGCTTTTTTGCAGGAACCGTTTTTTTTATTTTTATACAAAGGTTTAAATAACCTTTTGATGAAGAACGAAATTAAATATAAACTAAATTCATAACTAATTGAATAGACAGTATTATTGATTCAATGAAAGGAATTCTATTAATCAATTTGGCAAAGCAGCTAAATAAAGTATTTCCAAGTATTTTGTCACTTTCAGTTGCTGCATTGCAATATAAATATCATATGAAAGCATCTAATATTATAACTAATGTGTTTTATAACTAATGTAATTTTTCTTTGTTGCTAAGTGAAGCACTATGGGTTAAGCAGCAAAAGGAATCAGCTTTAAGTGGAATATTTTAACCTTCTTACTCTTTTAAATTTTTGTCTGTGGCGTTTTCTCCTATTTATGTCAATTTTTTTGTCTTGGTTTTCTGTGATCAAGAAATCAGCAAGAATCACCTTCATGAACAAAGGGTGTTAATGATAGGTGCTCAAATTTGTCTAGTGTCTTAATAAAGTGAGAACGATCTTGGAATTGAATACCCGCCCGGCTCAAGGGCCCAAACAGCCCATGGTGGTTTCAGCTCCTTTCCTCTATAAGAATCCATTTAACCTTTTATGAAGTTGGGGTGATACTAGAGCTGTAAATCTTCCAATTGAACTTCTAGCCTATTTTGAAATGACTTCTTTCTAGGTTCTAAGGTAAAAAACCTATTTTTTGGATAGCCTCGCTCCTCTGTTGTTCTCTGTAAGGGCTCATTTTTTCCTATTTGTTTGCCATTATATTTACTTGCCCTTCCATTTTTAGTGGCGCTATTTAAGGAATACGGTTTTGGTTGTGTGGTAGCTACTTCATGGGAAAAAAATCCATTACTTGCACCTGATATTTTTGTCAAGCAACTTTATACTCTCTTGGAGCATCACATAATTCTCATTGTGTGAGGGTCAGTGTCCTTTTTTCACTGCAGAGGCATGTCTCTCCACATTAGTTCGGCAACTAAAATTTTTTTCTATACCAGGGCTGTTCCTTGTAGGATTGAAACGAGAGTAGAACAATACAAATGTTCTGAAGATTTCTGTATTGAAGATTTCTGACCAAAAATTTTCTGTATATATATTAAAGCAATGTCCAAAAACTTAACCATTGTAGGGTCAGACAAGACTTCAAAGCTTGATAACTAGTACGATAGTATGACTGATATCAAAGACTTGAATTAACCTGCCCACAGGGGCTAGGGGAGAGTCATTCTCATCAAAGATGGGGCTAAAGAATATCACATTCGACACACTTGAATAATTAGACAGTCACACAATTGAAGCTATGTACCATTGTTTTGATATATTAAATAAAAAAAACAAGTTTTTTTAACTGAAAGTAAGGAACGACGTTAAAACTTAAAACGAACAGAAATTATTCCGTATATGAAGGGGGCTGTCCCCTCCTCAACGCCTCGCTCTTTACGCTAAAGTTTTTTTATTGTTTAAAAAAATAGAGTTGTGAGAAAGTCAAACTTTAGCGTAAAGAGCGAGGCGTTGAGGAGGGGACAGCCCCCTTCATATACGGAATAATTTCTGTTCGTTTTAAGTTTTAACGTCGTTCCTTACTTTCAGTTAAAAAAACTTGTTTTTTTTTTATTTAATTTTTGAACGTTTTTGAATTAATGCAGGTTTTGATTTTGGCTCACCGTACATGAATAATTAAAACAAAATTTGCATATTATATTTGGTTAAATGGCTTTCTCGAATCTTGTTTAATTTTATTTACGAACGTTTTTATTAGTAATAAATATACGTAACTTAGAATTAACTTACGTAACGAACTTCTATATTCATAAATTTTTAACACGTATATTAGGGGGTTCGCCCCCTAGTCAATACCCTGCTCTTTAAACTATAGTTCGAATTTTTTTCCAGTTCTTTAAAAATGACCTCTTAATCACAATCAGTTGATCAGTTGAAAACTTGTTTTTTTTTATTTAATTCCAGATCTTTTTCTTTAATAATGCTGGGAAATCCGGCGCCCCCTTCATAGCAATGTCCCTTCCTCCATGAAAACTTCCTTCATGGAAAGATCCTTCCATATAGCCCCCGACCCTCTCCTTCCCCCACCTACCAGAAAAAATCTCCTCTGAAAAAGTCTGTATACTTCCCAATAACCAATACTATATGTTAACATTGAGTAAAGTTCATAACTTTCAGCCCTCCCCCTGGGGACATTGGGGGATCAAGTCATCCTAAAAGACATTTTTATCATATTTTCGACCATGTTAAACAAAATGGCTATCTCAAAATTTTGATCGGGTAACTTTGGGAAAAAATGAGCGTGGGAGGGGGCCTAGTTGCCGTCCATTTTTGTTGGTCACTTAAAAAGTGCACTAGAACTTTTAATTTACGTTCCAATGAGCCCCCCCACGATATTCTAGGACCACTGGGTCGATACGATCACCCCTGGGGAAAAAAAAACAAAAAAAAAACAAACAAACAAATAAACACGCATCCGTGATCTTTCTTCTGGCAAAAAATGGAAAATTCCACATTTTTGTAGATAGGAGCTTGTAACCTCTACAGTAGGGTTCTCTGATACGCTGAATATGATGGTGTGATTTTCATTAAGGTTCTATAACTTTTAGGGGGTCTTTCCCCCTTTTTTCGAAAATCAGCAAATTTTCTCAGGCACGTAACTTTTGATGGGTAAGATTAAACTTAATGAAACCTATATATTTGAAATCAGAATTAAAATCTGATTCTTTTGATGTATCTATTGGTATCAAAATCCCGTTTTTTAGAGTTTCGGTTACCATTGAGCCGGGTCGCTCCTTACTTACAGTTCGTTACCACGAACTGTTTGATTGTTATTTAAAAGTGTGAGTTAAATACCCCACTCCCCTGGCAATATTTCCTGAATGTTAGCTCTCATCCCCTCAAAATAGATACCGTAAACTGCCTATTAATCCGTCGAGTTGCTAACCCCTTTTATTTGTGGAGAAGTTGGAATCTGCAACTGCTGTCCATTATCTAGTATTACTGTTTATAAAATATGTATGTGTTATAATGTTATTGTGCCTAACTTTTACAAAAGAAACATTCGTTTGTGTTTTTTTTATCAAATTGTATATTTGTTTTGTATTGTTTACATGTGGTTTTTTCTTCAATTTTTTTCTATTCGATCTTTTTCTACTTATAGTATTTTTTTTCTGCTATGACAAAAGAATATTTTTGTATGTATTTTTTTTTTAAGTGGTTGCAAATTTTAGGAAAAGATGAGGTTCAAAGGAAGTGACATTTGTCTTGAAAGTAATCGTTTCAAGGCATATTGTTGGTATTTTTTTTTGGGGGGGGGGGGCTTGAATCCCAGTCCCAAATTCTGAGGAGTAATATTTTTAAAATAGTTTTTCCATTACAGACGCACGGAAAACCCTTTTATCCCTGTTGTTTTCCAGAAATGTTGACCCAAGTTGCCCATGACTCTCAAATTACATTTCTCAAGTGGCTCTGACCTGCTCTATCCAGACAAATGTCGTTTTTCAAATAATGATTTCAATTGTTTTGTAGTGGTAGTCATGTTTTTCAATATTACAAAAAAACATGCCGGTAAACTGAATCAAGAAAAAAAAAATGTAAAATTAGCGTATTTCTGGCAATATATTTTTTTGCCAAATTAATTCAATATGTTGGTGTTAGATGATGCCTGCTAACAGGGCTTGATAACAAACAGAACCCATAATGAAATATTGAGAAACATGCACTAGAAAGCTCGGATAATTGGGCATTATTATTATTATGTACTTGTTTTGCTCTGACTATGTTTCTTTGATTTATTAGCTTGCTTCGTAAGGCTGGTTAGAATAGGACCACAGTGGCGCTTAGAAGGTTTTAACATATTTGAAAATTGTGTTATAAATTTTGTGTGCATTAAGAAGTAAATTACCCGGTACGAAATCATTTTATCACACTGAAGAACAGTTTCCCCCTCCTTCAATGATTTGGGGAACAAATGTTTATATAGGTCATGCCCTTTGACTCTGGATGTGGACCCCTCTTGCCCCCCTCTGACCCCTCCTGGATGTGGACCCCTCTGACCCCTCTTGCTGAAGAATCGGAAGAAAAGACGAAAATAGAAATAGATATTTTCTCTGCATACATTTTGGCTACAGAGGGCGGTAGTAGCATAGAAAAGCAGAAGGTCTACTTATAAAAAATTTTTTGACTAGAATATTAATTGTTCTTTTTACTGGCCAAAATAGTTTCCGCGGCAACTTTGGGTAAATACAACAATGGGTAAAAAGAGGTGGGTTGCCTGTTTTTCCATTTCTGAAATACAATTAAGGAGAAATGCGATTGGGTGGAACAAATGCGACGACTTACGTCACAAAAGTAGAGCCATTGCAATTAAAGGATACTTTTAACAGTAAAGAGCAAAAGAGTAATCTGTTTCTCCTCGGTAGTGGTTCATCTGAAATTTTTTCCTAATCGGTATAGGTTCATCCTAAGCGTTTATTCTTGTCAGGTTTGTTTAATTGGCTACAATGGCGTATTGCTGAACATCAGACTTCCGTCATTCTCACAGGAAAATGTTTTGTATTTCAAGAAAATGCTTCTACTTTCCCCATATAGTTTTGGCATGCAAACCTGCTGTCATAAAATAAAAGGATATTTATAGTCTAACTAAACAAAATGGAAATTTGCCTGTTTTGAGCTATTGAAGTGAGAATCAGAGAGGAAATTGGATTAGAAAAAGACTAAGAAATCTCACTAAAATGGATTTCACTTAAATTTAAAAGGAAGCAGGATATATTTCCGATGAAAGATTTCCCTGTCCCCTTGTTTGAACCAGGATTTAACTTGGACAAATTTCAGGGTTTTTAATTTGGAAGAAAAGTGGAGAGAAAATGAAGAAAAACCCTCCTTTACACCTTAACAAATAAATTATCGCGTTTTTTTTTGGGGAGATGTTTTACCAGTTATCCTAGTTTTAAGACGGCTGGTGCCTAATTTATCTTTCTGCTGATGAAAATTTTAACTATAATATATAATTAAAGTATTAACTGCTTTTATTTTATTAGTAAATGGCAATGCCAAATAACCCTTGTTATAAATTTAAATGGTTTCAGCTTGCTAATGATAGCTTGCTTTTGAGTTAGTGTGATGCACTAGCTAGACAGCTAATATTTTTATTGGAATTGTTTTCTTGTACGATTCTGTTTCTTCCAAATATTTCGTGTAACATTTTTCATCAGACTGAGTCTTATACCCTCCCCCCCTCCTCCACACCCCCATCCTCAATCGAAAAATAAATACACTAGATTCAGTTAGTGTTCCGGTATGACATTGGGTTCTTAAGGTGCTGTATTATTTCAAATTTTACTTCCAAAATAAGTTTTTTTCTAGCTTCTAGAAACAGTTGGAAATTGGTATTTTTCAAGTTGGAATTACTTGCAGTGGTATCTTGGTAGTCTGAAAAAAAAAACTGGCAAAAAAATATAAAAATTTGTCTGTTAACAACAACCGAAAGCAGACAAGGTTTTTTGTTTCTGCCCGTCAGCAAGATAAATGTTTTGCCGAGTAAGCGATTGTGTATTATCACAGCCAAGATATCCAAGTTTCCTCCTTCTTGAGATACATAGGTCATAGACATATAATACTATGTCCGAGAACAAGATAAATCAGTATCGCTTTTTTAAAGTGTGCCAAGTGCTTTTCCTAAAAATTGCTTTATTATTTGTATGAAGCTATAAACTATTTAAAATATGGATTTTTTCCAAGCGTAGTATTTTGTAGCTGTATTTGAAAGTCCGTTGTCAAAATGTGTGCAATATATTATCCAAACGACACTTATCTTACAAACCTAATGAAGTATAATCCTTGTTTTTTTTTTGTCTTTTTTTTTAATTATCTATGAGTGAACAAAATCAGTGCAGGCTATTGGGAACAATATGTAATAGTGTTTTCCTATTTACTAAACAAGCCTATCGCACTGGTTTACGCTAGGCATGTAAGAATGTAAAATTATTTCTGATGAACAGATTTCTCTTTGCTCATCAATCCTATATTACAAACTTAAGCTTTGCAACGTAATTTCTGTCGTGGGAATCCGAAGTGGTACTTAGAATTGTAGAGTTCATACTTTTTAAGTCTGTTAAAGAAAAATCAACTTGAATCGTTGAAATCTGTGTTTTATCACTAACTCATTCTTTTCTAAAATTCTTGGAAACTAGATTTTGCTTTTAACTCTGTGGTTGTTTTTCAAGTAGGATTATTACCCAAGTTTCTGTATCAGCAAAATTTGAATATTAACTTACCGAGTTAGGCTGAGTAAAATTCTGTTAGTGACAATGCAAGTTGATAAACATTTGTTCGGTCTATTATCTAATAACTAAAAACATAAAGACAATTTACATTGTCCTATAAAACATGGCAAAGCTGACTGCCATTTGCCAAAGAGAAAAAAAAGGTCACTAGGCAAATCCTTCGAAGCCCCTACGCTAGAGAAGTTTTTGTTTTGGTCCTTTAAACTAGAAATTATAAAATGTATTTCTTGATGAATTTCAAAACGATATTTTTTGACCTGAAACTAAAAATTACGATGTTAAGACAAGAAACTCACGAAACGGGTCCACTGTGGAATATTAAAAACGAGATATTGTCGAATATTGTTCGGGCGGGGGATCATTAGGAAATAGGGAAACAAAAAACTATCTTAGGAACACTCAATCTAGGTTATGCAAAAAGGAACGTTTCCTGATTCTTTGTCATTTAAAAAGCTCTCGACGTGGGTGCAACCGTGATTCGAAAGAGACTTGAACCTCGAAAATGGACAGCTCTGCTTGTGAGGACTCTGACTTGACTAGTTGAATCAGGGTAAGAATCCTTGCCTGGCTAATATCTTGCATATTTTTTTACGTATCAGCCGTGTTATTGCCATCACTGTTTCTGTTTATCCTAAAACAAATTTTCAAGTATTTTCTACCTCTGGTGAACTATTCATTTGCTCTGTTTATAATCATTATGTTTCTCTAGTCAATAATTGTATAGTATTCATTTTCTGTGCAAATAAATAAGTATTTTCAAGCTACTCTATGGCATTTGTGTGTTTTCCTTGTATTGTCTGGGTCAGGGCCTTTTTCCTTCTATTTTTGGCAAAGGCTGATTAAAAGAGCAGATCATTGCACGACGTAAAAACATATATGTGTCAGTTCTTCCTTCACAATTGCAAACATCGTATAAAAGCAGGTCCCGATTTATCAGAAACTAACACCTAAGAAGCTAATTGGGCAGTGGTCGCCCTCTTCAGATGGAAACACTATAAAATTCTGAAAATCACTTTAAAAAAATATAAAATGCTTACGTCATTCATAAAAGTGCTTCACTTTAATTTGCCCCCCCTCCCCTAAATGTGCAAATATATAGCCCAAATTATACCTCTCTCCGTGGATTTTTCCATTGCTTGATGTCGTTGACGATACTACTTTGTCCTTGAATCTATTTTAAGATTATTGCCAAAGACATCACACAACCATGGAGATACACAACCGTATCATTGCATCCATGGAGAATATATAATTCGGGGTATATATTTACACACCAGGAGGGGGTAAATAAAGAGACGAACTTTTAGAAATAATATGTATTTTCTTCTGAGGAGGTAAACCAATGCACGGTTATCCCTGAGAAAAACTGAGGAAAAATAAATGTTTCTAAACCTGTCAATTTGAGCTGTCGTCGGGATGCTTTCAACCCATGAATTTTTGTATAAAAATGAGAAACCGCAATAGTGCCCATTATTAATGTTTAAATTTGTATGTCATTTACTTTTACGGTTATTTGTTCCATGAGTCTGTCTAAAGACCTTGCCTTGCCCAAACTAAAGTGATAGTTGGAGTCTAGTTAATATGTCTGTGGACTCTAGTTGAAAATTGGAGTAACTAGAATAAATCTAGTTAATAAACTTTTCCCTTTGGTGCACAGTGTGACATTGCTTTTTGTGCGACTGAATAGATCTGTTCTGAGTATTCTAACATGAGAAGTAGTCTATCTATTCAGTATGTGTAGTCACTTTTCTGTTGTCTATCAATTTACCACTTGTTTATTGTGGTCTAATGGGTGACTGCTTCGTAAATCTAGGCTCAACTTCCGAATTAGAGACGTTAGTCAACCATCGAAAAACTTCGTTTCAGTGTCAAAATTTGAGGAAGAGAATGAACAAACGTTGGGTAAAGTCTGCAATCTAACATTATTTTTATTAAATATAAAATTGATTCCAGAAAATATTCATTTTACCTTTATGAAAGACTTAAGTGTAGCTGAAAAAAAATCCTATTTTTCTTACTTTTTTTTTCTCTGGAAGAAAGGCAAAACCGCTAAAAATAAGTATTTTTGGGTTTAATTTCTATTTCTATTTTTTTTTTCTTTTTTTTTAGTAGCGATAGTTTCATATTAAGAAGTTTATTTTTATACTTATGTAGTGTAATGGAATAAAACGTGTCATTCTTCAAATAATACATGGCCCATGTTGCCAGATTTTTGGTCATTAAGGAGAATATAGCCATAGAATTTTCGTTAGTAAATTTATATGCCATCAAGGTCGGCATTTTTGTTTTCTCTGTTCTTTTACTATAAGAACTGTATAACCCATCTTATGACATCGTCCCAATTTGTTTTTTTGTTATGATCATAGAAATTTCTTTTTAATAGACCATGTTTGCATTGCTGAATTTTTTTTATTTCCCTTTCACTAATAAATATATTTCCCTTTCATTAATAAAACTGGGTTGGTTTTACGATTTAAAGCCAAGCCATTTCTCTAATGATGATTGTATTATATAACACAAATATATTTATTTTTGCATTGCTTTGCTCAAAAATTTATTTTTGCATTGCTCAAATTTATTTATTTCCCTTTCATTAATAAAAACCGGGTTGGTTTTACGATTTAAAGCCAAGCCATTTCTCTAATGATAATCATACTATATAACACAAATTGATTTATTTTTGCATTGCTTTGCTCAAAAATTTATTTTTTGCATTGCTCAAGTTTATATATTTCCCTTTCATTAATAAATTTATTTCCATTTCATTAATAAAGCTGGGTTGGTTTTATGATTTACAATTAATTTTTTTTTTTGTATCTTGAATAAAATACATAACAGTAGTGTTTGTTATGAAAATTGTTTAAAATCAAATTTTGGGCCTATACCTTCCATGTAGAACTAAATATCTCATTTTTTTTATTGTCAGTTATAAGTAATCACATTAAAAATAGATTTATTAGTACATAGTTGAAACACAATGTATAATCCCCTTGTTGGTAATTGGAGGTTGGCGATGGTTGCAAAAGGCCAAAAGAAAAACAGTTGATTTTTACTACCAAGGAAACTGCTTATCTTTACAGCTGTGGACTGTGATATCCTACAAGAATGGACCCCCATTCAAAGATGATATGTAATTAGGTGTGAAAGTGCCTATATGTCTCAGTTATATAAAACAGACAAAGCGAAAAGATAGTAGGGATTCAGTGTTGGCTTTTTGAACTCTTCTGCCAATCTTGTCATATAATGGCGTTTCGTTGGTTCCAAAGATACGTGTATAAACAAAAAGGCTGAATTGATGTCAATTTTCATTAGGAAAGAGGAAGCAGCTAGTCGGAAATTGAATTTCGCTGAACATATTTTACTTTATCTTTGAGCCTACCAAAACTAGATTTCAAGTAATAAAGTTGCGTCTGGTATTAACTTATGTCAGACATATAATTTTTGCCGCAAACATTTACAAAAATTTTGTTTGGTCGAAAAAGGAAGGCTAACAGAAACAAATGTTTACTGGGCTCACTGCATTTTCTTGTTTCTTTGCTGTTATACCCAAAGAGTACATGTAACTTTCAATTGTAGAAACTTCCTCTAGAATAAAAAAAAAAAATTCACCTATATCATCTAGCCTTCGACATTCCTTGGCACTTTTTCAAGTTTTGCAACTGTTTTTTTTTTTTCTTCAGAAAATGAGATCAGACACTTATTACACACTAGTTTTACCAATTAAATTAATCGCACAAATTTTACCTTATTATTATACTGGGAGAATGCCAAGAAAAGCCAAACGCTAGATTCCGTTGATGTTTTTTTTTGTTATGTTTTTTTTTGTCGGAACTAGCGCCCGTTTCCCCTCTTTTAAGTTACTCATACGGTACTCTTAGATTATGCCTTGTTTACTACTATGCTACTTTAGTTATCAAAATAGCCGTTAGATGGCAGATAGTATTTCTTTGGTATTTAAAATTCCATCTGTACTACTATCTTGTTATGTATAATCTTACTCCAAACAAACAATAAAGTCTTATAGACTTAAGCTGATATGCTTTAGGATCTATACTAATGGTATTATACTAATATATGGTGCTTTGCTTTAATGCTCTTATTGTTATGCGCTGTTTTGCTTTGTTATGCTTATATTTATTTAATGCTTGCATTGGTGTATCTTGGGGGTAAGAGAGGTATTTACTCCCCTAAAAAACTTTAAGCATATAGCTATACCCGTGGGTGCCTGGTAATCAAATGATTTTATATCTATTGCTATAGATTTCCAGAAATAAGGCAATGTCTTCCGACTTTAATGGAATGCAAGGATAAGTTCCGGTAAAGGAATGGTCCACAATGGTTTTCATTTTTTATTTTAACTAAAAGCTAGATTAAACTCCTGTTAAGAATTGGTATCGACGACGGGTAACTTATTAAATAATTAGAAATTCTTCTAAAACTACCCATTCGTTATCTCAACTAACGTGAAATTAAATCCGAGATAATACATGCATGTCCTAAGTTCTGAATGTGAGAATAAACTATAAATTGCTACTATAAATACTACGTGAATATCAAGGCTAAAAGTCTTGAAGACATTTTGTAACGATATACCAGTATATAACGCCGTTGCTTCAAAAAGGGATAAGCTGGAATCAAACAGAACCTTTCTAGATGGCTGACCACCAGTGGTCTCCATTTTTTGTTTGTGGCAACCAGCAGCAGTTCTGTTTTCATCAAACTTATCTTATATGGGAGAAACAAACAACTTGTCTGTATTTCCTTTTTGAAAACATTTTCTAAATCGTCTTTGAGGCTCCCTAGTGTTTTGGTTTTCAGCAGTACTTTCTGGTGGGGCTCTTCTTCCTCCATGTCTTGGCAGTGGCGGATCCAAGGCCCCCCCCCCCCCCCCCCCCTAACGTAGTCTAAAGTAGTGTAATTTACGTAATTAACGCAAGTTTGCGTTAATTGAACTTGCCCCTAACGCAAATTTATCGGATCAGCTTATTTTGCGCCTCCTTTTTAAAAAAAAAAACCCTGGATCCGCCCTTGTGTCTTGGCCTTTATTTGTCAGTTTATTTATGAATTTTATCTCACTTCTAATTGCAAAAGAAACATTTTCGTTCTCACGAAAGTTTGGTGTTAGGAACGCAAAGACCTGCCGAGCTTTCTGATGGTACCCTAAATATAAGACTATTTTGTGGCATTAAGCCCTGCTAAGTGCATCTTAGTGACCATAAAATGAGCAAGTGAGACATTCAATTCGTGCTAGACACCTAGTTAATACACCCAATTAATTACGTTACGATTTGTTTATGCTTCGTTAGTTTACCTAATAATTAACAATAATTAATTTATTCACGAAATTAACCAATAAAGCCTAAATGATATCTGGTAGTTGTTGTAATTTTTACCTTTCTGTTATTCGTTTCTTTTTTCAGGGGGCAACATATTCAATCTCGTCAGTTTCCTGTCATCATTTATGTTGGTTGATAAATTCATCACGAACTTTTTAATTATATTTAAATTTTTGTCTTTTGAAAACGAATAAACTAATATTACACCGCTTTTGTTGCTTGCTTTTAGCTCTTTCTTTTGCACTGCTTTATTTCTTTGTCTTGGGAGTGTTTGTTCTTGTAGTTTTCTATTCACCTTTCTGTTTTTATTTTTCTCGCAGAAACCTTTTTTGGGGACAAATGGTAGTTTTACCCTTGTTTTAAAGAACTGTATTTTTTTTCTTGAGCAGAATGACTTCCACACAAGATGCGGCAATCTACCTAGCTTGTCTGGCAAATTAAAAGCTGTCTCGCTGACAGAGTTGTACAGTACATTGGTGCAATTTTTAACAGATTTTTTCCCAAAATAAATATTTTGAGTACATTGAAAGTAGGTTGTACTTTCCAGTAATTTTCTTTACAGTTAGTAACTTTGTACAAAAATTTTGAACTTCGCACCTTTATCTAATGCTCTTAGCACTGCACTCATGAAAAATTTTTGAAGACAGTACCTTTTTGTCTTCAGCGCTTTTTGTCGGTAAGATAGGGAGTTTCACATAGTGAAGAGGCGACCACGCTTACAAGGTTTTGTGTATCAGTTACATGAAGGCTATTTGAAGAAAACTTGACATTGATTCCATTAAAAAAAAAAAAAAACATGTCATTTTAAACAACTTTTGTGGTGCGATAAAGTTTTACTTTGAAAATGGATCTCGCAAGCAAACATTGCCGAAGTTGCATTTCTCGTCAAAAGACATAGAAATATCAAAAAAGAAAAAAGTATAGAAATATCAATTAATGAAACAGTAAAAGTCAGAACAACTAAAATCAAAAGAAGAAAAAACATTAAATATAAAAAAAGTGGCCCTTTTTGAGTAAACTGGTCTCAAAAGTGACGGTGGATCGAAATGATAAGGACACAGCTGGAATCAGCACGATAAGCCCCCCCCCCTCATTGGAAAACCAATGGAAATCGCTTTTTCTATGTGTAGCAGTGATGTGATTATTTTGTTTCGGCTTGGCTACCAGGCTACCGCAAGATCGTAGAGATGTTTGATGGCTCATTTAAAAGCTACTACTCATATCTGTGATTTTTATAAATTCATCTCGACAGAGCCATGGTAAAGTGTCACATGGCACTAAAAATACCATTTTGGGCCTCATTTCAGCAGTGGAAACCCTGGGAAGCATAAAAAGAGTCCCATTCTAATTTCCATGGTGTGAAACCCTTACCTGGAGATATGCAACACCTCCTCCTGCGTAAACATCCTCCCAGCCGTATGTTTAAATAAACATCCTCCCCTTAGTATGTTTAAGCTAAGAAAGTATTTTGAAAATAACTGCTTAAACAAATCATTGAAACTTGGTTTAGGAATTACAACTGTTATTTCTTAACAGTAAATTCAAGTATAAAAACGATTGTTCAGGAATTCCAAAAAAGAGCTTGTTTGCATCTGCATGTTTTCTAAATATTCATCTTAAGAACGCCATCTTAGTCCTTTATGGTGATATAAATGGGGCTTTTTGTGAAGTGAAAACTGAGTAATACGTTTTGAAAAAAAAAAACTGTCCATTGAAAGAAATCATTTATTTATTTTCATCTTCATAAAAATAATTCAATTTCTATCTGAAACTTCTCAAAGATACCGGCAATAATATTCCCCTCGAATTCTTTATCAATGTGACAAAGTTGTACCTGTCGCATAGAAAAGTTTAAAATGAGGTTCAATAGTAAAAAAAAACATGGAATATCACAAGCCTAGATGGGCCAATTTCATACTTCAAAGTCAAATTTAAAAACGAAGCAATAAACTAATGTGATAAGATTAATCAGAAAAAATTAAGGGAGATAAGATGTAAAACCTATGTTATAATTTTCCTATTTTAAAAACTCGTTATGATTTCTTTAGTTTCATCGTCCAAGTCAGGCAAACATCTTTTTGTAAGGTTTATTATGTATAATAAAAAAAGAGACCAAAATTGATTTTAAAAACTAAGTTTTGTCTTACGGAAGTGTAGAGTGGAGTTGAAATCTAAAACAAAGTTACTGCTTCGCAGATTATGCAAGATATATCTGCAAAACTAGCTAAAATAAGCTGACTCCCCCTCTCTATACTCCAAAAAATGGATTTTGACCCCCCCCCCCCCCTAAATTTTAATTAATTAGCGACACTTCCTAGTGATCCCCACTTCGAGAAAGACTTAATAAACGGTTTTCCGAAATTATCTCAAGGGTGTGAAAATGTCATATACGGCCCTTAGACGTCACAGTGACGACAAGTAGGTACAATAAAGATGAAAAGGGGAAACAACAATAAAAATATCAATAATAATACAAGACACACATATAATAGCAATAGAATACAGACAAGTGGACTTTTTAAACAATAAACTGATAAGTACTATGTAAAATTGTAAATTGATCTAGATAAAATTCAGTTCCAACTAACAATGTTTTAATCACCCAACGTTGGCCACCCAAACAACCAAAGAAAGCGACGTGTTCCACGATTCAGTAACTCTACTGTCAGATGAATGTTTTCCTATTTTTCTCTTGATTTTTCATTATAAGATTAATACTCCGCAATGACAAAATACATTACGTTTAAATTTATTTCTTAATTTATTTAATCTGAGAACGTGTTGGTGCTTTTAGATCCCTAACAATAAGCTAGTAAGAACCTGATTTGAGTCAGAAATTTAAGTATTTTTTTGCTAATTAAGCTTTTGTTTGACATAAATAAAACATACAAAAAATTATGTGACTTGAGGTTCATGCTTCATTTAAAAATAAGTGATTTTGTGACAAGGTTACAGCTGTAACTTGCACCGAAAGAACAAGATGCTTGTATCATTTAATTTATTAGTTTATGATTCGTTCCTTCATTTAGTCAGAAGTATGATTTTTCTTTGACATTTAGAGAATGCTCTAAACTTACCTGAAAAATTAGAAAATTTTCCTTTTCTGACGATTCTGTTTTTCCTTTTCTTGTTTTCTATTAATTTTGGTCTAGAAAAAGCAAAAAGACTTCAAAAATTTAAGTCGGTGGATGGATAAAACTGAATGTCAACTGTCAAATGATGGAAAAAAAAAAAAATTGTTCTTTAAACTTAAAATTGTTCAATTGGTTAAGTTTTGAAATTTTTTCTGAATTTTCATGAAAAAAACATTCAAATGTTCTGAATTTCGGCTTCAAATCTTTTATAAGCTACTGGAAGCTCAAATCCAGTTCGGCTTCAAATCTTTTATAAGCTACTGGAAATGGTTCTCAGTTACTTCTCACCTTTGTTTATTTATTGTTTTAGTCTATTTTAGTTTTTATATCTTATATAATATATATATATTATATATATATATATATATATATAATATATATATATATATATATATATATATATATATATATATATAGATATATATATATATATATATATAGATATATATATATTATATATATATATATATATATATATATATCTATTATATATATATATATATATATATATATCTATAACTATAAGATCGAGTACACAAAAATTCAATCCGTCGAGATCATAGGTCGAGATAATTCCTTGCCCAAGAAAAACAATGAAACGCCACATGCACTACTTTATGTTTTAAAATTTTGAATGGATGCATTTAGTCAAGATTTGGAGAATCCAATTTTGAAATATTCCCTTTTTTTTGTTTTTTTACTTTAGAAGACTAAAAACCCTTTTAGTGGTTGCCATGTTGACAAAAAAACAGATTTTGAAATGTTGATATTTTCAAAGAGAAGAAAAAAAAAACGTAAGAAATTAGAAAAAAGAATAATTACTTTATGTTCCGCGACGATCGTTTTTATATTGCCAAATCAAGAAAAGGCTTTAGACAAATTAATGTTGTTTTTAATGAAACACAACTTTTTAATGAAATATATATTTCTTCGCTTTTTTTTTTACCTGGTATGTGGTCATTTGGTATGTGTTAAAAGTAAAGATCACCATCTAGTAGTGTCAAGGGTTAATTCAAAGCTGAAATATCGGAAGGGTAACTACCTCCCGGGAAGTTTTGATGTTGGTAGACTCCAGGATGAGAATTTGAGAGAAACTTTCCAGGAACAGTTGAATGCTAAACTTGAGAGTTTAAAATTGATAATGTGGAAGATGGTTGGAATAATTTTAGAAAAATAATTTGTGAAGTCGCTGAAGGTATATTAGGGAAGAAAGCTAGAACTGCAGCTAAGAATATTAGTGAAAAAGCTTTATGTTTGATAGAAAGGAGAAAGGACTTGTACAAGAATTATCTGAGTGATAGATCGTATGAAAACAAAAAAAATGTAAAGAAAGTGGAGAAAGCATTAAAATATGAACTAAGGAGGTGTGAAGTGGAGGCCATGGATAAAATTGCCGAGGATCTGGAAGATGCAGCTAGACGGCATAATAGTAAAATATTTTACTGGCACGTTAACAAATTGAGAGGGAGTAGTCAATCCAGACTTGGCCCAGTTAAAGATAGGAATGGGGTCGCAATTAGCGATAAGGAAAAAACTAAAGAAAGATGGGCCGAACATTTTGAGAATTTGCTTAACCGAGATAGAGTTGCAGGAAAAAATATAGAAAAAAATGAAAAAGTTTGTGATACCTTGGATGTGAAGGAAGATTTGTTTTGTGAGGAGGAATTAGCAACAGTTTTAAAAGGATTAAAGAATAATAAGGCTCCAGGTGCTGATAGGGTGATAAATGAGTTTCTTAAATATGGTGGCTCTAAGGTTAGAAATAAATTACTGAAGATTATGAATATGATTTTAGAAAAAGGGGAAGTACCTAACGATTTTAGGAAAACCTTAATTAAGCCACTTTATAAGAAAGGTGATAAAATTGAGTATGGTATTTATCGAGGGATTAGTCTGGTCTCTGTAGGTAGTAAATTACTTAGTAATATGATACTTTTTAGACTGAGAGATGCCATAGACAAAGTTTTAAGAGAAGAGCAGTGCGGTTTTAGAAAAAGTAGAGGATGTGTCGACCAAATTTTCACTCTTAGGCTAATAATTGAGAAGTGCCTGAGTTTTCAAACACCTTACCTGAGTTTAAACACCTCAGTTTTATAGATTATGAGCAAGCGTTCGATTCTGTTGATAGAAGATCTTTAGTAAAGGTTTTATCCTTGTATGGTATACCAGACAAATACATTAAAGTTATTAGTACTATGTACGAGAATAACACTGCTGCGGTTAAGGCAGGAAATGAGGTTAGCAGCTGGTTTTTGTATTAAATCAGGAGTTAAGCAGGGTTTTGTTCTATCCCCCTTTTGTATGGATTATTTTGATGGACTTTGTTTTAAGGAGCACAGGAAAGGCAATGGGTGACCACGGAATCAAATGGGAAGGAAAAAGTGTCGTGGACTTGGATTATGCTGATGATTTAAGCATCCTAGATGAAAGTGTGAGCAAAATGAATGAAGTTTTAGAAGTTTTGTGAGTTCAGGGTGCTAGAATTGGTTTGACAATTAATGTTAGGAAGACTAAGTCATTAAGGCTAGGAATAAGTGAAGATGAAAAGGTGACGTTGGGTAAGGAAAAAATTGATCAAATGGGCAGCTTCACTGACATTGGTAGTATTATTAGTAAAGATGGTGGGAGCAGTGAAGATGTTGAATATACAATAGCCAAGGCTCAGGGTGTTTTTTTCACAGTTAAAAAAAGTTTAGAAGAATAGGAAGATAAGTCTGCAAACCGAGATTAGAATATAAGAAGCTACAGTGATGACAGTGGTCAAATATGGCTCTGAAGCATGGACGCTCCAAAAAGCGGATGAAGATTTGCTAGATATTTTCCAGAGAAATTACTTAAGGATTGTTCTGGGTACCCGGCTGACTGACCGTATTTCAAACAATAGGCTATGCGAAAAAATGTGGTTCAATACTGCTCTCTAGGGCTATAATGAAAGAACGGTTGAGATGGCTAGGGCACGTTTGTGTGCGGATGAAGGATGACAGATTGCCGAAGATTGTTCTTTTCGGCCAACCATGTAGGGCTGAACGGAAAGCAGGTCGTCCCCGTCTGGGATGGGAGGACGTCATAAAGAGAGATTTAAAGGAAATGGGAACTACGTGGGCGGGTGTAAAAAGGAGGCTTTGAATTGATTGGGGTGGAGGAGGAGCGTGCGTAGCTGTGTTGGCCTCAGGTGGCTTGGCGCTGCGGTGAGTTTGTTGTTAGTAGTAGTAGTCGTAGTAGTGGTAATTTGGTGGCTGTAAAAAAGAAGGACATCGAATCTTCTATTTATGAAATTAAATGGAAATATTGATCGTTGAAAAATATCCCCTCCCCTGAAATAATTACTGTTTTTTACTTAGTGATGTTTGATTTGCATCTAGGGGTGCTCACCAAACTTTCCATGAATGGGGTATGGCTTCAATATGTTTATACATGTGAAAGCAAGGATTCAAGAAGAGCCTTTAGGATGGAAAAATGTAAGGTTTATATCTGAATTTGCCATGAAAAATGTCTCTTCCAAGGGAGAGGAGCAAATACTTAGTGTATAAATGAAGGCAGGTACTCTTCATAACAAAAAGGCAAATATGCTTTGAAATATCTGTAGTCAGTGAGGTTCAAGCCTACGACCTCCTTTGAAATGATTAGGTGACATAGCTGCAAGATAGTAGTTGATCGTACTGAAAACGCAACAGCCAGCTAACCAGGGGCGTAATTTGCTATACGACAGAGGGAACAAGTGCTCCCCACACCCCAGTCCCCCTTCAGCTGGAACCTAGTGACCTGAAAACTCTTGTAAAAACTAAGATAGGCCTACATCAAGCACCCACAGAAACCGATCAGTTTTCTTTAGTATACCGTTGTCTTTATGGTACTATGTGGCTCATTTTTTGTTTTTAACTTGGGAGTTTACATTAGATTTGGGAAAATCGGCTCCTACTCTGCCCCCCCTCCCCACACCGGATTTTGACGAAATTACGCCCCTATACCTAACCAATGAATTAAATAAACACCTGGAATGTCAGGTGGTTATTCATGAAAGTAATATCTCTGGTTGACCAGCTTAAGTAAGATGACGCCATGGGATAGAGTAATTCATCAAGAATGAATATGTAAAAGATCTAAAGCCAAACTGGCCTACCTTGACAAAACAATAAATAGTAACTCTTGAAAACAGAATCTCTGTGACTGTAGGGAATAGAAAGAAGAAGAACAGCCAAACGAATAAAATAAAACCTGTTACTATTTTGATCTTATTTCCTTTCCTTTGCTGAAATTGAGGACTCGTTCTTGTGATACGTATTATTCTTCTCTTCTTCTTTCAAAATACTCTTCTCTTTTATTCCTCTTAGTCTTCATCTTTGTTTTTTTCCTACTGGTCATAGACCCGTTGTTTTCAGGATTTGCTTGGTAGTGTTTTGCCAAGAAAAATGTGGATAAAACCAATGTCGTCATTAGCGTTTTGTTGAATAGACATTTATATGGGTCTTGAACTCATAATTTTATGAACTCATATGTGGGAATAGACTGAGTCCATTTTGTTAATCTATCAAACTTTTTATAACGCCATTTCAGTCTCATATCATGCCGTCTTTGTTTCTAATGTTAAACTTTAACTGTATTTAAATTGCTTGCGTTTTAAAAAATAAAAAATGAAAAATAAAATGATAAAAATGAAAGTTTTCTAAAAAATAAAAATGAAAGTTTCTTTGTAATTAACCAGTTAACTTGTTTATTGTACGCTACTAAATTGGGAATGTATTTCTCAGTTTTTTTTCTGCATTGATTTAGTTCTTTTGACTAATTTTTATTGTTTTTCATTTATCAAGAATTAGTATTCATATTTACATTTTATGTGTTTTCTGACAATAAGTACATATTCGGGAATGTTTGCCAGTGAGAGTAATTAAGTATCCCTACTGAATAGAGGCGTGAGTGAACTCATTGTGACCTCGGTAATCTTCGATATGCTACTTAAAGGCTGGAATATCTAACAGTTCGTGGTAACGAACTGTAAGTAAGGAGCAATGTGGCTCAATAACAACCGAAACTCTAAGAAACAGAGTCTTGATAACAGTAGATACATCAAAAAGAATCGAATTTTGATGCTTATTCAAAATTTTTTTTTAATTTCACCAAATTCAATGGCGCCCATCAAAAGTTACGAGCCTGAGAAAGTTTGTCAATTTTTCGAAAAAGGAGGGAAACACAGAACATCTCCAAACTATCAAGTGATCTTAATGAAAATTAAACCATCAAATTCAGCATACCAGAGAGTTTTAATGTAGAGTTTTCAAGCTGCTACGTACAAAAAGGTGGAACTTCACATGGGGTGGATTTTTTTTTGCCAGAAGAAATATCACTGATATGTATTCATTTCTTTTGTTGTTGCTTATTTTTTCCCAGGGGTGATCGTATCGACCCAGTGATCGTAGAAGCTTGGGAGAAGGTTCATTTGATCGGAAATCAAATGTTCTAGTGCCTTTTTTAAGTGACCAAAAATATTGGATGGCAGATAGCCCCCCTCCCACGCTCACCCCCGAAAGTCACCCGATAAAAATTTTGAGATAACTATTTTTTTTAGCATAATCGAAAAGTCTAATTGCTATATCTTAGAGGGTGACGTAATTCCCCACAGTCCCCAGAGGAAGGGCTGCAAGTTATGAACTTTGCCCATTGCATTGTATAGTATTGGTTATTGGAAGTATATAGACGTTTTCAGGGGGATTGTTCTGATAGAGGGGGAGAGGTTACGTGGGAGGATCTTTCCATGGAGAAATTGTTGATGAGGGTAGGGAATTTTTTATAGAGGGAGAGCCTCATATACGTAATTTATTACGTATATGATGAGGGGGTCGCACCTTCCTCAATACCTCGCTCTTTACGCCAAAGTTTCTATCAGAACTTTTAAAAGAGCTTATTATTCTAATTAAACAAACTCTATGATTCATGAGTCATTCTTAAAGAATTGGGACAAAATTAGAACTTTAGCGTAAAGAGCCAGGTGTTGAGGAGGGGGTGACCCCCTCATATACGTAATAATTTCTGTTCGTTTTAAGTTTTAATGTTGCTCCTTACTTTCAGTTGAAAAAACTAGTTTTTTTTTATTTGATTTATCAAATAACTTCATCTGGATCAGTTGACGGTGGAACAAACTTTATCAAAAGTCATCCCCGGGAAACCATTTTTAGATTCCTCTAACAGAATTTAACAAATGAAAATATAGGAAAAAAAGATGCTTAATATCTTAAAACAAAGCATTGGACAAAAAAAGAAACAAATTTTAAATAATAAAGAACCCTGAATATTGCAACTTCACGTCTGGGAGCTTTTATTAACAGAAAAAATATGAACTACACGAAATTAAACATGGTATATAAAGAAAAAGAAAATAAAATAATAAAACAAAACTCACTCTTTAATAACTTTCAATATCACCAAGCAAATAGCCGGAATACGCACAACAGAATGATAAATTAGGTTGTGTCTGGTACAGTTGGAGCTATTGATATATGCTAATATAAAAGAAATAAAAAACTACATGGTAAAGTCGTAGATTTCTAAGTATCAGATCAAACTGACGACCAGTTAAGAGTGCACCTACCATATCATTGAGTGAGATTGGCTTTTTTGATCTATTTGAATGTACAAATGATTTTATACCATAGTAGTAAGCGCCCAATTACCACAGAATCCACATGCACTTTCACAAGGCTGAGGCATGGATATGTGTGTGTACTTTCAAGTAATTGGGTTACCAGGGTCATTTGCCTATTACAATGAACTCTTCATGGGTTGCTAGACAGGTTTTCTATTATGACACTCATTTTGGAGGTCAAACAGAGAGAGAGTGGTGGACACACTAACTTGATTGGTGATTAGGATTTGAATAAAAGGCTTAGTTTTCATTACAGATGATATTAGTAAGAGAATTGAATTCAAAGAGAATAGTTTTTATTTGCAAGGATATTAGTGGAGAAAAAGAAATGAGTGGTGCATTTACACTATTGGAGATTAATGATGGAACCGACAGCAGCAGCAGCAGCAACGATATACGAGTAACCAATGTAGCTGTGGAAATAACCGCTGGCTGTAGACTATGTCTTGAATGGGACATTATGTATGCGAGATACGTGATATCATTAAGCAAATTTAAACAGGAGGAGCAACTATGTTTTGCTGGAAAAGTGAATATTCTCCATATAAATAAACTTCGGTCAGCATTAGATGTCCTATCGAAACATATTGATGAGAACAAAATGCATCAGTGAATATTATTATTGTAATTATGTTCAATAAAATTGTTTCTAAATCAATGGTATTTTTTTTTCTTTCTATAGTAGACTAGCGTATATTTTTTAGAGTAGAAAAAAGAAATTCTGGTTAGTCTGAAGTTGGTTGTGAGAGAGTTAGGACTCTAAAAATGGATAGATTCGAGAAAGATCGAATCATGAGGAATCTAGTTCTTATGGAAAAACATTTAGTTCTAGACGATGATTTTCTAGAGTTGTCTATTCAAAGGAAGATATTTTCTCGGGGAATGCTTGTCGATATAATGAAAACTGATTCTCCATCATTAGACTATTGCATGAAGCTTCTACATTGTGGTCCAAATGCATTTACACAATTTATTGATATATTGATCACGACACGACAAAATGATATTGTGGATATGCTTTAAAACATTAGTTAGAGAAATTTTAGGACTTTTTTTTTCATGAGAAAGATGGTGCTCAAGGATGATTTACTCCTCTCTCTCTCTATCTCAGACAATTTTTTTGATGTTGCTAGCTCAGTTTCATTGTGGCAATGAGAGCGTCAACACATGACAAAATGTTCCATACATGTGCACTATGTATGTACTCACTGAACAACTGGTCATCATCATCATGTGAGAATTGCACAATGATTGAGGAGTATGATGAAAAGTGTGGATTATGCAACCCGTGTAAATTGCATAGAGGATATGCTGTACAAATTAAAGGTTGTAATCCTGTCTTGAAGAGGTGTGTGACTCTCATCCTAGAGGCCACCTATGCTCCAATTGTCATTATGATAAATGTAAGCAGTGGGAGAGTACATATCCCGGTATGATTGGAAAGAATCCTAACCGTGATTTTAGTTTATTGCTACGAGATTGGTATCGTCGTGGTTTTAGATTGTTCTGGGAGGAGGAACCAGGTCAACGATTCAACTGTTGGAACAACAAGAGAATATGGTTTCTACGTCATTGTTGTGAAGACACTGGGTGTTATGATTATAAGCCCACTGATTTTTATTTGGCTGTGACGGAATGTGATTCGACACTTGAGGACACTGTTTGTGAAATTGCTTCAAATACGCAAATTGAAACACGTGAATTCTATAGAATGAATGCGAATAGTATCATTGACTATACAAAGAGATATGACAAGAGTGAAGTCACACTCTACTGTAGAAAATGTGACCCTGACATTGCAGTACATCAGGATCAGTACACTGTGAATTCAGATAATCTAGCTGCACTAGTTGTTGTCGACAAATGCCTAGTAGTGGATGAAATCTAAGAGTAGAAAAGTCGTTTTATCATGTATATAATTTTTTTTTATTAATAAACAATTTCACATACATCTTTAGAACATTTTATTCTTAGGGCACTAAAATCAATATTAAATACACTTGTAAGTATATTCTCCACTAGAAAATCGTTCAATTGAGGTAAGTCAACGTAGATATTGAGAAACTGCTTGTAGGTGTAACCACGGCATCTGAACATGAAAAAGAGTAGTGCATGAAAGCCACATGTCTTAGTCGTTAAATCCTGTACTCTTCGTTGATTTTGAATAATGGTTTTCCCCCTGCTTTCAATAAAGTTGCTGATGTATGGAACGTAGAATTTATACGATAGGCCAAGAGGATCAAAAAACTCAATGTTCTTCGCTGTTTGAAAGATGCATAGCCAATGACCGGTCTTCAAAGTCGATGGACTGCTATTAACAATGATTAGGGTATTGTTAACACTTGGAATTTTTTCAATGAAGTCCGAGGGTATGCAATAGGACTTGTACTGGGACATGTATGGATCCATACTAAATACGTTGATTATTTGGTTTGTGTTCATGGTGCTAGGTCTAGTAGAAACACTGCCGTCGGGCGTGATTTCCCAATAGGTTTCAAATTGACTCAGTGATATTAGCGTGATACTCTCACTCAGAGCATTGGCAAATGTACACTCTAAACGTACATTCCCTGTTCGTACTATGGTCATATCCTGTGTGCCTGACAGGTCCAAAACAATAACCCCATGATTTTTTGAAAACATTGAATCAGTTATTCCATTTTCAAAAAGTTGAGAGTCATGATCTAGGGATTGCATGGTCAACTCGTACAGAGTTCTGTAGGATTTTCTGTCAAATGATAGAGTGTACAGTGGAATACCATTCACTTTGCACACGAGGCTAGATAGACCGAAAAAATTAAAATCATGGGGGGATTCAGTCCAGGATCCAACGGCACTGCCACTCTTCACAAAGGCCATTGCCAATTTTGATGGGATTTGTCCATTGATAAATGATGAATCGCTATAGCTACGAGAGCCGGTGGCAATGTGACGTTGATTGGTGATCGTATGGGGGACAAGAAGTTTAATGTTGTTACCATTGGCTCTTAGCTTTTCCACTGCAAATGCAACAGAGCTCATAACTTGTTGTTTTCGGACGTGGAGAATTGCCGATGTGATAATGACATTTGCATCGGGTGCTGCAGGAAGTGTTTTTCTCAAATGAAATTCGATGGGGCCATCTGTAACTTCATGTCAATCTTGACATGGGGGGTAGCCATTGGGATATATTGAATATCTCATGATTTAATTTTCCAACTAGATGATACTCCTGGGTCACTGCAGTAGTCAACTCACCGTCAGTATCAACACCTGTTCGATATTCATAGCCCAATGATTGTCCTCTCATCTCCTTGTACGCCTTTGGCGTCATCATCATAAATTGTATGTAGCTTTCATAGTTTGATAAATTATTGCTAGTGCTCACCAATGTTCCATTAATAAATACATTAATTTGTTTGAATAGGTTGTGTAGAATACAGTTTTCATAGGAGAGACCATCGCCGGCATTTGGAGTTGTATTATCTGACTTTTTCTTCACCACAACATTTAAATCAATAAATGTTGACGACAAATCAATGAAATAGTCTTCATTGGAAAATATTTGAAAGTGTATATTTTCCGAGAGGGGTTGTTGAGGGTGAAATTGTTCATAGTATCCATACTTGACACTGACATCAACATTTTCAGCATTGAATAGATTCAATGAGGAACTGATTGATGGATATGATTCCTTGTGGGGAGATAAGTCATCTTAAGAGAAGAAATCCTTCTTTGATCTAACAATCTTTTTTTTTCTTCTTCTGCTGCTTATTGGCCTTCGTTGTTTTATTTCTCAAAGTCCTTGTTGATGTCCTTTGCTTCCTGCCTGGGTGGAGACTGATGAGTGAATGACGCGAACGCATCCTTTTCAATCCCTCCCCATTTTGTCGAGATTTTAATTGTTCACCAACGGCTCTTGCTGAAGATCTAATATTTTCCTTAACACTCTCCTTGAAATTCTTGCCCGACCCCCAGTCCTGTAGTGTGGAGGCAGCAAATTTGATGCAGCATGTACAAGATATTTTCTGGGAAGGGGTAGTGCAGAACGAAATAGCCTAGCAAACCAGCTACCAAGACCATAGCCAGACATTGTAGTACGCCCCTTGTAGTAGTCCAATCCATTGCCTATTTGACGTGGACTCCAAGCACCAAGATAACAGTCAATATCGGGACAGACAAATGGAATTCTTCTATTGTTCATTTTTTAGGTGATTGTACCGTTGTCGTTGACAATGGGTCGAAAATGACATGTAATCACTGCTAAGCCTTTTGAAATTGCTAGAGAATCACCTAATTCAGTTCTTAGTGTTAACTGACAGAGTTCCAAATAGGAAGTGTTTACGGGAATATACTGAAGATGCTTTATATTGTAGTGGTGAACATGTTCTTGATTGGTTTTTCGTTCAAGAACTCTTAGGAGGGGAACATTTGAATTACCAACCCGAGATGTTTCCACAAATGAAGCGTAGAGAAATATACAAGTGTCCGTGGAGAAGGCAGGTGGGTAGTCAGCAAAAATGAAATTAGTGTTTCCAGCACTTCTACCATTGATTATATTGAGCTCAAAGCCAAGAACATCCTTTAGGTTATCATTGAGAATAACCTTTTCATTGGCAATAGGTGAACTAATGTAGATCTTGCCCTCCTCCTTTGAATAGTTGAAATGAAAAGCTCCTTTTTTACGAGCAGAAATTCTTTTATTGATAGTACGACATAAATCATTCATGCAGGTGAGCTCCTCGTAGGGTAATTCAACATATGGACAATCCATCCAATTGATTTTTAAATTTGTTCTTGATCACCTGGTGGTGGCGGCCAATCATAGGGTCTAATTTTTATTTCATATTTACGATCCTTTCTCAGGATGTCATAGGTATTTTTGAGAATACAGTCGACAAGAGTCACTTCATATGCACCGTCAAATTTGACGGCGGGGGAGAGTTTTGTCCAAAAATCACTTGTCGTATTCAAGTCATTGTAGAGAGGATCGGAAACGTTGGACATGAAAGTTACATAGAAATCATTGGGCATTGTCAATATCTTCAACACCAATCCAAGAATCAAAATCAGAGTTGTATCCTAGCCACCGAACAAGTAACTGTTTCTTACCCCTGCGAGTACGTGTCTTTAATATCTTTTCAAAATGATAGATTTCACTAGCATTTTTAACTTTTTGCAATTCATAGTCATAAAAGCCGCCGAGAATCTCTTCACCTTTGGTATCACGCAGACGATAAGTTATGGGTTTAGTTTCTAGGATTTTTCCCACTTTAAAAAGTTCAGTGGACCACAAGTAATTCCCCTTTTCAAAAACATTAGTTGTTCTATTAATTCGAACAGTATCACCAACATTGAATTTATTTTTCTTCTTCTTGACTTTTGATTCATTGGAATATTGTTTAAGAAAGGTGTCAATTGTATTATGATCCGAATGATGAACTTCCGTTGGTGTAGAGTTGGACAATGATCGATGAGGTCGTTGATTATAAATCAACATGATTTTATCTAGATCATGAATAAAAGCCGGCGTATTTTTCAATGTACAATATCTTGAAATTAAAAGTCGAATAGTTCTTATCAATCGTTCGGCCAATGCAGCCTTTATAGGACTGTGAGTATGATAGAGCAGCGTACTATATTTCTCTAGTACTTTTGCAACATGAGGATTAACAAATTCACTACCGCGATCCGTTTGAATTTTTTATATGAATCCTTTGAGAATACTTTCAATGGCCTGAGCAACTTCAACACCTCTCTTTGATCGCAATGGAATTGCATATGCATAGCGACTAAAAACACTGATTGCAAGTAGAATGTACTTGTACAGTGTATTGTGACGTCTTCGAAGCTCATCTAGAGTCAGGAGATCTGCTTGCATTATATGCAATGGGGTAAAAGGCTTTAGTTTTTCGATATTGATTGGCACGAAGTCTATGATTTCTATGCAGAGTGTAACTTGGTTCATTTTGTAGATAGTCTTGTACACTTATAGTGCGAACACCCATGACTTTGGAAAGAGTGGTGGGGAACTTAAACTCCCCGCCTCGCCAATATTTTCATAAACACCTTTCAGAACTTCAGCCATTTTGAACGTAAACACGTTGTGTAATGTCCGCTACCCTTTTGTATACTGGCTGCTGGTCGTGACGTTGACTTGATACGTCTTCGCTTTTGTCTAGCTATCAGTGGTGTGCTAGTATTTTCCAAAATTGATTTAAAATCTTCTTCTTCTTCAAGTTCATCTTTTAATGTTGATGATGATGATGCACGCTCATTTAATTTTTTTAGAATTTGTCTATTGCCAATAAGACTTTTGGGGAAGTTTAATGTATTTAGAAAGTTGTATAGATGAGTGTCAAATGATAATAGTCCTTTACGATTTGTAACCATTTCATACATTTAATCAAGTAGGTTATAGCTCTTGCCCTGAATTATAATCCTTTCCCCATTGCTCTCAACTTGAATTTGATCACTTTCCAAGAGATAGGTTAGGAGTCGTTTACTTTGTTCACGATATGAGAGGGGCATTAGATTTCCAAATTTCAATACAATTGAATCCAATTCACCCTTCTTTAATTGTGTTCCAGCAGCAGCAGTAGACTCTTGAGGAGATGATTCTTTTTTTGGAGCAGCAGCAGCAGTGGGCTTCGATCGATAGTGTTTGTCCACTCGGCGAAGTGCATCTTGAAGTAAAATCAGTTTTTTATCATCATCAATAGTTTCATTGTCGAGGAATTTACTCAGATTGTCCTCAAAGTGTTCGACGGGTGAGAGAGCGAGTTCTATTGGAGTCAATTTATAGGGTTTTGCCATCTATAGAAAACTGTTTACAAGTCCTTCAATTATTGGCAGTAAAAGTGTGAAAAAGCTACCGCCTGCCTGAAGAAGTCGTTTCCTTTTCAAATTCTTTCCTTTCTTTTTAGAGGCCAATGTACGTACAATGGAACGATGTTGCTTTGCCTGTTGCTTAACTACTTCTGGTAGTTGAAAATTACCCTCGGTCAAATTTAAACAAAGTTCAGATATTAGATTAATGAAATCATTGTCAAAACCATGTTTGAGTATTGCTTTTCTAAGCTGAGGTTTTGAAGTGCTTAGAACTGAAAACAAGTACCTATTTTCATGTAGTTTCTTCAGTGTCATGATAGCGACTAATAGGTCTTTTTAGTGTTCACAGGGAGATATACTGTAATTTCATTGTCGAAAATATCTGTGACTACACGCAGATCCTCGGGTGTATTTTGATTAAGATCCAACAGGATATAACCGTGGGGTTTATTAGTTGCCTGATTGTATGCTGAGAGCAGAAATTTAGGGGCACCTGGATAGATTTGTTTATTGAGGGTTATTAGCGAGCTAGAATCACGAACAACTCTGTAGATGATATAGTAGGTACAGTTCAAAGCAAGTGTTCGCATTCATTTGCTCTGATGAAAGAGATTGTGTAGAACCAGAGTAACGGAAATCTGTTCATGATGAGAGCGAACAGTGAACAATTGCAGCATTTGCTGGGACCATTGTTCAATAGATTCAGCCAGATCGTCAATGATCAGCCAAGAGTTTGGTTCAATAATGCTGAAAACATTAAGTCCCTGTATGAACTGTATCTGCACCAATCCCATGGCAGCAATTGCTTTTATTTTAATGTATGACTCCTGCCAAATACTATAGCAATAGTATATTTTTTTCGGCTTTTCCGCAAACTTTTATCACAATTTTTAATTATTTTAGTTAAGAGCGTTGTTTTGCCCGACATTGAGGGCCCACACAGAAACGATCTGAATGGTGTTTTAAATTGATACATGTTCCTTTCAACAGTTCACCTGGACAACTAACTGTAGACTATGGCTGTCTAATGACTAAATAATTTCCCTATTACTACTACTACTACTCCGTTCAAGAATAATAACGAGAAGAAGAAGAAGAAGAATAATAATATTTTCTTTTATTATATACACAAAAAAAGTGACAATACTTTTTAAAAAATACTACATTGAAAAAGGCACATTAACATGAATAAAAAAAATAAACCTTTTTAATTTATTTATAATAAAAAAAAATACAACATTTACATAGCCACTAGAAAAAAAAAAAAACAAACACTTAAATAAATACACTTTTTTTATTTTATTATAAAAAATACAACATTTATTGGAATAATGCACTTGAAATATCACTTTTATTTACAGCGTTTTAAATTTTGGGTTCCCCCCCTCCCCCCGGGAGCGGCCGCTGCGGCGGCCGGAGCCGGGAAGCGCCGGGCGCTGGGGGCCCGCTGCGGCGGGCCCGGGCCGGGGCTGGCATTAAATACTGGAAATTGATCTGCCTTGTAAACACACAGACACACACACACACACACACACATTGTAAATTGATTGTGGTAAAGAAAAAAAAAGAATTTAAAGAAAAAACCTAATTACCCAAAAAAAAATCCCTCCCACCCAATTTATAGTTTTTTTTTTTAGTGAATTTAAGTTAATTTTTCTAGACCGAGCTGTTTTCTGTACTCTGTACATTCAACTCGGTCTGAAATTAAATAATGCCCGTGTGGTAGTACCTTCACACCATCCTCAAGTACATAGACTTTGTCTGATATGGCAGACATGGCGTTTTTCTCAACTCTAACTGTGTAGTTTTTAAATTGTAAAGAGCGAATCACCCTGACTTTCACCCTTGGCACTAAACTACGTTCCACACAGTTTCTATACACACTCATGTCGAAATTATTTTTTACGAAGTGTGTAGGTACCCCCTTGCAAACTTGTTTGATATCCTTGCCGTGCGTTTCCACACAGTATACCTTCGGTCCAGGAAACACACCATTGGATATCAGATCGCTACCCGTTTCAGATTTTAACATTAACAATTGATTTGGGGCCTGGCGTTTCACTAGCTCTGGGTAAAGGGATTCGTCCCAGTTAGTGTAGTCCATTCGTGAGCTAATGTACTCGCCATTTTCCAAATCATTCAATAGATTTTCAGTTTTGACTTTTAACAGGAGTGAATCAGTGTCCCCGTAGTACACTTGAACTTGTCCCTCAATCGGCCACTGTACCTTGCATACATTATAATAAAATGACAACATGAGTTTCTTGGATATTTCAGTTATTGCACTTCCGCCTGCAATATTTTTATTTAATACAATGTTTCTTTTCTTGCGATGTAGGAGCACCATATTGGAGTCTATGATTGTGAACGATGTGAAGTTTGGATCCGCAATGATTCGAGCACAATCTTTGGGGTTGGTTACAATGTCACATCGACTTCTGTGTCGTACGCTTTCGCACATTTTACCGAAAGCTGAGTTCAAAATGAGTTTATAGACTTCTTTTTCAACTTTCGTTTTCGCTTGTGAACGCTTACTGACAAAGGTGTCAATAAACGTTTTCATGTAAGGCTTTTGATCAAATTGGAGGGCTCTGTGAATCTTTGTGACCTTGAAACCATTGGACACCATCCATTTCAATAGCACGTGATGAACAACGATATTCTGTTTCGGGTTGAGATCGGCAATAGTTTTTTGTTTTGAAGGTACCCAGTGCATACTCCCGTCCTCTACTAAAGATAAATTGTAGGGGCTCAGAGAGTCCCTACCCACCGGTCTATTTATGCACGGAAAAACAAAGTCTTTTACCGAGTCATGGATTTCCATGGGTAATTCACCGTCAATTTAAAAAAACCATCCCTGTGCCCCATTCTCCTCAACACTGGCAATGTCAGGGAAATTCGAAGCACAGGGATTGTTAAGCCATTTATAATTGCCACACGGCAAACAGTAGTGAGACATTGCCGATGGGTAAAGAGAATTCATATCCAAAAAAACTGCGTCCGACTTTTCATCGGTGTGCTGTCCACTCGGATCATTTTCATGATACGATCCCCGTGAAAAACATACCCACCTCTCATTGATCTCTCTACAAACAGATGCTGATCCACATCGGCGATCAGACCTATTTCTTCTTTGCTGATTTTAAGTATCAAGTCCATCACCAAATGGGGAGTGAAAAAATAATAACCTAAATCCAACCCAAATTCCCCATAGATTTTATCCGTATTTTTGCACACAATATCCAGAAGAGTGAGTACGTCACTGGCCAAGTAAAGTTTACAATAATCCCAACCATTTTTACATCCGCCCTTTGCCCAAACCCTCTTAGCAAATTCGTAGTCGCTAGTGGTGCACTCACTCTCAGTAAGAGAATTGTAAAAAGCTTCAATGGGCGGTAGTGACACCTCATCTAGCCTCGAGCCAGAATTGTAATAATCATATGGATATATACCCTTACACGTTAATAAATCATACATTTCATCATCGGGGAAGCGCTGTTTGAGGAGGGGGAAGCTATCAAAATTGTCACTTTTCTGTACCTGAATCAATTGACTTAGAGATTTGGGGAAGAAGCTGAAAGAGTCTAAAAAACGGATTTTATTCAGGCACGTGTTACCCTTGTCAACTGTTTTCTACATGAATTCTAGCAGCAGTAGCTTTTCCGATGATTTGGGTATGATATTATATGAAAAAGAACCATCTATCCATGCGCCATCTACAACTCCTCCCTTGGCAATGCGGGCCAACGCTGGAAGAACAAACTTTAAGTCGTAATTGGAATTGTGTATAAAAACAGGTACGAAATATTGTTGTCTAACGTTAAAAATTGCATGACTGGTGTGCTACCCCTCTAAAGTTACTCCCTCCCGATGTAATTTCCTGCCACAAATGATCATGGTCGATCACCTTCCTCCTCCCCCCATTCCCAACACCATCATCAAATTCTCCCTTGCAAACCCAACACATTTTACGATTTTTAATGGCCACTATGTCATCTGGTGATAGGAGCATAGGATAGTTTGTATAACGAAGGCGCGAAATTGCACCGTTCGCTGTTTTGATTAGACTGACCAATGCCGAGCGCATGCAGTCTTCACCGTCACTCAACATCTCAACTACCTCCAACACTTGCATGGTATTATTGGAATCTCGTTGCGCGTGAGCGTAAGAGAACCCTATGGTTTCGTGTATTTTAACACGATTTGAATTTGATGGATCGCACACGTCTGTCAGCTTAGCCTCGCAGTCCAAAGCGATCTTATTGCTCTGCAGGAGCGTGTTTTGAAAATTTTTAAAACGTAAGATCGCTCTATCTCCACTTACCGTCTCCACAGCCTGGTATCCATGACGTTTACAGTGTTTCATGTGATGCTTTAAATTTAAATCAGAGCGAAATCTTGAGAGGCATGTTGGACAGTAATAGCATACACCCCATCCCCCTTTTTACCCTCACTTAGAACCCTACTAATGTCCGTAATCGGATTGAAATGACCAATTTAATCGGAGTCTGTGGGTGGGGTGTATAGAAGCCACACCCAATGTTCTACTGATTCAATTGAAGGAGCCCGCACTGGAAATAATACACCCTTCTTATTGGAACGCTGACCTCTTCAAATTCTGTTTCATACTGTAACACCGTGACACCAATCTTTAAATGTGCATTAGCCCGCTCAAAAATATCTATTCCTTTTAGTGTCACGGGATATTGACCATTTAAACAATTAAAATTTACTTTGGGGAACTTTGAACCCTCCCTACCATTAACTGCCATTTTATCCAACTTTTTCCTAGATGCAGCTATTCGAAGTGGTCTGTATGCTGCAATTAAAAATGCATACTTGAAACACTGCAGCCTCGTATCGAAACAGATTCGTTGTATCCCCTTACCCCCCTCTAAATCTGAATGATATTTTAGAACTATAGCCCTCTCTCCATGCCCACCTCTTACAATAAAATCCTTTTTAAACCTACAAATATTAACATTTAAACTTTCAATAAATAAAACCACAGATCCACTACCCCCCCTCGTTATAATTTGCCCACTTACTTTGAATACTATTAGCCCATTTAGAAAAACCTCCCCATAATTTGATAAATGTGGGTGTATTGCCAACATCTCTGTGTGCAAGTATTTCGAATACATCTCACCCGCACTTTCATTTAAAAAAAAAATTGTAGTGCTATTGATGCTTTTAAACTGACCCCCACTCCCCACACCCCCATTGGTTGTTCAAGAATGGCTCGAATCTTATCAGTATATGAATGTGTAATGGCCAGGGGATCTGTTATTATATCCCCCGACACTAGAGAGTTGAAGGGATCACCGAATTTGGCGCTGTAGACCAATGTGTGATGCAAGGCAGAGTTGGAGAGAAAAAAATCCGGAAGAGGGGATGCTGTTGCTGTTGTATTACTACTTCTATCTATAGCATTAAGTGGAATAGTGGCGGGTGACAGAGAATTGTCAATAACACCACCACCACTCCCAGTCTGTTCAATCACATTGGGGGGATGTGGCATGAGGTCCCCTAGTACATATTCCAAGGTGTTTGGGGACAATTGGTCGAGCCAGCCTGTATTGTACTGTGATGGAATTTCGTTATGAGGACCCGATTCAGATGCACTAGTAGCATCACCTAAATGTTCACGCATAAAACTATCTGTCCACTCCGGATCCTCAAGCATGTCAATATCACAGCTTAAGTCATCTAGGCTAGCCATTTCCCCAAAAACATCATTAAGGAACCCCCTATGCCACTCCAAATTCTCTAGAACTAGTGTAGTTTCATCGCTGAACTCCGGTGGTGGTGACAAAATTGGTCCTGTAAATACACTTGCTTCATCACTCAACGGTGTCGTGGTGGTGCTATATCTTTAATCTGTAGAAAAAAAAAAATTTTTATGTAAAATAACCATTATTTTAATAAAGTTAAAAAACTATGTCAATTTCTCATAGTCATTGTCCCACCACCACCACCTGAACAATTAAAAGAAGAAGAAAAAAAAAAGTTACATTGCCACATGTCTTTCATTATGACAACTGAACATGTTAAAAAATATATATACTGTTTTAGTCAGGAAAATGTAGTCTTATTCTTAGAAGGCTAAGTTAGAACAGAGAATGATAAAAAAAACTAATCGTTTTATTCCAAAAAGTTTTCAGAATAAAAATGCAAAATATGGGTCCAATTCGAGTGCTTGACCCTCTTCATTATAACTCTCAATGAAATTTAACCATCGTTCGACCGACGCGGTATGCTGTATGAATAGTTGCTCCTCAGCTTCAGTTAATGGACACGAATCCCATATGTCGGCGGTTGGTGGTATAACTCTCTCAACAATCCGTATTTTCCTGTGTATTTTGCCAACGGATTTGTTTGAAGTTGTGGATGTAGTTGACCTGGGCTAAATAAATGATTGTAAGAGAGAAGAACTTTTTTTCTCCATCCATATCAACAATTAAAGTGCAATTAAAATGTTGGATGGTCCTTTTTAGAGCTCCCCCCTGGGAGCACCCTTGGGAACGGGAGCTTCCTTTGAGGTAGGAGGATCGATACCCTTTCGATTTGGGATATCTGACTTCACAACACTGTTCAAATAGAACAGCCTCAAATTCTTTCTCGAAAACACCTAAGTGTTTCAATGAAATGAGTTCGCCCCAAATAATGTTTCTTGACAACACTGTGAAGACATAATTGGAGATTACTAAAAACCTTCTTCTTATGTGTTAATATATCTTATCGGAAATACACATCCTGTCACAAGAACCCCACTTAGAATTCAAATTATAGCTATCGAGCGGATTAAAATTTAAATTTAACGATGGGAGATCTGATAAGGAGCGGATGCGCGCAAAAGCTTACTGCAAAACATACTCCAGTTTATGAATGCGTGTCATCTGTGAAATAGCAAATTGTATGTTTTCATACAGTTAGTTTGTTTAAAAGGAATATTGGGATTATTGCATTAGAAAACGTCTAGGCTAGAAGTTACAAGGTAAGGTTTTTTTAGAAATGTATGTTAAGCTATTTCAGTGTTATAAGCATTCCTTTATATACCACTAATTTGGTTAATGAAAGAAAATGAAATAGTTTAGAAACAAATTTTAAGTTTTACTCATCAAAAGCTATGCGCCTGAGAAAATTACCTTATTTTTGAAAATAGGGATAGAAAAAATTATGTATATACTTACTAATTCTGACTGGGCTTCTACATCTGAACTCCTTGGCAAAACCTGAAGGGGGTCAAGCTCACGATCTTCAGTAGGCTGAGCTGAGGCATTATGAGAAGCAGTCCATTCTCTTTTCATCTTCCTTCCACCTTGCGTGGAGCTAACACTGGGGTTAGAAGGCTCTGGCACTATAAGTTGGGTGGTCGTTGGCTGGTCCAGATCGTGTGTAATTCTACCGGCATATTTGATAATTGATGGTCTTGCGGCTTGCATTAATGCAGCTTCGCTCCGTCTTGCTTTCTTTTCAGAAGGGGGGTTATTGCACGTATCCTCTTCCTTGAAAAAAAGGGCAAAATTTAGCATGAAAAAAAACACCCCTTTTTCCATTTTGTTGGATAAATGGTTAAGAGGTCAAATTTTGTCCTCCTCCTTCTCTTGTTTATTGCTCATTAGGTGCTCCTATTATTAATTTCATACTTCATACCGGGGGGGGGGGGGGTTCTCTCCCAAGTCAATACCTCGCTCTTTTACGCTACAATTTTTTTTAGTGCTTTCAAAAGAGCTATCTATTCTAATTAAAAACGGCCTTTGTGATTCAGAGGGTTGTGAATCAAATTTTTTTTTAGACTTTTAACGTAAAGAGTATGGTATTGACTAAGGGGAGAACCCTCCCCACTCATATACGTAATAACACATACGTAATAGAAAAAAAAAACAATAAAAAAAAAACAAGCGACACGGCTCAATAGTAATCCAAACTTTTAAAAACAGAATTTTGATGTTAATAAATGTATCAAAAGAATGTGTTTATAATGCTGATTCTAAATATATAAATTTTATTAAGTTTAGTATTACTCATCAAAGGCTACGAGCCTGAGAAAATTTACTCGATTTTTTAAAGAGGGGGGAAACATCCCCTACAAGTGAATGAATTTTAATGAAAATCACACCGTCAGATTCAGCGTATCAGAAAACCCTATTACATAGGTTTCAAGCTCATATCTGCAAAAATCTGCAACTTTGTATTTTTTGCCAGAAGAAAAATATACGAATATAGAAGTTAGTTACGTAAGTTAATTTGTAAAGACATCCATTTAGCAAAACAAAAGTAAAATTTTTATGCAAATAAAATCTGCATTAACTAAAAAACGATCAGAAATTAAATAAAAAAAACAAGTTTTTTAAACTGAAAGTAAGGAGCGACATTAAAACTTAAAACGAACAGAAATTATTCCGTATATGAAAGGGGCTGTCCCCTCCACAAACGCCTCGCTCTTTACGCTAAAGTTTGACTCTGTCTCACAACTTTATTTTTTAAAACAATAAAAAACTTTAGCGTAAAGAGCGAGGCGTTGAGGAGGGGACAGCCCCTTTCATATACGGAATAATTACATTTCAACTGAAATGTAAGAAGGAATATTAGAACTTAAAACGAACAGAAATTATAACGTATGTGAGGGGGTTCTCCTCCAAGTCAATACCTCACTCTTTACGCTACAGTTTTTTTTAGTGCTTTCAAAAGAGCTATCTATTCTAACTAAACGGCCTTTGTGATTCAGGGGTTTGGGGCTCTCCCCTCCTGAACACCTCCCTCTTTACGCTAAAGTTTGACTCTGTCTCACAACTTTATTTTTTTAAACAATAAAAAACTTTAGCGTAAAGAGCGAGGCGTTGAGGAGGGGACAGCCCCTTTCATATACGGAATAATTACATTTTCAACTGAAATGTAAGAAGGAATATTAGAACTTAAAACGAACAGAAATTATAACGTATGTGAGGGGGTTTCTCCCCAAGTCAATACCTCGCTCTTTACGCTACAACTTTTTTTAGTGCTTTCAAAAGAGCTATCTATTCTAATTAAACGGCCTTTGTGATTCAGGGGTTTGTGAATCAAAATTTTTTAACTTTTAACGTAAAGAGCGTGGTATTGACTAAGGGGAGAACCCCCTCATATACGCAATAAAATATACGTAATAAAAAAAACAATAAAAAAACAAGCGATACGGCTCAATAGTAATCGAAACTTTTAAAAACGGAATTTTGATGTCAATAAATGTATAAAAAGAATGTGTTTATAATGCTGATTCTAAATATATAAATTTTATTAAGTTTAGTATTACTCATCAAAGGCTACGAGCCTGAGAAAAATTTACCTGATTTTTTTTTTAAAGAGGGGGGAAACACCCCCTACAAGTGAATGAATTTTAATGAAAATCACACCGTCGGATTCAGCGTATCAGAAAACTCTATTACATAGCTTTCGAGCTCATATCTGAAAAAATCTGCAACTTTGTATTTTTTGCCAGAAGAAAAATACAGGAATATAGAAGTTAGTTACGTAAGTTAATTTGTAAAGACATCCATTTAGGAAAAAAAAGTAAAATTTTTGTGCAAATAAAAGCTACATTAACTAAAAAACGATCAGAAATTAAATAAAAAAAAAGTTTTTTAAAAACTGAAAGTAAGGAGCGACATTTAAAACGAACAGAAATTATTCCCTATATGAAGGGGACTGTCCCCCTCCTCATCGCATCGCTCTTTACGCTAAAGTTTGACCTTGTCTCACAACTTTATTTTTTTTTTTCAAACAATAAAAAGCTTTAGCGTAAAGAGCGAATCCTTATGATTTCAAATATATCAGTTTCATCAAGTTTAGCTATAGCGGTCAAAAGTTACGCGCCTGAGAAAAATTTGCCTTGTTTTCGAAAAAGGGGGAAAACACCCTCTAAAACTCATAGAACTTTAATGAAAATCACATCATCAGAGAACCCTACTATAGAAGTTAAAAGCTCCTATCTGGAGCCCCATTCGAACGGAAATTAAAAGTTCTAATGTCCTTTTTAAGTAAGCCAAAAAAAATGGAGGGCAACTAGGCCCCCTCCCACGCTAATTTTTTCCCAAAGTCATACACCGTGACATCGGAATTAGACAAACCCCGTTTATAGCAAGAGCCTGTGAAATTTAACCCCCCCCCCCAAAAAAAAAAAAACTCTCACACTCTTTGTAAACACGCAAGCTTTTCATTCAAAGCAGAAAAATACATCATGTTAGGAAAAAGCTTTATTTCTGAATGATAAAGAAGTGTTTTTCAAAACAATTAAAACTTGTAAACATACCTGTGATGGATAGATTTTATTTACATAATAGAAAAAAGCGTGCTTTGACGTTTCTATCGAATATAGTCGTCATATTCTTAAGATTTTGTATTGTTCGTGGGGAGGGGGGCTAAGTCCCTCTGAAATTTGAATTTACTATTAAAACGTTTTTCTTTTTTTTTGGGGAAATAAAAGAATGAATAGTGTACTCACATTGAAAATTGACAAATCCATTGTTTTCAGAAGTTAAAAATATATGGTGTACTATAAACAATGTCTTAAAGCATAATGAAAATTGGAATGCAGTGTAGGGACATTATATCGGGTTTTTTTTTAATTGAGTAAATTATACCATGACAAGTTTTTTTTTTTTAGAAAACCGACCAATCAAGTTATTATATTGGACTAACCACCAACTTTCTCTAATCGACTGACACACAGAAAATCGATGTCATAATAAAAAAAAAAAAACATGTCTGCCAAGCCATATAGAGTTCATTGTAATAGGCAAATGCCCCTGGTAACCCAATTACTTGAAAGTACACACATATCCATGCCTCAGGCTTGTGAAAGTGCATGTAGATTCTGTGGTAATTGGGCGCTTACTACTTACCATTATCTTAATTTTTTTTTCTCCAAATGCCCAGGTTGATCGCAAAAATAAAATTGTTGTCGTCAGTGATTTTAGTCACTATTTATATAATAAAGGGCATATCGATAAAACGCAATGGAAAATTTGTGTTTTTTTTTGCTCACTGTTTTTAGTCTCTTTTCCATTGCAGTCTTTTTTCTCTCTCTTTTTTTCGCATTTTCAAGTAACGTAGGCTGTACCGTACCGCTGTAATGATTGATGTAGCAACGAAGACACCAAATCTTCTCAGTAGTCAGACAAACTTTGCCCTTCAAGTTCCTTATATATATATAAATAAACCATTCATTTATTTTTTATTCAGGTTAGACTTGGCATTTGAACAATAGCAACGGTATATCACCAAATGTAAGATATGAAACACAGCCAAAGTGAGTTGGATGTAATATAACAAACTTTGTATGGCAGGTGTATAGGGTTTAAAAATGATTCTCTTAGCTCGCTCTGCTCTTTATTTGTTAATACTGGAATAAGTCAGGGCTTAAAAAATAAGTGTTTTTATCATGACCTCTATGATAATTAAAAAAAGAAAAATATATGTAAGAGGTGCAGGGACTGTAGAAAAACCTCTTTAAAAAACCTCGTTTTCTAGAAAATATTCCCTTTTTACACTTATTCATTACCTCTATCATATTTTGAGAGCGATATAGCCCCCCTCCTCCACCCGAAAACACATACTTAGAGTTAGCTTTTGTGTCGTTTTATCCGTCTTTGCAAGATTTAACCGGTCATAATATGGTCATTCTGCCTAGTTTAATTTAAGAATTGCTTTTACACGGAATTTGCTTTTTGAAGACATATTTTTGGTTCACAGTGAAAAGAAATTTTGATCGACTTTGTAGTTTTATCCCCTATGAAGCTCATCAATCCACTAATTGAAGTTAGCACAGACAGTTGCGATTGGAAACTTCTAGATTAAAGATTTCATCTACACTTTTTGATTAAAGACTGAGTCATGGGGTTGCAAGGGTCTCAGTCCCTTTCTATTACTGTATTTTAACGATCACTTGGCTTGTTATAGCGAACATTGATTTTTTGTGCGCCTTACATATTATATCTGGAGCTTATTAAAACTAAGTATTCACTTATACATTTAAACTTCCTATCTTATTTTGACTTTAGGTAATGTTGTTTTCACGGAGAATGAAAATGCTCTTGCCTGTATTTCACCCGAATTCTTATTTGGCAACACTTGTGTGCAACAATGCCCTTATGGAACTTACAAGTGGATATCCAGTCTTGGGTAATATTTTTAATTTTTCGGTCAATCGGTTAAAAAGCCTTTTGTATTTCTTGGCATATCAATGTGTCAAATTGAGGGTAAGGATAACCCGCTTTTTGCCTGCCTCTGATACCAGGCGTAACACGTTTCTTTTGATACTAGACACGCGTACATGTCGTTTTAAACAGTCTCTCATGTTCAATTCACACACGTGCTTAGCTAGACATCAATAATTTACCTCCTGTTTTATAAGCAGCCCTTTTTAGTCCAAAATATTGATAGCAGTAAGTTGATGTCTAGCTAAGCGCACGTGTGAACGGGCTTGTGAAGAAAATCTCCTTTTTATTCCCCTTAGGAAACATGGTGGAATTAGTTCAGTTACAATTCTTTAGCTTAGTTGGAATACTGAATTTTTCTTCTCTGAGCCTCCCTGGCCAAAGGCCCGCTTCTTTTGCTATTATTATTATTATTATTTTTTTTTTTTAGTTTTCTTATGTTTTTTTCACTTCGACTTTAGATCTTTAACAAAAAATTTTAAAGCCGATGCTTACTTTTGCATCTCGATGGAACTTAATCGTTTTGTAAGACTTAAAATCTTGGGCAGAGGAAGGATTTTTCTCTCCATGAACCCAGACCCCAGAAAAGGACCCCCCTTGATAAATATATCACTTGAATATATTCAAGGACCCCTTGAATATATTGATTTTTTTAAATTTAGTATATGGATAAGTTACTTGAGGTTCGTTTCAAGCTATTAGTACCCATGCAATGATTTTATGATGAGATAAATATTATGTGTTAGGGAGCTGAAGTTCACATGTCCTAAAAGAAACTGTCCTTCCGTGTAAGAAATAAAACCAAGAGTATATTGTCGAATAAGAACCGTTTCTGGGGCCTTCAAGTCTGTGGAGGCATGCGAAAGTGCTAAAATTAAATTTGAAAGAAGGTTGTAGCCTACCCTAATATATCCTTAACGATCTGAGTTGTCAAGGCCTTTAATAGCCTTAGTCTGGCCCTGCCCTTAATTGCTTGGATATTTCAATCTAGGTACTCTCTATTCTTTAAGCTGGGTTACACTTACAAGCCGATGACTATTACTTATGGAAATTAATTAGTAATAATGTCTAATGTACAAGCATCCAAAGTAATGCGACTAAATTAATATTTGAATAATGAGGCCATTAAATTTAAAGGGCCCAAACTTACCTTATTTATGTCCCAAGGCTACCGAGAGCCTTGGGACATATTTCTTTGAAAATTTCTCTTCCACAAATTAATATCTTTAACAAATAAAATATGTATTTGTAATTTTTAACTAATAGGAAATTGCAGGGTAACAATTGCGGGAATTTCGCTTTTTCAAACGGGGGAGGGTCAAGTAGGCATGTATGCAATTTTTTTGTAAGAGCTGAATCGAAAAGGGTGACGGGGAGTCGAAGCATCAAAAATGCGGTTGCAAATGTTAAGCTAGTCAAAAATATTTTGTTAATGCGAAATCGTGTTCTCTAGGCTCCAAAAACAATTTCCTAATCTGGTCACATGAATTATTTAGACCTCTTGTGCAAAAACTCCGTGAAGTGTTGCAACACTTGTAGGATAAAAGGTGCGGAGTGACACATATGATTGTGTCATGCCACAATATTTTAAGTTCCGTTTCACCTGCATCGTCTTCCATCGAATTCTACTACTAAAGACTAAGGATTATCTTTACGAAGCAACGATAAATTTGATAAACTGAAGATCTCTTTTTACGGATAACTATATCCACAATGTTTTGGTGTTTTTTTTTCCTGTGTAACGAATCTAGGTAGTTTCCAACGGCTGTGGACCTTTCATAAAACGACCATTTATGGTTATGAAGAAACACCTTAAACAACTGATGAAAAAAGGGCACGAAAGGTCATATAAGACCTGCTTGTATCAGCAAGTGTTCTATTCGGATTGGGGGATTGGGGCTCGAACGCCTCAATCCCGCTGATCCAAAAACTTTAGCTGTGACTCCTTATCACATTTAGTTTAATATCCGACAGGCCCATCAGATGCTGTTGAGTTTAGCTGTATTTTTATTTTATAGGGAGCGCTTCTGTCGGCCGTGCCATTACAGTTGCTTAACCTGTTTTGGTCCATTGGACACAGATTGTGAAAAGTGTCGCGGTGACTCGATCCTTCATAAATTACAAAGAGGTAAGAGGTTATTGTTTTACAATGGTATTTGAGGGCCAGACTAGGGTCTCTAAGCTAAAGAGATTGTATAAACCCCTCGGACGTCACCATTCACTAGTGGATTTCAAACATTACTAACCCATTTTACATTTTCTTCGAATTTTCCTTAGTTCGTACTAAATTGCAGGTACATTTTGTACCTGAAGGCGAGGTGTCTAAAGAGTATAAAGAATTTCAAATTGAAACTCTATTGTCTTTTAATTGGGCTTTCAGATTCTTGAAAACACTTTAAAAATTTGACCGACTGAATTCTATCGTGGCCATGCCAGTTTAGGAAAAACTAAATGTCCAGGACGTAAAAAAAAATGAGCAGCCACTAACGATGGCTAAAATATACGGAATGATGCTAAATAACTGGCAAATTAAAGCAAAAGCGATAGTAGGGGCTAGAAATGTGTCCAAAGAGCGTGTTTGTCACATATTCCATGAAAATTTAGGCATAAGAAAATATGTCAGCGTTTTATATATATGAATTGCTTGCTGGAGCGAGAAGAGTTTTCGTATTGAAAAACTTGGAATTATTTCTATACAAGTCATAAATATATAGTCATAGGTAGCGCAACAGCGTTGCCTAAGTAAAGAGCCATGTGGTCACAAATTTTTTTGGGTTTTAGACCAGAGCACTTCGTATTGAAGGAGTTGTCGCAGAAACTTTGGAAGAGGCTCATTCGATTGGAAATTTAAAGGGCTAGTTTTCTTTTAATAGTCAAAAGTGATTGGAGGGCAAATAACCCCCTCCCGCGCCCACCATATCCCCAAACATATCCAATCGAAATTTTGAGATAGCCATTTTGTTCAACGTATTTGAAAGGTCCAGAAATTATGTCTTTAAGGATAAACTCCCCCCCCCCCACACAGCGACTTCAATACCAATCTCATGGCGAATGGGCATGACAAATTTTTACCATATTCAGTATAGGTCGGCTTGGTCATGAAGTTTGATCTTGGTGTTAGTTCTGAAATTCTCAGAAAAAATAGTTAATTAGAGAAAAAAATGTTTGGTGTAAAATTCTTTCCGTAACCGCTCCAAATGAGAGTTTGTAATGTTTTGTTTATCTTGTTTCGTTTGTCTTTTGTCTAATACAAGTTAGCAAATTTTTTCTATGAAAACGTGAATCAATTGTATCAACTAAGAGTATCTCATTGCAAAAACATTTAGAACAATATAACATATAGTATAAACTTTAAGTTTTTGACCCAAAATCTTAATCATTCCCAAAGACATTGCATAAGTGATCGGGGTTAGATTTACCAATACATTTGCAAATTAAAGTTTGGATTTTCGAAGCTCCGCCTCTCTCTTAACAAAATAATGGCTTACAAATTAGGCTTACCATAATCTAAAATTAGAAGAGTTGAAAAATGAAAGAAAAAGGTACGAGTGTTTCAATCTCGAATCTAACTATCTCTCCATCCATCTACAAAAATGTAGATGGTCTACCCGCTTCGTTTTTCATTAAAATGTCGATGGGTCTACCCGCTTTCGTTTTCGATTATATTTTACCCATCATGTCTATTTTTTGCAAATATATGCCTCTGTTGTCCAATCCTAATCCAATTCTCTAAACAAAATTTTTGTTAAAAACTTCATTGAAAAAAAAATGATAAAATTATGTGCCTTTGGTGTCTCCTTTCTCTGGCCAGTGCTTTGATTGCCTTCCCCTATCCAATCTGGCACTGTAACTGACAGTAAAAAATTCCTTCTAGTTTGTGATTACTTATCGTTAATAAATAAAATACTTGAATAAAATACTTCGTTTTGAATTTTGTGACATTTCACTGTTTCTTATTTTTTTCATCGTATTTTGTTCAATCTAAATCACATAATGCTTTGTTTTGGTTTAAAAACGCCAATTTGCCTCTTCTGGGACTCGCGGTGGCTTCTTGTTTCGGGGTTCAATCGCTTGTTTGTTTCTTCTCTTTAACGATACATTAAACTTTGTTTTTAATATTTACACATTGTCTTCCCTCGATGCTTCTTGTAATGTTCCCTTTCAGGTACTTTATGTCAATGACAATCATTATTCTTCACCTAAAGGGGTAGAAGAACCTTTGGAATTATCATGGTTGCAGCATTAGCCTAGTAAAGAGTAGCCTAGTAAAGAGCTACGAACGCGCAGTTCGTAGCAGCTTAATTTAAAAATGCGTATTTTTTTCAAAAGAAACTATCTAATTGGAAATAAATCCCACGTAAGACAATTTTGAAAACAATGATTTCAATTCAGATTCAACTGAGCGATAACTTATAATTGCAAGAAGAATTGTTTGAGACTCAAAAAAGATATAAATTGTGTGTAATTGTAATAAAAAGTATACCATTGAAATCGCCGTTGTCGAAAACTTTTAACTGTAGGTTTACAGCCCCATCTTGAACAAGAAGGAAAATCACAGTTTTGTATCCATTTTTATTTTCTATTCTTTCTATCTTTTTGTTTTCTATCCATTTAATTTTCTTAGAAGAGGATATATCCTCTTTTTATTTTCTTTTTCCAACCAAGAGATGATTGCATCGAGCCAGTGGGGGCAAAAACTGGGAGAGGGCTCATTTCAACGAAAATGAAAATAAATAGATACGTTTTGAAGTTACGCAATAGGTGTACCTTAACAAAATGCCGTTTTCTACCATTTTGTGCTGTCAAACGTCAATCTTGGCCAAGGTAGGGTCAAAATGTTGGGGAATGCAAAATCCGTGATAGCCGATCAATTTCTCATGGTGCAAAACAAATATATAAAGGTTTCACAGCTTTCCATTGTGAAAACTGAGTAATTCATATATTACCATGAAAGGAAACGGAGGAAGATGGCCGAAGCCTGCGATACAAACTGGAGAAACAAGTGAAATTGGTGATGTTTTGTTTTCCATAAAACGACACATCATAAAAAAATTCAAGTTTTTTAAACTACAGTTCCATCAAAACCAAAGTTGAAAAGACTACTTGTTGATACCAGATTACATGGTGATTTAACATGAAGAAAAAAAACGAGGAATTACATGACAAAAGGGGCCTTAAAGAGGCGATCATAAGAATCTTGATATCAGAAAGGGATAGTTTGCCAATACGACTACAACTGTTCTTTTTTCTTAATTTGGCTAATTTCATGCTTCTTATATTCATTTTGGTGCTCTAAATGAATTTGACATGCGTATTGTTTTTTTTTCAGGTCAAAGCAAAGGATCTGAGACATTTTGTCACCCGACGATTCTCGTACAACAGCGCCAAAGTGATAAAAATTGGTATATAGGTCTTTCAACAGCATTGAGCATTACTTTAACATTAATTGTCATTTTATTCGTTTATCTTCTGAAAATTAAGCCTAATGATAGTACATATCGTCAGTACAATGGATTAAATGCTCGTTATACTACGTTGAATGTCCAAAATGAAGATGAGAAAATGTACACTGATAGTAATGATGAGAACTAATCTGTTTTGTTTGTGTGTTTTTCTTATATTTAGTTTTAATATTTTTATGGCACGGAAAATAAAGTAGATCGTAACTTCCTTATTTTCTTCTAATAAAGGTTAGGATACGGGGTCTGCGGACCCCGTGGCGCATCCTTGTGGGTTTCGAAATAGGAAATAGTCCCTAAATATCTTGGCTAATTCGTTTATTAGTTATATGGAAAGTATGGAACAGGTACATAAAGATGGGAAAGGGACCTTAGAGCCCATGTCTTCTGCCCCCCTTTTTGTCCAATCTCCGGGTACCTTTTCTGGCTTCCAGATACTAGCAAAGAGTGTAAGTCACGAATCCATACAAGGAACTCTGGGCAGTAAGATCTATCATTCCCCACTTTGGTGTTGAAGTCACTGGCAAACCAAATGACATCATAAATGGGAATATTTTTTGTCACTGCTTGAAGGGCGTTGCAGAAGCTCTTGGGAGCATGTCAGCAATTTTATCATGGAACATCGGAATCATAGGCAGCGCAATCGTGCTGCCTAAGTAAAGAACGATGTTGGCACAATGTATTATTTATTTTTTGTTTTCCATACCAGGGCACATCGTATCGAAGGAGTTGTCGTAGAAACTTTGAAGAGGGCTCATTCGATTGAAATTGGAATGGCTAGTGCCCTTTTTAATAGTCGAAAGTGATTGGAAGGCAACTAATACCCCTTCCACGCCCACCATTTCCCCAAACACATCCAATCAAAATTATGAGATAGCCATTTTGTTCGGTGCGTAGTTGATTTCCAGATAGAAATTATGTTTTGATGAGGACACTTTTGAGGAGGGCCGTCAGGGCAAGGGTTGTAAGCTATGCCCATGGGGCATATAAGATTTTTATAGAAAGCTTTGTCGTACAAACTTAAAAAAAAGTCTCATTCGATTGGGAATTCAAAGGGCTAGTGCCCTTTTTAATAGTCGAAAGTGATTGGAGAGCAACTAACCCCCGTCTCACGCCCACCTTTTCCCCAAACACATCCAATAAAAATTTTAAGATGGTTATTTTGTTCAACGTAGTTGAACAAAATGGAACAAAATTAGGTCTTTGAGGATGAAAGTGTTGTCGGTATTTGAAAGTGTCTTTGAAAGTTAGTCGTAGAAACTTCTAAAAGGGCTCATTTGATTTGAAATTGAAATGGCTAGTATCCTTTTTAACAGTCGAAAGTGATTGGAGGGCAAATAAAACCCCTTCCACGCCCATCAATTATCCAAACACATCCAATCAAAATTTTGAGATACCCATTTTGTTCAACGTAGTTGAAAGGTCCGGAAATCATATCTTTGAGCTGATACTCCCCCCACAGTCTTCAGGGCAAGGCTTGTAAGTTATGCCCTGGGAACATAAAAGGTTTTTATTGAAAGCATTGTCATAAAAAGGAAAGAGGACTCATTCGATTGGAAATTCAAAGGGCGAGTGCCCTTTTTAATAGTCGAAAGTGATTGGAGGGCAACTAACCCCCCTCTCACCCCCAACTTTTCCCAAACACATCCAATCAAAATTTTGAGTTAGTCATTTTATTCAACATAGTTGAACGAAATGGAGCAAAATTAGGTCTTTGAGGATGAACCCCCCCCCCCCAAAGCTCTCAGAGCAAGGATTCTAAGCTATGCCCTTGGGGCATATAAGGTTTTTCTAGAAAGTGTTGTCGTAGAAACTTCAAAAAGGGCTGAACCATTCAACTTACTGTGATCATTCCATTCTTTTTCTGGCGGGTCTACGCCCAATTTTTAATACTAGTGATATGCAGGATTGTATTGGAGATTAGATTATTAGAGAATTAGAGCATTGTATTTCCGTCGCTGTAAATTCCTTTTATATCTTCCTCGTTGGTATAGGAACCGAGAGGTTATTCGAATGTTTAGTGCCACCAATATATTGACATCAAACAGTTCGTGGTAAAAAACTGTAAGTAAGGAGCGACCCGGCTCAATAGTAACCGAAACTCTAGAAAACGGAATTTTGATACCAATAGATACATCAAAAGAATCAAATTTTTATGCTGATTCAAATATATAAGTTTAGTCTTGCCCATCAAAAGTTAAGCACCTGAGAAAATTTGCCTTATTTTCGAAAAAAGGGGCAAACACCCCTAAAAGGCATAGAACCTTAATGAAAATCAAACTATCATTCAGCGTACCAGAGATCCCTACTGCAGTGGTTTCAAACTCCTATCTGCAAAAATGTGGAGTTTTGTATTTTTTGCCAGAAGACAGATCACGGATGCGTGTTGATTTATTTTTTTTTCCAGGGATGATATTACCCCTTGACAAAAACATGCCTCCTATACAAGTCCAAACATATCCCCTAGCTAGCGATACTCCCCTACGATGCTTTTTCAGACACACGCCCCCAGCTAGCAAAACTCCCCCATATTGTTTCTAGACAAAATTTCTAGGTGCTAGAAATCCCCCGCAAAGCTTTTCTATTAAAAGCTACAGAGAACTTTTCCCTATCAAAGTATGCTATATATAGGCATGTTAAAGACATTTCCTCATCAGTTTATTTTAAGCAATTGAAGACGCAACAAGTACTTTTACAATGGATAATACCTATGAGCAAGTAAGTGCCTTTCTCTCTATAGTAACCCCCCCCCCCAAAAAAAAAAAAAAAATATTTATACTTTACTTTGTTTCAAACATACTCTTTTTTCTACTGTGTAACCCCTCCTCCCACTATTCATTACCATTTAATTCGTTCGAAAAAGTATTATTTACTCAAAAAGTATCCTTTCTAATCATGCCTTTAAAACCTTAGAACCGTCTCTCTTGGCGATCTAAACAGAGACATTCATCAAATGTGTCAAAATCTTTTCGTGTATGCATTACCTAAATTAACAAAACAAGGCAGAACCCTCTCAAAGGGTGTCTGGCGGACAAGGAAGGGTTCTTGTCAAGCTTGTGGCTTTGAATAATTCTAGACGGTCTGAAAAAGGGACGAATTGTCTGCAAAATTAATGGGCAATAGAGATATTTTACGACGTGGAAAATTTTGTAAAAGGCGAGGGAATGCTAACAGCCCTTTAGTGTGCACATTTTTAGGTACATCTTGAAATGACTCGCGGAAACCAGAGCCATTATTCTTTTTCTAGCTTTACTATTGTCTATCATTTAATTATATACCTTTCTTTCGAAAAAGTTTCTTTTATATTGACAAGGGGGAGCGTGAAAACTAAGGTTTTTAACTTTGATATACAAGGCTAGAAAGTAATGTCTTTAATTTAGGAGAGTTGGTAAAATTAGACTTGTGTCTTTTGCACTCTAAACAAAAACATCTATTATTAAGAAAGCGGAAGGGTTACTTTTGCAAACAATTATACCTTTTGAGGGGGAGTGTTCTATTTTCAAATGGCTTTGATGAAGGCAAATACTTCCTTTATGAAGAGAAATAATGGTTTAGTTAAATTTCTGTGTAAAACAGTTATTAAAAATAGATGCAGAGAGGGGAGAATATTTTTCTAAATGGTAAAAAGAATATGTATAACCCTCCATTAACAGGGTTACATGCATGCCTAGGCTACAGATAAATAATTGTCTAGCATTTTCCCTCTGAACGCACAATTTTTTTTTCAAGAAATTTGCATACTTGAAGTACTTTTTGTCATGTTGAAATGGTTTAGTTTGAGGGAAAACAAGACATATTTTCTCGTTTATTCTCGGGTTATTAAAGTTGGATTTATTTTTCTACTGCATTTAAACATTTCTAGCTTTATTATTGTCTATCATAGGGAGAACAATTCATCGCACATGAGTTATTAGTTGATGTTATACCATTTGGCAGCGGGGTTCTATCCGCGCCCTAGACCTTAAGCAGGTTTTGTAGCAAAACTATGGCTTCCAAGTTTTACCTTCCCGAAAGGAGAGGGAAGGGGTCTAATTAAATGCTCTTATTTTCGAATTCATGGATTTTATCTGTTCTTTAGGTGATTAATAGTTTAAGAGGCGTTTATAAAAATCCTACTTTCACTAATTTCTTTTCTTCTGTAGCAGGGAGTCATTATTTTATACCAAATTTTCTCTTCTTTTCAGAACTTCCCGTCCCTTAGTCCTCCCAACAAGTGAGCAAGAGTGGGCGAGGCAACCCCAGTAAGACCATCAGTAATTAAATATGCTCCATCCGGAAAGGCTCCATCGCTGCCCGCCCAAGCAAATCCGGAAAGGCTCCATCGCTGCCTGCCCAAGTCCCATCTGAAAAGGCTCTATCGCTGCTCCATCGTTGATCCAGTTGCTCCATCGAACAACTTCTATGAAAAAATTTGTTATCTTTGACGTGAAATGATAGTACTATTAGAGAAAATTTATTACTGTTAAGAAAATACCTGTTATTTCTAGGATAAATTTGATAGTGTTAGGTAAAGTTTGTTAGTATTAAGGAAAAAAGTTGTTACTTTGATGATAAGAAAAATTTGTTAGTTTTTAAGAAAAAAAAACTTGAATACCTTTTTCTGACAGACAAAACTTGTTTTTCATAAACGAAAAAAATTGATAATTTCGATGAGAAAAAATTTGTTAGTTGTTAGGGAAAACTTGCTACTTCTGACAAAAAAGATGTTATCACAAACGAAAAAATTGTTACTTCTAAGAAATTTTTTTTATCTTTGCTGGACAAAATGCTAGTTCTAGCAGAAATTGTTTTATCAGTGACGAAAAATTGTTACTTTTAAATAAAAATTTGTTATCTTCGACGGATAAGTTGGAGTTATTAAAAAAACTTGTTACTGTTAAGAAAATACTTGTTATTTCTAGGAGAAATGTAATGTTAAGTAAAAGTTTGTTAGTATTAAGGAAGAATGTTGTTACTTCGATTAGACAACTTTTTAGTGTTAAGGAAACATTGCTACTTCTGTCAGTAAAGTTGTTATCACAATCAAAAATTGTTACTTCTAAGAAAAAATTTGGTATCTTTGGCAGAAAACTTGCTAGTTCGAAGAGAAAACATGTCATCACTGACGAAAAATATTATTTCTAAGAGGAATTTGAGTATTTTAAGTAAAAGTGTGTTAGTTTTAAGAAAAACGTTGATACTTCGAAGAGAAAATTTGTCAGTGTTAAGGAAAACTTGCTACTTCTGACAGAAAACTTGTTATCATAACGAAAAATTGTTACTTCTAAGAAAAATTGTGTATGTTTGACTGAAAGTTTGTTACTTTTAGCGGATAAGTTGTCATCATAATAAAAAAATTGTTAGTTCTAAGAAAAAATTTGGTATCTTTGACAGAAAACCTGCTAGTTCAAGCAGTAAACGTGTTAGCACTGACGAAAAGTGTTATTTCTAAGAGAAATTTGAGTGTGTTAAGTAAAAGTATGTTAGTATTAAGGAAAAAACTTGATGCTTCGAAGAGAAAATCTGTTAGTGTTAAGTAAAAGTTTGGTAGCATTAAGGAAGAATGTTGTTACTTTGAAGAGAAGATTTGTTAGTGTTAAGGAAAACTTGCTACTTCTTACTTCTAAGAAAAATGTTACTTCTAAGAAAAATTTGGTATCTTTGACAGAAAACTTGCTATCTCTGCCGAAAAATATTATTTCTAAGAAAAATTTAGGTTTGTTAATTAAAAGTATTTTAGTATTAAGGAAGAATGTTGTTACTTCGAAGAGACAATTTCTTAGTGTTAAGGAAAACTTGCTACTTCTGACAGAAAACTTGTTATCATAGCGAAAAAATTATTCCTTCTAAGAAAAATTGTGTATGTTTGACAGAAAGTTTTTTACTTCTAACAGATAAGTTGTCATCATAACGAAAAAAATGGTACTTCTAAGAAAGTGTCTGTGGGTGTTTGTATGTTTCAAATGTTAGAAGACTCTCACATTGATGATGATTTGTGTCATTGGGTAGCAGGACGTGATTATTGCCTATTGTCAAGAAACATTAAACCCAAGAATGCTTGGTGTTCCAGGAAAAAAAAATCATATTCTCTAACACTCTTACAAAGCGTCCAGTGAAAAACGAGTGTGTGTTATCGCTATGAAATATTAAAGCCCCAGACTACTACTACTACTACTAACAACTCACCGCAGCACCAAGCCGCCTAAGGCAAACACAGCTATGAACGCTCCCCCTCCACCCCAATCTATTCAAAGCCTCCCTTTTTACACCCGCCCACAAAGTTCCCATTTCATTTAAATCTTTCTTTATGACGTCCTCCCAGCCCAGACGGAGACAACCTGCTTTCCGTTTAGCCTTGGACAGTTGGCCGAAAAGAACAATCTTTGGCAATCTGTCATCCTTCATCCTCACAAGGTGCCCTAGCCACCTCAACCTTTCTTTCATTATAGCCTTAGAGAGCAGTATTGAACCACATTTTTCGTAGAGCCTGTTGTTTGAAATATGGTCAGTCAGCCGGGTACCCAGAACAATCCTTAAGCAATTTCTCTGGAAAACATCTAGCAAAGCTTCATCCACTTTTCGGAGCGTCCATGCTTCAGAGCCATAGATAAGATAAGATTTATTGCAAAAAGCCTGTGGGCCATAGCAACACATAATACAAACTACAAACCAACACTCAGGAACAAAATACAACTTTAGATAGTAAAAATCAAAAAAGGAAAAAAGAAAAAGAACAACAAAACGACAAAAAAAGAAACACATCCAATTCGACTTTTAACCAACAAACACCATATAATAAAATTCAAATCATAAATATAGTATCAGGCTATCCCTCAAACATGATTTCCTATATTTAATCACTAAACGAAGAAACTTACATAACTGTTTAATAGCACATGCGTTCCTCTCAGCCATCCGCTCTATTAACCAGCATTCGCTCCCCAACACTCGTCCGAAACATTCATTCCGCAACTCAGACAACTCTTCACACTCGGATACAAAATGAAATATGTTTTCATTCACCAATCCACACATTGGGCAGAAATAAGGGCCATCCGCCAGCCTAAACTTTCCCAAAAATTTCCTTTTCTCACCTAAATCCAAACTATCCCCTCTTACCAAAAACAAATTCTTCAAATCAACTTTATTCAACCCAAATTTAAGATAAACCTCCTCCCCCCAACCGTCTTTGGCTTGGGAGTAAAACCTCAAAGACATAGATTGGTCCTTATGAGCTTGCCACTCTTGGATTTCTTGGTCCTTCAGGGTTCGCTGGACTTCCTTCCATACTGACACGGTTTCATCCATAGGGCCTTTTCCTTCATTCCACATCTCCAAAAGTCCACAAAGGTCCAGTATTTTCTTAACCTGATTTGACCATGAATCACGTCTACCATCCTTCAAGCTCTCCAAATAAGCTGCCTTAAGAAGCCAAACTCTAGGTAGCCTAATTATCTTCTCCCAGAATTTTACCATTCTAACCAATCTAACACTCCTTAAAGAATAAAGTTAAAAAAAAAAAAACCAAATCTCCTTTCAGTACCACTGAACTAAATGAATCCTTCAAGCCTAGAATTCTCTTAAAATATCTTAGCTGAACTACTTCTAGCTTAGCTCCTTTAGCAAAACCCCAAACCTCAGAGCCCCAATGTAGACTAGAAGCTACCTTTGTCTGGAAAAACTCTTTTCTGGATCCTCATGTCAGCTAGCTGATTTAAATTACTTCTCAAAAGCATATTTATTAGCCTATTACCGCTTAAATTACAATCTTCTACATGTCTAGCCATCCCCCTTAAAGCACTAAACTTAACACCCAAATAAACAAATTCATCTTTAACCTCTAAAACCTTTCCTCCAAAATTAAAATGAACCTCTGAATCAACATTCCTTTACTCCTAAATACTAATACTACTGATTTCTTAGCGTTCAACTCTAACTTATTCTTTTCTAAATCATTTTTTATTATATCTAATTGCTTCTGAAGGTTATCTCTGCTATCCGCCACTAGAACTATATCATCCGCGAATAACATGCATGATAGCCTAAACCAATCCAAAGATACGTAAGGGGCTCAATTATTTTTCATAAACCTATCTAAAACATTAACAAACAAGGAGAAAGCTTAGGAGATAATGTACATCCTTGTTTCACACCCACATGAGACGTGACCAGCCTAGAAAAGTTTCCCATAACCTTCACAGAAAATTTCACCCTCCGATACATATCTGCTATTATTGCTACAAAACAAGACGGCAAGCCTATTTCTAACAGACTTTCAATTAATAACCTCCTATTTACCGAATCAAAAGCACTTTTCAGGTCTAAAAAAGGCTACGAATAGCCGACCATTTTTTCCTCTAGCATATTTCCTTCTCAATGCATCCAAAGTAAAAATATGGTCAATAGTGCTGAATGTCGATCTGAATCCCGCTTGTATCGGGCTAAGTATTTCCTCCTTATCTAACCAATCTCTTAGCCTAAATTCCAGAACCTTACAAAACAATTTACTTACTACATTCCCCATAAAGATAGACCTAAAGTTTTCATGTAACTTCCTATTATCTTTCTTAAAAAAAAGGCACTGCTATAGAAATGTCCCATGAGCGAGGCCAACAAGCTTTCTCTACTACAAACGAGAAAATTGCAGCCAACATGGGTATTAAAGTTATCCTCCCTAACTTCAGAACCTTTGTAGATATACCATCTGTTCCTGGACACGAATTTCCATTCATCCTTTTCAACTGATCCCAAATTTCTTGTTGAGGTACAGGCCTAATTAAATCATAATCATTCTGCCTTAAAGGATATGTTGCCGTCCCTAGACCTGGCTCTCTATCCTCTGAATCATTGACTCATTCGCCCTAACATATTCTGACTCTCTATTCTCAAAATAATCTGGCCACGTCTCAACTGCTGGGACATCTCCTCTTATTCCCGGGACCTGGATTGAACATTTAACAACCAACCAAAACTCTCTTGAATTATTCACACTATAAGCTCTCTTAATTTCCTCATTAATTTTCATATGCCTCTCTCTCTTTTTAACTCTTTTAACCCTATTATAATCTGACCTTAGTTTCCTATATTCAGCTAACCTGCGCAAATTCGTTTCCTGATCCAATGGGTCTGTGGCTTTAAGTAGCCTGAAACCCTAATTACCTCTTCCCTTTTCTGGCTACATTCCTCATCGAAAAAAACCCTCATCTTTTCTGGCCGGATGTTTTTTATCCTGAGGTAAAGGCTTGATTCTCTCATAAATTATATTTGTAAGTACCGAAACAATTTGGTGCAATTCAGCTGGTTCTGAAAAATTCAAAATCGAATGGCAATCATTCTTGAAATTCCTCACTTTCTAGTTCCATTTTAACCAATTCTTCTTTCTCCTTGGCTATCCAAACTGGTTTACGGATCCTTTCCTTGCACGTAGACCTTTCCTTTCCCCTTTCGGACTGTCGAATACACGCTCTCAGCATAATACTCACTGGCAGATGGTCAGATCCAACCAACTCTAAAACCCTGAGGTCGACCGCCCGGGGCCAAAGAGAAAAACTACATAAAATATAATCATTAAACTGGGGCTAAACCCACTGTAACATATAAAATCACCCACACCAAAATTTCCCCCCAACCTTCCGTTCATAATTATTAACCCTTCCTAATTACAAAAATTTATTAAATTCCTTCCTCATCTATTTAATTTCCGAGACCTATCTCTACTTTTCCTACTAGGGAAAACATACTCACATTCATTCTCCAAACAAACATTCTGACCTGGTTCATTTACAAGGGGTTCACAAGCCTGCAACTCGTCCTCTTCACTAGTATATGCATTGAAGTCCCCTAGAAAAATAAAATTACGGCAAGGGTACATTCTTTTATACAACTTCATTTTCAGTTTCATTTTCAACCAATTCCCATGTATCTTCACGGCTGTAAGAACTGTTATTCGGAGGCAAATAAACAACACACACAACAAGGTGAACATTTTTAACTGATAATAATAACCATAATAAATTTTCAGACTCACTTTCTAGCCTACGAAATAAATTAAATACACCCTTCCTTAGAAGCACTGAAACTCCTCCATAGTATCTGCCATTTGCCGAGACTTTTCTCCAACACTCAAAAACATCAAAGTCTTCATACGACGAAAATTCATCTAGAGAATTCCACTTCTCGGCAAGGCAAACACATCCCAACTTTCACAACCGGCTGATGTACTTGACTCAAATAAATTTTCTGACTTTTCCCTACTATAACCTTGTAAATTCCAAACTACAAAACTTAAGCACGATTCACTATTGCCCTGTATTCCCTATTTTGGCAATTTTGACTGGTTCCCCGGCACTGCTATATCCTCCCAACTAGGATGCTCCTGATAAAAACCGGAGCTTTCACTATCTGGTGAGGCCCAAATGATTCGTAATCCTGAATCGTCTCCGTTTCTCGAGCACTTTTTTTTTGCGCCTTTATCCTGCTAGAAAGGGCTAATGTTTCTATTATTTCTTTTGCGATGTCTCACACTCTGCTGAGCTAAATCCACCGCAGGTTCTTGGCTAACAGGGGGATAATACTACCCACAAATAAAAGCAGCCGGGTCCCCATCTTCTACACTAAATACAGAAGCAGCGCTTCCAAAACTCTGGCAACTAGCAGCCGAATTTACCGATCCGCTTCTCTCACGCGAAATAATCTGATTAATCTGATTTGCACGAGCTTAAGATGTACCAGGTTCTTTAGAATCAACATTAGGGCTAGCCACCTCAACACTCATACGTTTTTCTTTTTGAACTTCATTCGCTATCCCTAGCGTGACTGATTTTGATCCTTCGTTACTTAGTGAACTTGCATTGACCATTACTTCATTAACCGTGCACATATTACGATTTAAATCGGAACTCTGAAGATCATGATTTCTTATTTCCTCTACTGCTATAACCTTCCGTTGTTCTCGATAAATTTCTATCACTTTACCCAATTCACAATCGTATGCAAAAATCTTGTCCCCCACGAAAAGTCTCACACCCCTCAGCTTTGGACGTAAATGGCCTTCCGTACGCGCGGCTTCCAAAATTGGTATCAACTTGCTCCGTGCCAATAAATCTGAAGAATCTGGGGCAACTGACAAATGAAACCTTTTGGAAAGTGCAGCCGAAGTAAATATGGATTTTTTTAATTCCATAGACGCATTTTTTGCCAGAAGAAAGATCACGGTGTGTGTTTATTTGTTTGTTTGTTTTTTTTTGTTTTTTTCCCAGGGGGGATCGTATCGAACCCGTTGTCCTAGAATATCGTGGGAGGGCTCATTGGAATGGAAATTGAAAGTTCTAGTACCCTTTTTAAGTGACCAAAAAAAAAAAAAAATGGAGGGCACTAGGCCCCCTCCCACGCTCATTTTTTTCCCAAAGTCACCTGATCAAAAATTTTGAGATAGCCATTTTGTTCAACATGTTCGAAAATATTATAAGTATGTCTTTTAGGATGACTTAATCCCCTAAGTTCCCGGGGGGAGGGCTGAAAGTTATGAACTTTACCCAATGTTAAAATATAGTATTGTTTATTTGGAAGTATACAGACGTTTTCAGGGATATTTTTTCCTGGTAGTAGGGGGGAGGGTCAGGGGTTATGTGGGAGGATCTTTCCATGAAGGAAGTTTTCATGGGGGAAGGGACATTGCTATGAAGGGACGCCGGACTTCCCAGCCTTATTTAAAAAAAGATCATAAATTTAATATAACAAACAAGTATTTCAACTGCAACAGCAGCAACATCGAAACTTTAAACGAACAGAAAATATTACATATATAAATTGGGTTCACCCCGTAGTCAATGCCTTGCCCTTTAAGCCAAAGTTTTTTTTAGTACTTTCATAAGAGCTATTTATTCTAATTAACGGCCTTTGTGATTAAGCGGTCATTTCTAAAGAATCGGAACAAAATTTGAACTTTCACTTAAAGAGCAAGGTATTAACTAGGGGGCGAACCCCCTAATAAACGTATTAAAAATATATGAATATAGAAGTTCGTTACGTAAGTTAATTCGTAAGTTATGTATATTTATTACTAATAAAAACGTTCGTAAATAAAATTAAACAAGTTTCGAGAAAGCCATTTAAACTAAATAAAAGTAAGTTAATATGAAAATTTTGTTTTAATTATTCATGTACGGTGAGCCAAGATCAAAACCTGCATTTATTCAAAAACGTTCAAAAATTAAATTAAAAAAAAACAAGTTTTTTAAACTGAAAGTAAGGAGCGACATTAAAACTTAAAACGAACAGAAATTATTCTGTATATGAAAGAGACTGTCCCCTCCTCAACGCCTCGCTCTTTACGCTAAAGTTTGACTCTGTCTCACAACTTTATTTTTTAAAATAATAAAAAACTTTAGCGTAAAGAGCGTGGCGTTGAGGAGGGGACAGTCTCTTTCATATACAGAATAATTTCTGTTCGTTTTAAGTTTTTAATGTCGCTCCTTACTTTCAGTTTAAAAAACTTGTTTTTTTATTTAATTCTCATACATAGCACTAATCACTTTAATGTATTTGTCTGGTATACCATACAAGGATAAAAACCTTTACCAAAGCTCTTCTATAAACAGAATCGAACGCTTGCTCATAATCTATGAAACTGAGGACCAAAGGTGTTTGAAAACTCAGGCACTTCTCAATTATTAGCCTAAGAGTGAAAATTTGGTCAACACATCCTCTACCTTTTCTAAAACTGCACCGTTCGTCTCTTAAAACTTTGTCTATGGCATCTCTCAGTCTAAAATGTATCTTATTACTAAGTAATTTACTACCTACAGAGACCAGACTAATGCCTCGATAATTACCACACTCACTTTTATCACCTTTCTTATAAAGTGGCTTAATTAAGGCTTTCCTAAAATCGCTAGGTACTTCCCCTTTTTCAAAAATCATATTCATAATCTTCAGTAACTTATTTCTAACCTCAGAGCCACCAATGGAGTCACCCTAGAACTCCGGACCAAGTCACAGAAATCAATGACAAAGTATAGATATCGCAGTCAAGCTGAAAATCATTATCAAAACAAAGAATGCTTGAGAAGTGTTTTAAAAACTATGTGGTGACTTGAATGACTTGAACATAAAATTTTTTACAAGAAATGTCTGAAAAGTGTTTTGGGGAGATGGGGCGATGAGAGGGGCGTCATTCAGTAGTTATATTGTGGTACTGTAGACTGAATTGCTTGCGAAAACCCAAATGAATGACGTGAAATTTAATTTTTTAACAAGAAATGTCTGAAGAATGTTTTTGGGAGGGATGGGGTGATGGCAGAGGGGTGTCTTAGAGTGGTTATAGTGCTGTACTGTGGGCTGAATTGCTTGCGAAAACCCGAATGAAGGACTTGAAATAAAATTTTTAGGCGAGAAATGTCTGAAAATGTTTTGGGGAGATGGGGTGTTGAGAATGGATGTCTTAGAGTAGTTATAGTGTAACATTGTGAGGTGAAATGCTTAGAGTATCTAACTCTAGTAAAGAAAAAGGGGGGCTTCTCTGTTTTCAAGGGGGGGGGGGGGGGGGGGTGTCATGTGGAGAGCTGGTGCTAGTGTGAAAACAGTGTCATAGCGCCATTCCGTTCTGGACCATAAGTATACTTTTTTACCGGGATGGACATCTACTCTCCTCGCACAGGGATGCTCTGATGTTGTTGCTGTAGAAAATCAGCGATAATTTCCCTATTATTACTACCTTTAAATTATCTCGAGTGAGACCGTTTTTAGCCTCTTTTATCACCTAGCCGAAGCCTGGATTCCGTCCCAGGAATGAGTAGACACAGACCAAACTCCCCACTGCACGTAGGATGGCCAGATTCCGTCCCCCCAAAAAGAGTAGACTCAGACCAAACTCCCCACAGTGCACGGGGTGGAAGGTAACAAGAATTTCTCGAAATAGAATTTCCCCTCCTTTGCGTGTTTTGATATTTTGATGAGAATGTACCCTAGGCTAAAAGAAACCGCTCGGGGGGGGGGGGACTGGACACTTCCTCGGAGGCGAGCAGGGAACAGGTCGGTACCTTAGTGGAGGGAGGCAGGATAACCATAAATGTACGCTTGAAAATTAGCACTTTGCGTAACGATAAAAAAATAAAACAGTATTGAGCTGGTGACGGAGAAAACGGTTCCCCTCACCTGGAGTCCTCTGCCTTCTTCTTTTCTTAAATTTGACACGTTATTCTTTATCATTTTGAAGCTGCAATAACGCCTACAAATTATATCTATTATCAATGCACCCTCTGAAAATGAATACTACTAGGTGTGAGCTGGAACCTTTTTGTTAGGATAATGTGAAATATCCATAAATTTATCTTAATGAAAAAGGGGTATTTCCTTAAAAGCTCTTGATACGTCTTAAATTCCATTTAATATCACTTCCCCCTCCCCTACCCTCAGGGGTTCCAGGCTAGAAGCCCTCAGTTTTCTATAATAGATGGTTCTTTTTTTGTGTATATGATAATATTACATTTTCATCTTTTATTTTTTGTCGTGGTTTTTTTATTTTTCGTCGTGTCTTTTTTATGTTTTATTGCTTGGCAATTTGTTTTCATTTACATTGTCTGTCTTTTTAAGATATTAGCTTAGCACGAGTAAGACATGCATTTCCCCTTAATTAATATCTTGAAAGCAAATACCCCCCAGATTCTAACAAATTGGCAGAGTAACGCATCATTCTAACGAGTGCCAAAAAAGGGAAAATTTCCCTAATATCAGGTCAAGCAGGGGATGAAGGGGGCGGAAGGCGGTGTCACAAGGGTGAAATGCCATGGCAGTGTGGAGTATTTTCTGGGACATTATGATTGGCTTGGGTTGCAAGAAACTTGAATCATGGGATTCAGAACCATAATTTTTATTAGGAAATGCCTGAAAGATTTCTTGGGGGAGATGTAGCGTTGTCATGGAGGTGTTTAATATCATCCATAATTTACCAAGGTGGTATGCATAGTCATTGACTAGTATACTCTAGAGCTTAAAGATAAGACAGGAGGTGGAACCTATTGTTAGGATATTTTTTAATATTCATAAATTTATCTTAATGAAAAAGGGGTATTTCCTTAAAAGCTCTTAATATGTCTTAAATTCCGTCTAATATCACTCCCCCTTCTCCTACCCTCCGGGCTTGCAGACTAGAAGCACCGGTTTTCTATAATAGATGGTTATTTTTTGCGTATTGTATAATATACATTTTCATCTTTTATTTTTTGTCGTGTTTTTTTAGCTGTCTTTTTTATGTTTTATTGCTTGTCAATTTGTTTTTATTTACAATATGTGTGTTTTTTTGAGATGTAGTTTTTAGCACGAGTAAGACACGCATTTTCCTTTATTAACATATTGAAAACAAATGCCCCCCGGAGTCGATCGAATTGGGAGGGTAACGGATCATTCTAACGAATGTAAAAAATGGGAAATCTCACTAACATTAGGTAAAGCAGGGCATGAAGGGGCGGGGCAATGTCACAAGAGTGAAATGCCATGGCAGTGCGGAGTATTTTGTGGGACATTGAATCACGGGTTTGAATCATGGGAATCAGAACCGTAATTTTTATTAGAAAATGCCTGAAGAAAGTTATGTTTGGGTTGGGGTTGGGGGTCATGTAATGTCATTTTGGCTTGAACTACAGGTTAAAAGTTAAGGTGTGGACATTAAAGAGTTTTTTTCCCATGGAAGAGATGAATATCTAAGAGGTAGCAGTTCTTAATATGTCTTAAATTGCATCTAATATCGCTCCCCCTCCCCTACTCTGTGGGGTTGCAGACTAGAAGCCCCGGTTTTCTATAAAAGATGCTTCTTTTTTGCGTATATGATGATAATATGACATTTTCATCTTTTATTTTTTGTCGTGTTTTTTAGCTGTCTTTTTATTTTGTTTTATTGCTTGTCAATTTGTTTTTATTTACAGTATCTATGATTTTAAGATTTATTGTTTGGGACGCGTCTCTCATACCTAGATGTTTACATAATTTAGACACGCATTCCCTTTAATAATATCTTGAAAGCAAATACCCACCGGAGTATATCAAATTTGGCAGTAAACACGCCGCTCTAATGAGTGCCAACAAATGGGTAATCTGAGGTGTCGTGCAATAGTTTATTTTTAGAATATGGTTCAAGATACAAAATATTGGCAAAGGTTTCATGGACGAATTGCCTGGGGCGCTGTACCGTTGGAAGGGAATGAACAGTTGGAAGGGAGTCCTGGCGGGATCAAGAACTATAGAAATAAAAATGAAAGGTGTTTTGAGCGAACAATGAAATGCAGAAAAAGAAAAGCTTTGGGCGAAAAATGTCAAAATGCTATTATCTGGCAGTGAGGAATGCGCAATCATTACGTAAGGTGTGAGCTAACAGCGGGGATTCCCCCATTGGTTCCTGTGGTAGGGTCACGCAAAATTGCGTCCAGCATATTAGACCTGTCCGTTTGAAATGGGGTAATTCATATGACGTCATTGGAGTCCAGAGGGGTGTGTCGTGGAGTCTTGCCAAATGTGTTCCCTTTAATAGAACAGGTGACTGCACTGTGCAGGTGCGAGGGGCTGGTAGCTCGACTTATCTGGCCCTTTAAACGCGAGGGTGTGTCGCGTGGTGTAACATACGCTTGAAACGGGGTATGCGCTGTTGTGTCAGAGTGCATGCGCAACAGGGGTGAGGGGTTAGGAGCTTATTATCAAAACTTGTGTTTTATACGGGACACATTCCAAGTAAATATCTTTGGGAAACTTGCCAGGGGTGTGTCTAAACATGATTTTGCCTAGAAACAGGGAGAAGGGGTGTGTGCCACCTGACCTTTGAACTCTTGCCAAGGGTGGGAATGTTGCCTAGAAACAGGTTTGTCGCGTGACGTCAGAGGGCATGCGTTTGAAATCCCATAGAAAAAGGGAGGGCATGCGTTTGAAACCAGTGAGGGCATGCATTGGGAAACTCAATGTTAATTTCCCTATCTGTGACTTTGAAATCCAATGCTATTTTCCCTGTGTTAATTTCCCTATCTGTGACTTTGAAAGTAGTAAGGCCCCACTACTAACAAGGTTAGAATTCTTATGGACGAAGAGCGTTGCAAATTTTTTTTGTTTATTTATTTTCAGGGTTCAACGGGGCAACACTGACGAAAATTTGGTACTGACCTAAAAACTTGATAATTTTGAAACAACCAAAAACAGGATCTACGAACATCATGGTTTTCAAAGGATGAATAGAACTAAGATAGTTGAAGGGGTAAACAAGGTTCTTGTTTTGATGTTTCTTGGCACTTGGTGGCTTTATGTCTTGGAGCTGGCTTCAAGTTTTTTTAATATTTTAATTTTGATTTTTGTTTTAGGTATTATGCTAATCTCGGTTTAGTTTATACAAAGCTGGGTGAATTTGATCTTGCCATTAGAGATGCAGATACATTTCTTTCTTTAAATAAAGATGTCTTTTTTATGAATATACTTCAATTTAAGTTAATTTCAGGATTTCAGTTGTTTAAGAAGCATTTAAATTATAAAAAAGTTCATAAAGCAAAGAGCGCTATTCTAAGAGTCTTATACACCATCAAGTTTGTTGCTAATTGTTTTGTTTGTTGATTGAATTGTTCAATTCTATACAACAGTGGATCGTACCGACTAACCGAGTCCTCTATTGACCATTAGAAAGAGCTGAAAAAATTATGTTAGATGGCTGTCTTTTTCTCCAGAAATTTGGTATAACAGAATAGGACAATTACGCTTTCAGGCCTATATGTTCTTTTAACCCCCCCCCCCCTAGAAGCAAATTGTCGGTAAACCAGACTTAATTCCGAATTCTTTTTTCCCCACCAATTCACGAAATTGAAGGGAGGAGGCATGATTTTTTTTTCGTGAAGATACAGAAATATGTATTTTTCCATATGTAGGAGGGAGCATTTTTTTAGGATGTCTTATACAAAGATACAAAACAGGATGTCTTCAAAATCTAGGACAGTGGCCTTGGATCTCTTAGCTGAACAGCATTGGTTTTGAGTAATATAATAAAGAACTAATAACCAAGGGCTGTTTGTATTTTCTGCATTTGTGCTGTTTATGCTGTTTTTATAACTTTAACTGATATAGGAATATCCTTCATGGGCAAATGCTTTGACGAGCATTCCCGCCCATCCCCCCTCTGGAAGACAGAGAACGCACACAAATTTTGTTTTTTTTTTAGTATACAAAGAAATAAGACACTCACAAGACAAAAGAAATCTCTTTTTCAATCTTGTTACGTTCCATCAAATTCTATAGCTGTTGCTGTTGAGCCACTGCTCATAAGAAAATGGAGTGATTATTGACATTTGCTGCTTTTATTCACCGAAAATTATTATGGTACATATTAATTTGTTTAAGAACAGAACCAATTGTTTTACCGAGAACCCATAAACAATTGGGAATTCCCGAGCCTAAAACAAAGTTATGACAGTAAACAATAATTTTGCTCCCCTTAGTGGTTGGTTCAGTCTCCCTTTGCATTCAAAGCTCCCAGGTATTCCTGTGATTAAAAATTAAAGGATCTTATAACGTCGGTTTTTAAGACAACGCAAGTACATTTGTAGTCAAGTAGCGTTGTTAACATATAGACTTGATGTCTGTTTTTAAATAGGTACTAATATAAGTTGTCGTTAGTAGTGATCTATATAAAGCCACGACGAGTGATTGCGTAATATGCCTTACCACGGGTCAGTCACCTATTACTACGAACGGTAATTGCCTTACCAGACGGGTTTTCTGAGGTAACACCCATTTTTTTTGTGGGGGGGGGGGGGGTGACAGGGAATTGTCAATAAAACCACCACTCCCAGTCTGTTCAATAACATTGATTGAAGATGGCATGAGGCAGTCCCCTAGTACATATTCCAAGGTGTTTGGGGACAATTGGTCGAGCCAGCCTGTATTGTCCTGTGCTGGAATTTCGTTATTAGGACCCGGATCAGATGCACTAGTAACATCTCCTAAATGCTCACGCATAAAACTATCTGCCCACCCCGGATCCTCAAGCATGTCAATATCACAGGTTAAGTCGTCTAGGCTAGCCATTTCCCCAAAAAAATCATTAAGAAAACCCCTATGGCATTCCATATTCTCTAGAAACTAATTTAGGTTCATCACTGAACTCCATTGGTGGAGAAAGAATTGGTCCTGTAAATTCAGTTGTTTCATCACTCAATGCTGGTTGTAGTGCTATATCATTAATCTGTAGAAAAAAAGTTTTATTTTCTATGTGAAATAAGCATTATTTCATAAAGTTGAAAAATCATGTTCATTTTTTACCATACCATCCATAAAACTCAGTTCATCCTAGAATTATTTAAACTAAATACTTTTTGCTTAAAGCATTATTTACAGAACAATGCATAATAAATTACAAATTTTGTTAGTAACATAGACACAAACACACACAATAAAATAGTGAAAATAATTACATTGTTATTGAATTTACAATATCTCAATGAATTATCGAGTAGATGTGGCGCATGCACCGCACACACACACACACACACACACACACACACACACACACACACACACACACACACACACACACACACACACACACACACACACACACACACACACACACACACACACACACACACACACACACACACACACACACACACACACACACACACACACACACACACACACACACACACACACACACACACACACACACACACACACACACACACACACACACACACACACACACACACACACACACACACACACACACACACACACACACACACACACACACACACACACACACACACACACACACACACACACACACACACACACACACACACACACACACACACACACAACCCGCACACACACACACACACACACACACCCCCACCACACACACACACAACACACCACACACACACACACCACACACACACACACACACACACACACACACACACACACACACACACACACACACACACACACACACACACACACACACACACACACACACACACACACACACACACACACACACACACACACACACACACACACACACACACACACACACACACACACACACACACACACACACACACACACACACACACACACACACACACACACACACACACACACACACACACACACACACACACACACACACACACACACACACACACACACACACACACACACACACACACACACACACACACACACACACACACACACACACACACACACACACACCACACACACACACACACACACACACACACACACACACACACACACACACACACACACACACACACACACACACACACACACACACACACACACACACACACACACACACACACACCACACACACACACACACACACACACACACACACACACACACACACACACACACACACACACACACGCACACACACACACACATACAACAAACATTACGCCGTTATTGAATTTGCAATATCCATTATACTATCTCAATGAATTATCGAGTAGATGCGGCGCATGCATGGCACACACATACACACACACACACATACACACACACACACACTCACACACACACCATCACACACACAAACACACACACACATACAACAATCATTACGACGTTATTGAATTATCGGGTATACAGAAAAAAAAGCGACACATGTACCGCTCACACACACACACTCCTTCAAATTGACTTGGGAAAAAAGAATCATTAGCGAGAAATAATATTTGAAAACTCACGTTTAAATTTACAGCTTGTATGTCGAGAGCTGTAGGGGCCACATCATTCTCACCTTGCATTGGTTGTGAAAAGCCCGGCAATGCTTGATAGGGGGTGACCCCCCGATCTTGACTAGATGAGACTGATGCATTATGAGAATCTATCCCTTCTCTCTTGAATTTTCTGCCAGGTTGCATAGAGGTTTGCGCAGAGCTGACACTGGCTTGAGAGGCTCTTGACTGGTCCTTAGAACTTGTAATGGATTACCCAGTAGCTTGCATCAATGTGTTATCACACCATCTTGGTTTCTTTTCCGGAGGAGGTAATTGCAAGAATCTTCCTCCACCTTAAAAAAGAAGAAAAATTTAATAATGTAATAATAAGCCCTCTTTTAAAGATAAATTGTCCTCGACCCCCATGTAACTATACCCCCTTTTAACTGAACCCTCGTGCAACTCAACCTTCCCTTTTAAGCACTCTCTGAAAGTTCCAACTTAATACACAAATTCCTGAATGAAGAAATAGTTTGTTTTTTCACCTTACAATTAACGTGCTAAAATTGATACATTGACCCCTTGCCTGTCTTAAATTTTTATAAAAGCCACTTAATCATCTGTTAAACCCTTTTTGCTTTCATCAAATACGTCTCGTTTAATTTGGCCATAAAAAGAAACTCTTGAATCGCACATACAAGAATCATTTATTTAACTCTGAAAGTTCCAACTTAATACACAAATTCCTTAATGAAGAAATACTTTTTTTTTTCACCTTACAATGAACGTGCTAGAATTGATACATTGACCCCTTCCCTTTCTTAAATTTTTATAAAAGCCACTTAATCATCTGTTAAACCCTTTTTACTTTCATCAAATACGTCTCTTTTAATTTGGCCATAAAAGGAAACTCTTGAATCGCGCATACAAGAGTCATTTATTTAACTCTGAAAGTTCCAACTTAATACACAAATTCCTTAATGAAGAAATACTTTGTTTTTTTTTTTCACCTTACAATGAACGTGCTAGAATTGATACATTGACCCCTTCCCTGTCTTAAATTTTTATAAAAGCCACTTAATCATCTGTTAAACCCTTTTTACTTTCATCAAATACGTCTCGTTTAATTTGGCCATAAAAGGAAACTCTTGAATCGCGCATACAAAAATCATTTATTTAACAGAAATCCACGCTTTTGAATACCCACCAAATAAAGATAAAAACACACAGAATGTGGCATTGTTCCATCTTGCCCCCCTATCAATTCTGAGTTTTGGCTAGAATTAGACAAAGCCCGTTTTAATCACCAAGCTTTTTGTTTTCAGATACGTTGTAGTTTGGTTCCAAAAAGGACCCTTTTCTGTAATTATAAACACATATAGTTTTAATCTCTGTGATAGCAAGAGCCTGCGAAATTTGAGTCCCAAAACTGTCACTTTCTTTGTAACACGCAAGCTTTTCATTCAAACCCGAAAAATACAGCACGTTTGGAAAAAGGTTGTTTCTGAATGATAAAGAACTGTTTTTCAAAACAATTAAAACTTGTAAACATAGCTGTGGAGGAGAGATTTTATTTACATAATATAAAAAAGCGTGCTTTGCCGTTTCTATCGAATATACTCATTATATTCTTAAGATTTTGTATTTTTGGAGGGGAGGGAGCTAAGTCCCTCTGAAATTTGAATTTACTCGTAAAACAATTTTTTTTTCAAGGTTGAGTTCACGGGCCAAAACATGTGGCTTAGATACCGCAAATTTCAATGTATTTTAAGCCGTGGGCTCGGTCAAGTTCACCTGTTGTGTGTATGTTTAATTTATATATTTTACCCCTTAGGTAGGCGTTTTTACTATACTAGCGCTTGTTTGTGGTTCTTTGTAGCGCTATTTTTATCTTGATCTTTTTCCTAAAAAAAAACTCACTATTATCTTCCAGTCAGAAAAGACGCATAGATTACGCCTTAACAAAAGTATTTTTAGAATAAAAAACGGTAAACGGGGTTAATAAATCTACACTGCCAATATTGTCAATTAAAAGGAGAAAGCATTCTGATTTTGAGGGAAAATCCCGCAAATAATTTGAATTAATTTGCCATTAGTTTTTGTGAGCTTTTGGAATGCATATTGAAGTCACCGAAGAAAAATATTTTTTTTTGAACTAAAAAAAGTAATATAATTTTGAACTAATATAGTATTCGGAGCGACAGAGATATGTTAAAATTAATATTTCGTATATACACGCTCAATTATTACGTTACTGCCAGCCTTTAGTTTAGAAAAATATTTTTTGAACTAAAAAAAACTAATATAATTTCGAACTAATATAGTATTCGGAGCGACAGAGATATGTTAAAATTAATATTTCGTATATACACGCTCAATTTTTACGTTACTGCCAGCTTTTAGTTTCCAAAGATGTTTTCTGAGCCAAAAAAAAAAACTTAGCTGTAATTGATGTGATAACGACTTGAATAAATTTTTGTCATATATTTAGAGTAGGCTGTCTAATATTTTATAAATTTTTACAGAAAAGTCTGTGTAGCTTTTTTCCCGTCACCTTTTTGGTAATAAAAATCTGACTGCTTTATTACTATAGTATTGTAAATTAGAAATCCTTCAGCCTTTGTAAATTAACCTTGTTAAATTTCTAAGGAATATGAATACTAGCTAAGTATAAACGTTTTTTTTTTTTTTTTTTTTTTTTTGGAAATAAAGAATGAAAGTGTACTCACATTGAAAATTGACGAATCCATTGTTTTCAAAGTTAATAATATGTAGTGTACCATAATCAATGTGTTAAAACATAATGAAAATTGAAATGAAGTGTATGAACATCTTATAGGGTTTTTGCTTGAGTACATTATACGTTGCCAAGTTTTTTTTTAAGAAAAACCTACTAGTCAAGTTACTGTATGTGGAGTAACCACAAGAAAATACTGGTTTAGAAAAAACTAGAATAGTGACAACAAAAAAATAATTGTGCCTTTGAATAGGCAATGTGACGATCTCTAGTTTTGGCTATTGAACCTTGAAAAACATGTCTGACAAGTCTTGTACCCTCTGTATCAATTGATGACTGTCCGCGGTAAGGCATATTATACAATCTAGTTTCGTATCTATTATTGTCTTATGGAGTACCGTTAGTAGAAACATTTCTGATTGACCCCAAAAAAATGGGTGTTACCTCAGAAAACCCGTCTGGTAAGGCAAGTACCGTTCGTAGTAATAGATGACTGACCCGTGGTAAGGCATATTACGCAATCACTCGTCGCGCCTTTATGTAGATCACTACTGTCGTTCTTGCCTATGACGGAGCAAATATTATTTCGTTATTGAAGGTATTTTTTTAGACATATTTGCCATTTTTTTTACATGGGTATGTTGACAGTATTGTCAAAAGGCATCGGAGGGGGGGGGGGTCTTATGTGTACCAATTAATCTATTTGGCCACTAAAAAGCGAGTTTAGAAGTAACCCCAAATATCAGTATTAGTGAATGAACAAATCCTCGTGCAATTTTCACAACCATTTGTTCTATGTGATGAAGCTGGGGCAAAATTATTTATTATTTTGGTTATACATAATAAAGGAGGCTTTCTTTGAAACTTAGTGTTCATTCCTGGGCCATAAACAACTTCAGCGGTTTGTGAGCAGTGTTGACAGTCCCACCCCGAAGAAGGCTTAAACTTATATAATATAACGGTCTAACCCATATAAGTTTTCGATACGTTAAACTAGAGTCACTTTTGACATACTTGAACTGTAAATAGTAACATAATTCAGCAACATAGACATAGGCCACATTCTGACCAAGGCTCTCCCCACCTTCTCAGAGCCGAACGAAATTCTCAGAAATCGCGATACTACACTAACGGTCTACATTTATAGTTAGTGATTTTTTTTTACACATTCGGGTGCTAAACACAGAGTCTTTCCTATGCCAATACAGCCGAAAACTTGGACCATCTCTCCTGAATTTGGAAGTTGATCTGAATGAACTCAATCGATTTAACTCTCATTTTTTCGATAGTTTTGAACTCTGATTCTAGAGTTAGTTCTATTCCTCTACAAGAGCGAGTTACTCTAGGTTAAAAGTGAATCATAGTGCGTATACGCGCAGTCTTATTCGCCTATGTCCTTAGTAATCCCCCACTTATTTTCTTTAATTTCTTTTTTTTTAGAATGAATATACCATCCTGTAAAAGATAAGTGTTTTATATCATCTTGTATGACGTAGATCCAATTTCAAAAACCACACTGTCTTTCCATGACGATAAATAGAGTTTCAAATACGGATAAATCCTTTTTACGGATAAAAGAACTCCATTTTAAATACGGATAAGTTTAAATAAATCCTTTTACGGAGAGTTTCAAATACGGATAAATCCTATGCTTTCTAAAAGCCAGAATATAATTTGTACTTTACTGAAAAAATGTGCATTGTCAGTTTAATATACATAATGCTGATATTTATATTTCTTAAAATCTCAATTAATTTTTTTTTTTGTTATAAAAAAACTTATTTTGTGGAAAATATTTGGTTTTTTTTTTGATTAATTTCTGTTTGTTCCATTTTTATATTGACAAAGTCTTTTTTAGGGAGGAAGACTGAGGCTCTTCAGAAGTTAAACAACCATCCCTTCCATAAAAAATCTATAATACCCCCTGGGCATAATTTGCAATCCTTGCTCCTACTCTCTGGGGTTTGTTTCAACCCCAAAAGCCTTGTTATATGATATTTAGACTATTATGAATAAAATGGCTATCTCAAAATTTCTATTAGACGCATTTCGGGACAATATGACGCGTTTGTAGTGGTGGAGAAGGGTAGCTGCCCTCTGATCACTTTGACTCTTAAAAAGGGCACCAAAGCGTCTGATTACCAATCCAATGAGCCCCCTTTTAAGTTTATATGACCACACTTTCTATAAAAACACTATATGTCCCCAGAGCAAAACTTACAACCCTTGCCTTGAAGACTGGGGGACTTGTTATCCTCAAAGACATAATTTCCAGACCTTTCTGATAAAAAATGGCTGTATCAAAATTTTGATTGGAAGTATTTGAGGAAATGATAGGCGTGGAGGGAGACATTTACCCTCTGATCACTTTCGACTAATTAAAGAGGCACTCGTCCTCTCAATTTCCAATCAAATGAGCCCTTTTAGAAGCTTCTACGACAAAAATTTCAACAAAAAACACCCCAATGGCAAAACTTACCACCCTCCTCCTGAGGGCTATGAGGGGAGGGTTGTCATCTTCAAAGACATAATTTCCATACATTTCAACTACCTTGAACAACATGGCCATATAAAAATGTTGATCGGAAATGTTTGGGGAAATGATGGGCGTGGGGGGGGGGGATTCTCCTTCTTATTACTGTCGACTATTAAAAAGGGCAATAGCCATCTCAATTTCCAATCAAAAGAACCCTTTTTGATGTTTCTACGACAACACTTTCTATAAAAAACCTCATATTCCCCCAGTGCATAACTTTCAACCCTTACCCTGAGGGCAGTGGGGGGGGGGGGGGGGGGGTTGTCATCCTCAAAGATCTAATTTCCAGAAATTTCAACTACATTGAACAAAATGGCTATCTCAAATTTTGATTGGATGTGTGGGGGAAAGCTGGGCGCGAGAGGGGGGTTAGTTGCCTTCCAGTCACTTTCGACTACTTAAAAAGGGCACTAGCCCTTTGAATTTCCAATCGAATGAGCCCTTTTTCAAGTTTCTGCGACAAAGCTTTCAATAAAACCTTATATGCCCCCAGGACATTATTTACAACCTTAGCCCTGAGGGCTCTGGGGGGAGTGTCATCCTAAAAGACCTAATTTCCAGAACTTGAAACTACGTTAAATAAAATCGTCATCTCAAAACTTTGATTGAAGGTGTGTTTGGAGAAATGGTAGGTTTGAGAGGGGGGTTAGTTGCCCTTCAGTCATTTTCGACTATTAAAAAGGGTGCTAGCCCTTTCAATTTTCAATCGAATGAGCCCTTTTTGAAGTTTCTACAAAAATTCTTTCTATAAAAACCTTGTATGCCCCCAGGAAAAAAACTACAACCCTTACCCTGAGGGCTGATGGGGGGGGGGGGGTTGTAATCTTTAAAGACCTAATTTCCAAAACTTTCAACTACATTGAAAAAATCATTGAAAACCTCGTAAGCCCCAGGGCATAAACTACAACCCTTACCCTGAGGGCTGTGAGGGTGTTGTAATCTTCAAAGACCTAATTTCCAAAACTTTCAACGACGTTGAAAAAATTGGCTACCTCTAAATTTGGATTGGATGTATTTGGGAAAATGGTGGGCGTGAGAGAGGGGTTAGTTGTCCTCCAATCACATTCGACTATTTAAAAGAACACTAGCCCTTTGAATTTCCAATCAAATGAACCCTTTTTCGAGTTTCTTTGACAAAGTTTTCAATAAAAACCTTATATGCCCCTAGGACAAAACTTATAACCTTAGCTCTGAGGGCTCTGGGGGAGGGGGGGAGTGTCATCCTCAAAGACCTAGTTTCCAGAACTTTCAACTACGTTGAACAAAATGGCTATCTGAAGATTTTTATGGAATGTGTTTGGGGAAATGATGAAAATAGAGGAGGGTTAGTTACCCTCCAATCATTTTCGACTTAAAGAGAGCACTAGCCCTCTCAGTATCCAATTGAATGAGCCCCTTTTGAAGTGTCTACGACAACGCTATCTATAAAAACCTTATATGCCCCCAGGGCATAACTTACAAGCTTTGCCCTGGGGGTTCTCGGGGCTTTGTCATCCTCAAATACAAAATTCCGGAACTTTCAACTACGTTGAAAAAAATGGCTATCTCAAAACTTTGATTGAATGTGTTTGGGGAAATGATGGGCGTGAGAGGGGGTTAGTTGCTCTCCATTTACTTTTCGCTATTAAAAAGGGCACAAGCCCCTTCAATTTCCAATCAAATGAGCCCTTTTTGAAGTTTCTACGACAAAGTGTTCTACAAAACCATATATGCCCCCAGGGCAAAACTTATAACCCTTGCCCTGAGGGTTGTTGTTGGGGGGTTGTCATCCTCAACGACCTAATATTCATAACTTTCAACTACGTTAAACAAAATGAATATACCAAAATCTTGATTGGATGTGTTTGGAGAAATGGTGTGCGTGAGAGGGGGGTTGATTTATCTTCAATCAGTTTCACTATTTAAAAGGGCTCTATCCCTTCCAATTTCCAATCGAATGAGCCCTTCTTTAAATTTCTACGACAACTCCTTCTTTAAAAATTTCATATGCCCCCAGGGCATAACTTACAACCCTTGCCCTAAGGGCTGTGGGGGGGCTGTCATCCTCAAAGACCTAATGTAGTTGCCATACAATTAATTCCGACTATGAAAAAGGGCACTAGCCATTTCATTTTCCAATCGAATAAGCCCTTTTTGAAGTTTCTAAGAAAACACTTTCTATAAAAACCTTATATGCCTCCAGGGCATAACTTACAACCTTTGCCTTGAGGGCTTTGGGAGAGGGGTTTCACCCTTAAAAACCTAATTTTCAAAACTTTCAACTACGTTGAACAAAATGGCTATCTCAAAATTTTGACTGGATGTGTTTGGGGAAACGGTGGGCGTGTAAGGGGTGTTAGCTGCCTTCCAATGACTTCTGACTATATAAAAGAGCACTAGCCCTTTGAATTTCCAATCGAATGAGCCTTTTTGAAGTTTCTACGACAAAGCTTTCAATAAGCCTTATATGCCCCCAGGGCATAACTTATAACCCTTGCCCTGAAGACTGTAGGGGGAGTTTCCTACTAAAGGATAATATTTCCAAAACTTTCAACTACATTGAACAAAATGGCTCTCTCAAAATTTTGATTGGATGTGTTTGGGGAAATGGTGGGCGTGGAAGGGGTGCTAGTTGCCTCCCAATCACTTTCGACTATTAAAAAGGAAACTAGCCATTTCTCCAATCAAATAAGCCCATTTTGAAGTTTCTATGAAAACCTCATATGCCCCCATGGCATAACTTATAGCCCTTGCCCTGAGGACTGTGAGGGATTTGTCATCCTCAAAGACCTAATTTTCAGAACTTTCAACGACGTTGAACAAAATGGCTATCTCAAAATTTTGATTGGATGTGTTTGGAAAATGGTGGAGATGGAAGAGGGGTTAGCTGCCCTTCAATCATTTTCAACTATTAAAAAGCGTACTAGCCCTTTCATACTCAAAAACAAAATTTCCGGACCCTTCAACTACGTTCAATAAAATTGCTATATAAAAATGATGATCGGAAGTGTTTGGGGAAAAGATGGGAATGGGGGGGGGGGGGGCATTCGCCTTTCCATCGTTTTTGAATATTAATAAGGGCATTATCCCCCTCAATTCTCAATAATAAAAACCTTATATGCCTCCAGGGCATAAGTTACGACCCTTTGCCCTGAGGGTTGTGGGGGGGGGGTTGTCATCCTCAAAGACCTAATTTCCAGAAATTGAAACTACGTTAAACAAAATGGTCATCTCAAAATTCTGATTGAATGTGTTTGGGGAAATGGTGGGTGTGAGAGGGGGGGGGTTAGTTGCCCCTCAGTTATTTTCGACTATTAAAAAGGGCACTAGCCCTTTCAATTTCCAATCGAATGAGCCCTTTTTGAAGTTTCTACAAAAAACTCTTTCTAAAAAAACCTTGAGTGCCCCCCGGGCATAAACTACAACCCTTACCCTGAGGGCTGTGAGGGTGTTGTAATCTTCAAAGACCTAATTTCCAAAACTTTCAACGACGTTGAAAAAATTGGCTACCTCTAAATTTTGATTGGATGTATTTGGAAAAATGGTGGGCGTAAGAGGGGGTTAGTTGTCCTCCAATCACTTTTGACTATTTAAAAGAACACTAGCCCATTGAATTTCCAATCAAATGAGCCCTTTTTCAAATTTCTATAACAAAGTTTTCAATAAGAACCTTACATGCCCCCAGGGGAAAACTTACAGCCTTAGCTCTGAGGCTCTGGGGGGAGTGTCAAAGACCTAATTTCCAGAAATTTCAACTACGTTGAACAAAATGGCTATCTGAAAATTTTGATGGAATGTGTTAGGGGAAATGGTGGGTGTGAGAGGGAGGTTAGTTTGCCCTTCAGTCATTTTCAACTTTTAAAAAGGGTGCTAGCCCCTTCAATTTCCAATCGAATGAGCCCTTTTTGAAGTTTCTAAAAACACTTTCTATAGAAACCTCGTAAGCCCCAGGGCATAAACTACAACCCTTACCCTGAGGGATTCGGGGGGAGGGGGGTGTAATCTTCAAAGACCTAATTTCTAAAACTTCCATGTACGTTGAAAAAATCGGCTATCTCTATATTTTGATTGGATGTATTTGGGGAAATGGTGGGCGTGAGATGGGGGTTAGTTGTCCTCCAATCACTTGCGATTATTTAAAAGAACACTAGCCCTTTGAATTTCAAATCAAATGAGCCCTTTTTCAAGTTTCTATGACAACGTTTTCAATAAAAAACCTTATATGCCCCCAAGCAAAACTTACAATCTTAGATCTGAGGGCCTTGGAGGGAGTGTCATCCTCAAAGACCTAATTTCCAGAACTCTCAACTACGATGACCAAAATGGCTATCTGAAAATTCTGATGGAATGTGTTTGGGGAAATGATGAGCGTGAGTGGGGGTTAGTTACCCTCCAAACATTTTCGACTTAAAAAGGGCACTAGCCATCTCAGTATCCAATTGAGTGATCCCCTTTTGAAGTGTCTACAACAAATCTATCTATAAAAACCTTATATGTCCCCAGGGCATAACTTACAACCTTTGCCCTGGGGGTTCTCGGGGGTTTCTCATCCTCAAATACAAAATTCCAGAACTTTCAACTACGTTGAACAAAATTGCTATCACAAAACTTTGATTGAATTTGTTTAGGGAAATGGTGGGCGTGAGAGGGGGTTAGTTGCTCTCCATTCACTTTCAACTATTAACAAGCCCTTTCAATTTCCAATCAAATGAGCCCTTTTTGAAATTGCTACGACTAAACGTTCTACAAAAACCATATATCCCCCAGGGCATAACTTGCAACCCTTGCCCTGAGGGTTGTCGGGAGGGGGGGGGGGTGTCATTCTCAACGACCTAATTTTCAGAACTTTCAACTACTGATAACAAAATGAATATATCAAAATCTTGATTGAATGTGTTTGGTTTGGAAGTTTCTACGACAACACTTTCTATGAAAACCTCATATGCCCCCAGGGCACAACTTATAGCCCTTGCCCTGAGGGCTGTGGGGGGTTTGTCTTCCTCAAAGACCTACTTTCACAACTTTCAACTACGTTGAACAAAATGACTATCTAAATATTTTTATTGGATGTGTTTGGGGAAATGGTGACGTGGAAGAGGGGATAGTTGACTTCTAATCATTTTCGACTATTAAAAAGGGTATTTTGAATTTCCAATCGAATGAACTCTTTTTGAAGTTTCTAAGACAACGCTTTCTATAAAATTCATATATGCCCCCAGGGAAAAATTAAAACCCTTGCCCTGAGGTGTATGGGGGAGTTTCCTCGTTAAAAATATATTTTCTATCTGGAAACCAACTACGCTGAACAAAATGGCTATCTCAAAATTTTTATTGGATGTGTTTGGGGAAATAGTCGGCGTGGAAGGGGTGTTAGTTGCCTTTCAATCACTTTCGACTATTAAAAAGGGCACAAGACACTCCAATTTCCTATCGAATGAGCCTTTTCGAAGCTTCTAAGACAACTCCTTCGATACGAAGTGCCCTGGTCTAAAAAAAAAAATATATATAAAATTAATAATTCATTTTGCCAACGTCGTTCTTTACTTAGGCACTGCTATTGCGCTGCCTATGATTATCAATGTCTATTAAAAGTATTTATCCCTATTTGAACTTTTATTTATCAGCATGTTTATGAAGGTGCAGTTTTGGTCAAAATTTTATTTTAATTTTATCTTTTCTTACTTACAAAAGACTACTAGCTATAGAAATTAGCTTTCAAACAAGCCCTTAAGCACCGTTCTATGATGTTTCAATGTCCCACAAGAAAAAAAATGAGATATCAATGCCCTTTTCGTGATTTTTCCTGTTGCCCCAAGTGGGAGACTGCAATTCTCCTAAATAGGTTTTTAATTATATCCAATGGCACAGTTTTCATCTTGATCCGAAACTTTTTATGAGAGGTTTAAGGTTATTTGTCAAAATTTCCACAGTTTTGTTCTTGCAATAAAATTTTACAATCAATGTTAGTAGAATTAATAATTAGTATTCATGAATCTTCTTTAAATGACCGTTTTTCCTCACTTGATAATTGCTTTTTTTTTTCTAAAACTCGTGTTTTAAATTGTCGGTTACTTCTGAGCTAGAATTTGTTCTTAGCTAGGTTGCGCCTGACTCGAAACCATGATTTCGAGTCAATAATATATAATAATATATTTCAATAATATACACATTTAATTATACGTATATTTTTGTGCGAAGAAGGCTAGAGGACAGATCTTAAAATAATGAAATTACCCACTGACTTCTAACATTTTGGATTCAGCTCATCTGCCGGAGTACAATTTAAGAAATTCAAAGGTTCGAAAAAAAGGCTGATCACTTCGTCTCTAAGTATTCAAGCTGTCAGAAGTAAAATTGTGACATTTAGTACGAAAGTGCTATTTTAGTAATATATTATTCTGTGTAGCACGTGTTCAGAGTTGCCATCTGTAGCAGGAGAGCGCTATTGTAGCACTATTTTAGAACTATTACTGTCAAATTTTGTGACTAGCACCGAAAATCACTGCGTAGCATGCAAATTTGGGCAATTGAAGCCCTTTAGGAGCAGACCGTGGGGGAGCTTTTGAGCCATTACGCTTTTAGTCTCGAAAAAATTAAAGTTGAAATTTTTTGAGGACATTGATATTTCCTAACTATTGCTCATTCAAAATAAGTTTTGTTCCTTACATCTTAAAAGTGGTACAGATTGTGGCAGGGATCCGATAACCATCGCAACTTGCATATGTCGGTTGCATTACAGCTGAATGATCAAGGTTAAATGTTTGTTTACAGACACAATGCGAGAAACCAGCTGACCTATTCCTGTTCTATGTTAGAATGTTTCGATACTAACAGTTGGAAGGGATATAAGATTTTGGAAAATAATGCAAACTGTTTTTATTCATCCGTTATGTTGTTGTACAAGGATAATATACTTTAGAACGAGCAAATAACACAAAATTATACTTCTTAGAATTTATTTCCAATATTTTCAAATTTATTTAGCATCATCAGCAAATAAAACTAACGCTTTTACAGGAATCACATTTGGGTGTTTGATACAAGCTCTGCAATACGCCCACATGGACCATTATAACAAAATGGGTTGTGAAAGAACAAAAACTTTGACTACATTCATTTCACAAAGGAGCCCTTAGACTTGTTGCGTGTGAGATAAATGTCCCCTTGGAGTTTCTGGGTTCGTTTTCACAAGATACTCGTGCTTTCTGCAAGAGTGTTAAATATAAAATATGCTTCTATTTGACTTTAAAGTAATTTTGTTTTCTTAGAACAACAGAAGGATTTTTTATAAATAAAAATAACGTGGTTTTAAAAATATTAGCGATAACCTACAATCTTATGCTCCTACAACACTCCTTGTAAACATATAAAAACTTTAATCAAAAAACATTCGCAATATTCCAGCACCACGTTCGGGAGCCTTTCTCAACGGAAAAAAAAAAAACAAAAAAAATGTTTGTTTTAAAAAAATAACACACATGAGCTAAACTAAAACGACAACTAAACACAATGAATTTTCACTCCGACGTGTTTTTAAAAAAGCTGCTCATCGCTAGTGATGAATATCCAAGATAAGAGAAAAATTTGTAGATGACGACGTTGGAGAAGTATTAAGCATGAAGATAAGTCGATAAATGAAAAAAGACCAGTTATGTTAGTCCTGGGAGTGCTACACTATTCAAGTATTTATACATGAATACAGTAGTTTGTAGCTGGCAAATTTGTCTTACTTTTAGTAACTGAGATTTAAGAAAGTATTCTTTAATATTAAGTTTGTAAAAATAAATTGACTTTGCAGCTCTATTTTGTAAGCTTTGAACTGTCTTTAAACTATAAATGAATGAATTAACCCAAATGTAACAACTATACTGAACATAGGGATAAACAAGAGTAAAATAAAGGGTTCGCAAACTTTTGCGAAAGGAAGTTTTCAGTCTAAACAGAATCCCAACTCATCTTGCAATGTTTATAGATGAGGAAGTTGTGCGTTCTTTCCATGACAATAATCATCAATGATTGCATCTAAATATTTAAATTTTGAAACCCTACCTATCAAATATCCATCAGCTGTAAAAGATACTTAAGAGTTTACCTTTTTGATAGTAGAAAATTCATGTAATTTCTTATTTTTAAAATAATCAATAAACAATAATAATCAATAATTCTCATATATTTCGTTAGATCAATCAAAGTGCTCTTTATAGTTTTAAAAAGGGTTTCAACACTTAAAGCTCGGAATAGTAGAGTTGTATCATCTGCGAATGATATTGTCAAGCAATCTTTTATCAAATTTCCCATATCTGTAGTATAAGTGAGGTAAAGGAATGGCCCTAAAGTCAACCCCTGTGGAATTCCACAATTTATCATGTGCTCTCGTGATCTTTTTGGTCCAACTATAACCCCCTGTGACCTATCCGATAGACATGATTCGTTCTAACTAACAATGCACGGTTAAAATATATATATTTTTTTTTATTTCTAACTAAAAAGAAACTGATTACTGCATCTAATGCTTTCGACAGGTCAATAAATAAAGCTGAGGTATAAAAAACATTATCTAGAAAGTCTTTCACTTTACAAATAAAATGGGTAATTGCATGATCCGTCGAATGTTCTTTCCAAAATCCATATTGGCTAGGCGGTATTATTTTTTTTTCTTCCGCAAATTTACTAGTTTTATCAAGCATTTTGTTTTCAAAAGTTTTTGAAATAACTGACAGAATTGAAATAGGGCGGTAATTATTTACCTCTTCCTTATTTCCATACTTATGCAAAGGTATAACACAGCTCTTCTTTCAACCTTTTGGAACAATAAATTTTTGAAAGGACAAATTGATTTAAAAAAATCAAATACGAGATATTACCAGCAAAACTTGTCTCAGTTCTCGTTTTAGCATGTGATCAATTCCAAAAGCCTCTGAAGGTCCCAAAGAATTCACGATGTTTTTCAAATTACTTACGGAGATTGTTTAAAAAAAATACTACCATCATTATCAAAATTTGAAGAAATTTGACTTTTGTCTTTAGATTAAATATCATTATCAAACAGCGACGAGCTATTTTGACCAATCTCATTAAAAAATTTACAAAAACTCTCAGCTATAGATAGATTATATTCAATTCTTGCCCCATTCAGGTTTACTATCTTCTTAGGGATCTTATTATCTTTATATTTATTTGTTTATGGACAATATTTCGGTAACTAACATAAATATGTCAATTTTCATTCGACTGGTTTTTCAACATTCTACTATAAAGCTTGTTTCTTAATTTTACCATGTTTTGGAATTCCTTTGTTAACCACGGAGGTTTAAAAATGTTTTTTTTTTTCTCGATCTATTCTCATATGGTCCTTCAATCTTGCATCATTCATGCATTGCTTCAGGAATCATATCAGAAAACAGAAAATAACTTACATCATTGTAATTTGACTAAAAAAATCGCTCCACTCTAGTTTTCCTATATGATCTTTTAACTTATTTAAATTTGTTCATTGAAAACAAATATTTTCTCTTTAATTTTATGCTGGTCATTTGGATATGATGATAAATTACTAAATGACACCACTACAAATGCAAGGAGATGATCCAAATCTGGCGCAATTAGCACATTTGATGATTTCAGCCGGTAACAAATATTTTCACTAATTATCATGTTATCAATAAGCGTGGCCGTGTGTTCTGTCATTCGTGTGGGGATGTTAATTGACAGGTAGCTTAGTTGTCTTAGTTGTCTAAATGATAGCTTAGTTGTAAAAAATTTGCTAGAAACGACACTGCCAGTATATAAAAGTGATAAAAATTTCGACATCATGTTTTCTTTTTTATAAACAACAAAAGACTCAAATAGATCTTCAACCCAGACACCTAAAGTATCTTTAACGTTTACAGAAATATCATCCCGCACGTAAATTCCTAATACACTTTTCTTCAAGGTCCTTAAACAAGGTACCAAAACTCTCTTGAATTATTCACAATATAAGCTCTCTTAATTTCCTCATTAATTTTCATATGATTCTCTCTCTCTTTTTAACTCTTTTAACCCTATTATAATCTGACCTTAGTTTTCTATATTCAGCTAACCTGCGCAAATTCGTTTCCTGATCCAATGGGTCTGTTGCTTTAAGTAGCCTGAAAACCCTAATTACCTCTTCCCTTTTCTGCCTACATTCCTCATCGAGAAATCCCTCATCTTTTCTGGCCGGATGTTTTTTATCCTGAGATAAAGTCTTGATTCTCTCATAAATTATATCTGTAAGTACCGAAACAACTTTGTGCAATTCAGCTGGTTCTGAAAAATTCAAAATCGAATGGCAATCATTCTGAAATTCCTCCCTTTCTAGTTCCATTTTAACCAAATCTTCTTTCTCCTTGGCTATCCAAACTGGTTTACGGATCCTTTCCTTGTACGTAGACCTTTCCTTTCCCCTTTCGGACTGTCGAATACACGCTCTCAGCATAATACTCACTGGCAGATGGTCAGATCCAACCAACTCTAGGACCCTGAAGTCAACCGCCGGGGCCAAAGAGAAAAACTACATAAAATATAATCAATTAAACTCGGGCTAAACCCACTGTAACATGTAAAATCACCCACACCAAAATCTCCCCCCAACCTTCCGTTCATAATTATTAACCGTTCCTTTTTACAAAAATTTATTAAATTCCTTCCCCATCTATTTAATTTCCGAGACCTATCCCTACTTTTCCTACTAGGGAAAACATACTCACATTCATTCTCCAAACAAACAATCTGACCTGGTTCATTTACAAGGGGTTCACCAGCCTGCAACTCGTCCTCTTCACTAGTATATGCATTGAAGTCCCCTAGAAAAATAAAATTACGGCAAGGGTACATTCTTCTATACAACTGAGTTTCATTTTCAACCAATTCCCATGTATCTTCACGGCTGTAAGAGCTTTTATTCGGAGGCAAATAAACAACACACACAACAAGGTGAACATTTTTAACTGATAATAATAACCATAATAAATTTTCAGACTCACTTTCTAGCCTACGAAATAAATTAAATACACTCTTCAAAGTCTTCATACGACGAAAATTCATCTAGAGAATTCCACGTCTCGACAAGGCAAGCAACATCCCAACTTTCACAACCGGCTGATGTACTTGACTCTATAAATTTTCTAACTTTTCCCTACTATAACCATGTATATTCCAAACTACAAAACTTAAGCACGATTCACTATGGCCCTGTATTCCCTATTTTGGCAATTTTGACTGGTTCCCAGGCACTACTTTATCCTCCCAACTAGGCTGCTCCTAATAAGAAAACCGGAGCTTTCACTATCTGGCGAGGCCCAAATGATTCGTAATCCTGAATCGTCTCCGTTTCTCGAGCACTTTTTTTTGCGCCTTTATCCTGCTCCAAAGGGCTAATGTTCTTATTATTTCTTTTGCCCCGTCTCACACTCTGCTGAGCTAAATCCACCGCAGGTTCTTGGCTAACAGGGGGATAATACTGCCCACAAATAAAAGCAGCCTGGTCCCCATCTTCTACACTAAATACAGAAGCAGCGCTTCCAAGACTCTGGCAATTTAGAGATTCCGAAATTGACGAAATTTCCATAGATAATTTTTCTACCTTTACGCACAAGGGATCCAGTTTTTTAAGCTCTATTGACATTTCATTTAATTTCTTTAAAATCTGTAGCTGGACTTCCGTTGATTCCGTCATCTTGATGGTAATTACTAGCTACTTAAAATAGAAAGGCGTACCTGTTTAACCCTTTCAGTTCCGAATTTTAAGAAAAATGGTAGGATTTTTTTTAATAGTCATTTCTGAGAGAGAAAAATGCGCTCTTTCTAGTGGTGTAACTTGCATCTTTGCATCACCGCTTGGTGGTGCAGAAAAAAAAAGTCCTCATATGTGGACGGTGGGAACTAAGGTTTCTAATTTTTCACAATTTCCAGCAGAATTATTTGCGAACAAAAGTATCATCTATTTATTTTCAATTACAAAAAACTGACACTTAGCGTGTGTGAAAACTCTCAAAACATTCAAGGCACAAAATCTTTTCACATTTCACACACTTGATCCGCGACTTGCTAGTATACGACTCTAGCGAACAGCGTCCTGCGTTGGCGGCATTCGTCTTGGTAGGCCAGTGGCCAGTCAGTCCGTCATAGCGAATCTCGGGCAACAATGCAATTAGACTTTCGTTTTCGTGTCTGAGAAACCGACGGTGACTGGGAAGGTCTCCCGCAAGGTCTAGCAGATGCTGCAAAACCAGTTTTCCCGGTGTTGATCAAAGTTCTTGCTACACTGGCCTTGAACTCCAATAGGCCAAGCTCTTTCACTCCAGCGTCTAAATCGTACTTTTCCATCCCTGCCTTTTGTGCCTTACGATACAGAATCCACGCATTTGCAACTGCAACGTCAACGAAGTTCCAAAAGACCTTCATGTAGTATTTTTTCCCTCTCCGGTTATGGCGGTACAAAGCAATGAAATAGTCCATGAGATCGACACCTCCCATTGATTTGTTATATTCTTGAATGGCATATGGACGCCTCAATGGTACTTGCATTCGGTCTTTCTTTGACCACCTTTTGACTTCATCTTGAGGTTCGACACCAGCGTAGGTGGAAATGGGTGTGGACGATCTTGTTATCAAACCAGCGCAAAATTGTGACATTGTTATTTGTGATGACAGAACTTGCTCCACGACCCTCAATCTTCAACTCTCTTTCTGGCTTCAGCTTGGATGCTGCTTCTGCGATTCAATTCTGTCTGACTGTCCCAACGAGATGAATCTGATTTCCAGCGAGATACTCAGCTAGCGAAACTGAGGTGAAGAAGTTATCAGCATAGATTTTATAACCTCTTCCAGTCAATTTCTAGGAAAGACGAGCAACGACATCACCACCAACGCCTAATCCAAACGTTTATTTCCCTACCGCAGCTCCTTCATACATTTCGAACTCGTGGATGTATCCTGAAGAACTAGCACGAGCCCAACATTTGAAACCCCAAGGTTTGGGTTTGGATTTGATGTACTGCTTCATTTGGGAGCGACCTTTGAAGGGTATCATCATTTTGTCTATGCTGTGGTGTTCTTCGAGAGGACCATTTTGTAAGAATGTACTCTTCAAAACGTCAAGAACCGGTCTTACTTTGAAAAATTTATCATTTTCCCCACTCTGCTCTTCATTGAAATGAAGGTATTTGGAAATTTCGTCAAAACGATTGCGAGACATTGAATCAGCAACAATCGGAATCCGCATTTTTTCGTCAGATTTCCAGTACCACTTCAGGCGCGGGTATTTGAGGTAAGTGATTACTAGGTTTATCCCCAGGAAGAGCTTCATTTCATGTACAGAAACGCTGAAACTGCTACCTTGTGAAACAGCATAGCGGGTAGATTCGAAAGCAATTTTCTCGATCAAGGCATCTGGGAACAGTCTGAGGAAAAACACTACTGGCTCCTTCAGCAATAGAATGTCTGGCAGCAATTCATCATGGTCTGCTTGGAAGGTCGGTCGCGCTCCTGCTAATGGATGGTCAGCAGCTCTCCAAACACCGTTTCGCTTGCTTCCATTGTTAGAACTTACAGCTGGGGTCTCAGAAATATGAGCACTTGCAGATCCATAAATAACATCCTCAATAACAGCAGCGACTGTATCGCTTTCACTTGCACCGTCGAATTCACAGCCGAGTTCCGTTTCTTGATCGTCAAGCAGCTCGTAGAAGGTTTCCGCATTTCCTGGAAAGTCAGATGGATCCCATGTGGGATCGCTGTCATCTTCTTCGCTTGAAAGATCAGTAACATCGAGATCGTCAAAGACGACAAGGCAATCTGCAGCACTGAGTTTTTTTCGTCTTTCCATTCCTGAAAGAAACACTATGCCGATTATTCACAGATTTCGGATTTCCAAGATGATGCGTATCGTGACGTAACACCTTTAAGTAGGCATTCCCTTCTTAGACCACACGGCCGTTGTATCACAAACGAATAAATTTCCAAATGGGGATAAATCCATTTATTTAGACAGTGAAAAAAACATTTTTTTGACAGTGTTTTTTTCACTGTCTAAATAAATGGATTTATCCCCATTTGGAAATTTATTCGTTTGTGATAGAACGGCAGTGTGGTCTAAGAAGGGAATGCCTACTTAAAGGTGTTACGTCACGATACGTCGTGCATATGGGGAAATAAGACCTACCAAGTACACAACTATAAACTCAACATTTCTTTTGCAATTAGAAGACACAGAAGACTTTGCCATCTCTATTACAAATTTATTTTACGTTTGGGCAATATTAAAGAAGAAAATTTACATCGAGACTTTGAATGAACTCTGTCAGTGACTTTTCTCTGAAAATAATCCAGTGAATAAGCCGGAAGTTAATTATTTGTGAATGACCTGAAAAGTTACTTTTTTTTTTGTATATAAATATGCTAGTTTCAGTTATATTATTTTAGTGATTCTACTGATGACGATTGCTGTATATGTAATCGAAATATCTGGACTTTTGTACCTGTTTTTTTCACTGTCTAAATAATTAGATTTATCCCCATTTGGAAATTTATTCGTTCGAGATGATGCGATTCCATGGATACGATTGTACTTGTTTTTCCGGTCTTACCGTGCATGGAACTCTGAATTTCCCATTGTCCACACAAACGAGGACATGTGCTTATCGAATACCTTGGTGCCCTCTAGCAACAGAAATCGTAAAAACAACAAGAGACCCCAAGATGTCCCTTTGACATTCACTACTACAGTGTCATCGGTCCAACTACCCTTGTTTCCCAGCGTCCACAAACGGGGACAAAACGCAATGGCGATGTGCTGATAACCCAGAGTTGCAAAGATGATGTAACAGTTGTATAAGGAAAGTTTAATGACATAATTTTCTACAGCAAAAATCCCGGACTTCCAAATCCAGCCCTTATAAGAGTAAAAAAATTTGTAAAAGGAAGAATTCTTACCTTTCTGATGTTTGACCTACCTGAGACTTTCTATCGGGCTAGAACGCATGGCTTACCTTAGATGGCGATACTGTGTACAGGTGAAATACTTGAAAGACACTTCTCTAACAGATGGCATGTCAGTGATTTCATATATTTTCACTGGGTTCTGGGATGAAAGATTAAAGATTTGTCCTCAATTGTGGTCAGTGGGAACGAAAGGGTTAAGAGTCAATTAGTCAATCCACGCTGACTCAAAGCGTACAATTTGCTAAGCCGCCGTTAATAATGCCACAGCTAACAGCAATTCCGAGTGAACTTCTCAGCAAAATCCAAAGATGATAGTCCAAAATCCAAAATAGCCCAAAGAACATATAATAATGTCTCTAGGGGTGAAAAAAGTCCCCAGTTCCCTGGGAATATGGTTGTAAGTTGTTTTATGAGGGCGAACAAGGCATTATATTTGAGAGCGAAATTTTGGGCTTGGTCTAGTCTTGTTTTTGTATTGGAAAAGGAAAATAAAGAATCGGAAGGTGAGAAAGGAGGTGAAAAAAAAAAAAAAAAATTGGGAAAAAAAAAAAAAATGCTGTCGAAAAAAAAAAAAAAAAAAAAGAAAGTTTTAATGACTAATTTTCAAAAAAAAAATCCCGGACTTCCAAATCCAGCCCGTATAAGGTAAAAAAAATTTGTAAAAAAAAAAAAATTCTTACCCTTTCTGAGGGTGGGGTTGGAGCGGCGGGACGGAGGCTGAGGAGGGGGTTTTTATGGAAAAGCAGTTTTTTATGGAATGAGCAGTCGTATAAAAATCAGATGGGGCTTATTTGATTGGAAGTTATAAAGCCCTTTTTGAGAGTGAAAGTGATTTGACAACAAACAGCCTCCCCTCTCCACGCTCAACATTTGCCTTAACACCTTCAATCAAAATTTGAAGAAAAAAATTTATTCATCGTAGTTGAAGGTTTTGGAAATCATGTCTGTAAGTAAGAATCCCCCCCCCCCCCTACAGCTCTCAGGGAAAGGGTCGTAAGTTAAGCCTTTGGAGCATATCCGGTTCTTATAAAAAGGGTGGTCGTATATGCTTTGGAGGGGATGGTAATCATGAGTTCAAGTACCCTTTTTAAGAGTCAAAGTAATCGGAGTGCAGCTACCCCCCCCCCCCACACAAACCCGTCGTGTTTTCCTGAGATGTATCCCATTGATATTTTGAGACAGTCCTTTTATTCAAAATAGTCCAAATATCATATAACAAGGCTTTTGAGGTTGATACAAACACACAGAGCCTGAGAGCGAGGGTTGTGAGTTATGCCCCTGGGGCATTTAAGGTTCTTAAGAAAGAAATAATTGTATAAGCTTTAGAGGTGGATCATTTGTTTGAAATTGGAAGTTCTAGTTCCCTTTAGAGTCAACAGTGAGGGAGGTCAAATAGCACTCATCCCCCCAACTATTCCTCTTTTCACAAAATGCATCTAATTGAAATTTTGCGATGACAATGTTTTTTAAAATAGTCCAAAGAACCTATAACAATGCTTCCAGGGTTGGCTTAACCTCCCAGAGCCCTGGGGCAAGGGCTTTAAGTTATGCCCTGGGGGCATATATGATTTCTATGGAATGGATGGTCGTATAAAATTCAGATGGGTCTCATTTGATTTTAAATTGGAAGTTATAGTGCCCTTTTTAAGAGTAAAAGTGATTTGATAGAAACCTCACCCCCACGCCCATCATTTTTTATAATAAACATCTAAACAAAGTTTTGAGACATAAATTTTTTTCCGCATTGTTGAAAGGTTTATTAATTATGCGTTGCAATAGTTGTAGTAACAGTAGTAGCATTAGTAGCAGTTTGTAAATGCCACTTTTTTTTTCAACATCCCCCTCGACACACGATGAAATTTTTAACTTAACACCATCAACCGGTCCTGAAGCATTGCTGATACACCCTCTTGACAACCTACATAGGTATAATGTGTTTCGATTTATTTCAGTACAGTTACAATATTGCCTAAAAATTTTCAAAAATTTTTCGCCTTAATACCCTTAGGTTTATTAGTTATAGTAGTAGCACCATTAAATATAGTAGTAGCTGTAGGAGTACAGTTACTAGTAGGAGTCTTAGCCTTCGTACAGTAGTCGTAGTAGAAGTAATAGTAATGGTAGCAGTAGTTAAAGGAGTAGAAGCATTAGTATTATGATGTAAATATTGTCTTTTGGTTAGTTCAACGTCCCCAAAACAAGCATTGTAAGTTTTAATTTCACACACGAAACTGTTCCTAAGGTATTGGTGATATGCCCTTTCGACAAACTGCATAAGGATGGAAGGTTGTCATCCGTAAAACAGAAATATTCTCTGAAAATTTCACCTTCATACCTTTATAAGACAATTCAGGTATGAGTGATTACTAAATATCAGTATTTGTATATTAAACTGATAATGCACATTCATTGGGAAGGCATAGGGGTTTTGAGCCCTACTCATGTGAATTTCTGCTCGTTTTGAGTTTGACTCTGTTATTTATTGTAATTTCTGTTCGTTTTGGGTTTAATTTATTTACCGATGCTGACTTGTGGTAGTTTCACGCTTGGTTGATTATTTGATTTGATTTTTGCTCATTTTTGGTTTAAAGGAGTTCTTTACTTTTCTTTGAAAAAATTATTTTTTGGATTTTTTTTTTAATTAATAACCAGAAAGGAGACAAATGTAGCCTCACTAAGCACTATCAAAATGGAACCTCTTGTATTTCTGGCAGATGCTTCATCAATTAAGCCTTTCCTGAAACATCTTTCCCTGGGCCAAGTAATAATAAAGATACTAAACCCCAGCATGTGAATGAAACGGAGGGTCCTTACTTCCCTTGCCCTCGTGGTCAATCTCGGTTTATGGTCAATCAAGGAATTTGTTTACCATCTTCTAACCGGAGGAGTTTTAAAGAAGATGGCGACAACACGAAATCCGACCTCCTCCTAGCGTTTGCTATTGTTTTCTAGAGTTTTTTTTGTAATATTTTTTTTTGCTCCAAAAGTTTGTATAAGTTATATATTAAATGTACGACCTTCACCTAGCGTTTGCTGTTGTCCAGATCTATGCACTGATTTTTTATTTTTTTATTTATGTTTGAAGCTAGAATAGCCGTCTGCATAGTTTGCACTTTGTTTTTATAAATTTTGCTCATTTTCGCACTTTCAATGCTATAGTTTTTGCTCCAACGGTCTGAATAAACTATATATTAAATGTGTAATGTTTATTGAGGGATTTTCACTGAAAATCCCTATCATTTATGATAGTTTCAAATCGGTAAAAAAATAGGTTTTTGTTTTGGACGATATACGGATAATCCCTAAAAAAAAAAAGGAAACGTTCTCAGTTTATAACATTAAAGCGTTATGTTTTTTGTTAGTTACATGCAAGGGTTCTCATACGAGTGGACAAGGGAGAAAAAAAATGTCAATAAAATACAAAGGTTTGAAGTTTTTTAAAAAATGGTAATATTCTAGTAAAAAAAACTATGTGTTTTATTGTTTTATTTATTGTTTTAAAAAATAAAGTTGTGAGACAGGGTCAAACTTTAGCGTAAAGAGCGAGGCGTTGAGGAGAGGACAGCCCCTTTCACATACGGAATAATTTCTGTTCGTTTTAAGTTTTAATGTCGCTCCTTACTTTCAGTTTTAAAAAACTTCTTGTTTTTTTTATTTAATTTCTGATCGTTTTTTTAGTTAATGCAGCTTTTATTTGAATAAAAATTTTACTTTTGTTTTGCTAAATGGATGTCTTTACAAATTAACTTACGTAACTAACTTCTATATTCGTATATTTTTCTTCTGGCAAAAAATACAAAGTTGCAGATTTTTGCAGATATGAGCTTGAAACCTATGTAATAGGGTTTTCTGATACGCTGAATCTGACGGTGTGATTTTCATTAAAATTCATTCACTTGTAGGGGATGTTTCTCCCCTCTTTAAAAAATCGAGTAAATTTTCTCAGGCTCGTAGCCTTTGATGAGTAATACTAAACTTAATAAAATTTATATATTTAGAATCAGCATTATAAACACATTCTTTTTATACATTTATTGACATCAAAATTCCGTTTTTAAAAGTTTCGATTACTATTGAGCCGTATCGCTTGTTTTTTTATTGTTTTTTTTATTACGTATATTTTATTGCGTATATGAGGGGGTTCTCCCCTTAGTCAATACCACGCTCTTTACGTTAAAAGTTAAAAAATTTTGATTCACAAACCCCTGAATCACAAAGGCCGTTTAATTAGAATAGATAGCTCTTTTGAAAGCACTAAAAAAAGTTGTAGCGTAAAGAGCGAGGTATTGACTTGGGGGAGAACCCCCTCACATACGTTATAATTTCTGTTCGTTTTAAGTTCTAATATTCCTTCTTACATTTCAGTTGAAATGTAATTATTCCGTATATGAAAGGGGCTGTCCCCTCCTCAACGCCTCGCTCTTTACGCTAAAGTTTTTTATTGTTTAAAAAAATAAAGTTGTGAGACAGAGTCAAACTTTAGCGTAAAGAGGGAGGTGTTCAGGAGGGGAGAGCCCCAAACCCCTGAATCACAAAGGCCGTTTAGTTAGAATAGATAGCTCTTTTGAAAGCACTAAAAAAAACTGTAGCGTAAAGAGTGAGGTATTGACTTGGAGGAGAACCCCCTCACATACGTTATAATTTCTGTTCGTTTTAAGTTCTAATATTCCTTCTTACATTTCAGTTGAAATGTAATTATTCCGTATATGAAAGGGGCTGTCCCCTCCTCAACGCCTCGCTCTTTACGCTAAAGTTTTTTATTGTTTTAAAAAATAAAGTTGTGAGACAGAGTCAAACTTTAGCGTAAAGAGCGAGGCGTTTGTGGAGGGGACAGCCCCTTTCATATACGGAATAATTTCTGTTCGTTTTAAGTTTTAATGTCGCTCCTTACTTTCAGTTTAAAAAACTTGTTTTTTTTATTTAATTTCTGATCGTTTTTTAGTTAATGCAGATTTTATTTGCATAAAAATTTTACTTTGTTTTGCTAAATGGATGTCTTTACAAATTAACTTACGTAACTAACTTCTATATTCGTATATTTTTCTTCTGGCAAAAAATACAAAGTTGCAGATTTTTGCAGATATGAGCTTGAAACCTATGTAATAGGGTTTTCTGATACGCTGAATCTGACGGTGTGATTTTCATTAAAATTCATTCACTTGTAGGGGATGTTTCCCCCCTCTTTAAAAAATCGAGTAAATTTTCTCAGGCTCGTAGCCTTTGATGAGTAATACTAAACTTAATAAAATTTATATATTTAGAATCAGCATTATAAACACATTCTTTTGATACATTTATTGACATCAAAATTCCGTTTTTAAAAGTTTCGATTACTATTGAGCCGTATCGCTTGTTTTTTTATTGTTTTTTTTATTACGTATATGTTATTACGCATATGAGGGGGTTCTCCCCTTAGTCAATACTACGCTCTTTACGTTAAAAGTTAAAAAAAATTTTATTCACAAACCCCTGAAACACCAAGGCCGTTTAATTAGAATAGATAGCTCTTTTGAAAGCACTAAAAAAAACTGTAGCGTAAAGAGCGAGGTATTGACTTGGGGGAGAACCCCCTCACATACGTTATAATTTTCTGTTCGTTTTAAGTTCTAATATTCCTTCTTACATTTCAGTTGAAAAAACTTGTTTTTTTTTTTTATTTAATTTCTGATCGTTTTTTAAATAATGCTTGGAAATCCGGCGCCCCCTTCATAGAAATGTACCTTACCCCAAAGGAACATCCTCCACGGAAATATTCTCCAGAGTAACACCCTCCTCTAGCCCCCCCCCTCCAGAAAAAATCCTTCCTGAAAATGGTTATATACTTCCCAATAACCAATAAATAATGCTGGCAAGTCCGGCGCCCCCTTCATGGCAATTCCCTTCCCCCATGAAAGCCTCCTTCATGAACAGATCCTCCAACATAACCACCGACCCACCCTTCCCTCCCACTACCAGAAAAAAACCTCCTGAAAACTTCTGTATACTTCCCAATAACCAATACTATATGTTAACATTGGGTAAAGTTCATAACTTTTAGCCCTCCCTCTGGGAACTTCGGGGGATTAAGTCATCCTAAAAGACATATTTATCATATTTTTGACCATGCTGAACAAAATGGGTATCTCAAAATTTTGATCTGGCGACTTTGGGAAAAAAATAAGCGTGGGAGGGGGCCTAGTTGCCCTCCATTTTTTTGGTCACTTAAAAAGGGCACTAGAACTTTTAATTCCCGTTCCAATGAGCCCTTCCAAGATATTCTAGGACAAATGGGTCGATACGATCACCCCTGGGAAAAAAAAAAACAAAAACAAACAAATAAACACGCATCCGTGATCTTTCTTCTGGCAAAAAATGTAAAATTACACATTTTTGTAGATAGGAGCTTGAAACCTCTACAGTAGGGTTCTCTGATACGCTGAATATGATGGTGTGATTTTCATTAAGGTTTCATAACTTTTAGGGGGTCTTTCCCCCTTTTTTTGAAAATCAGCCAAATTTTCTAAGGCGCGTAACTTTTGATGGGTAGCACTAAATTTGATGAAAGTTATATATTTGAAATCAGCATTGAAATCTGATTCTTTTGATATATCTTTTGGTATCAAAAACCTGTTTTCTAGAGTTTCGGTTACCATTGAGCCGGGTCGCTCCTTACTTACAGTTCGTTACCACGAACTGTTTGAAATGTTTTGTGGTATTAATAAAGATAATTTACAAAAATATAAAAATAATAATTAAAAAGGGGGCTCTCCTTTTTCAATTATCTAAGTTTCTTACAACAAACTGATTTAAATAAATTTGAGTCAAATATTTAGGCTACAGACAGATGAAATACAAATAACAGCGAGAGGAGTTAATTCTCAGCAATTACAAATAATTGTTTATTGACTTTAGCTTATTATGCGTATAAGGGGTTAAATTAAAGGTAAGAGTCATTTTAGGATGAACATAATAAAAAGAACTAGCCTTTGGAACGCACTTGACCTTACGGTCACATGCAACAAAATTGCTTTGACAAGCAAGGGCGTATCAAGGGGACAGGGAGGTTACCAGGTTTGACCTCTACCCCGAAAACTTTTTCGGACTTATAAAAAAATAATAATTATACGTCTGAACAAATATCTGCTGTGTTTCTGATTTGTTTTTTTTTTTTGTAATACGCCCCCTGAACCAAAATCCTGGACATATCTTTGCCAACAAGCAACGCTTCTTTCTGAATCACCAAAGAAAGTCAATTGCATTTATAAAGACCTAAGTGACCGATAGAGCCATGAAAAACATGATAAAGAATGAGAATAAATATAATAAAAATTTAAAGAAAAATATAACAAGTGGGAGCAGACAATTATTATAAATTGTTCACTGACTTGAGCATAAGAACGTGGCTGATTATGAGCATAAGAACAAACCCATTTGAAATATATTACATCATATTTAGGCAGGATCCTCGTAAAACACAAAAGATGTTGATAGTCTTCCCTAAAAAAGAAAAAAAATATTCATAAACAGATAATAATTAACATTAATCAAAAAGAAAATGGAAAAAAAATAATTAAAAATAGACTAATGTTTAGGCTAAGCTTTCATTAAACAAGGTTTAAACAATACCGTTTACTTTGAGTCCCGCATTATTTAAACTAAATTTCAAAAATTTTATAGAAAAATATAACAAGTGGGAGCAGACAATTATTATAAATTGTTCACTGACTTCTGCTGATTATGAGCATAAGAACAATTTTAGACTGAATGAGATGCAAACCCATTTGAAATATATTACATCATATTCAGGCAGGATCCTCGTAAAAGAAAAAAGATGTTGATGGTCTTCCCTAAAAAAGAAAGAAAATATTCATAAACAGATAATAATTACCATTAATCAAAAAGAAAAATGGGGAAAAAAATAAAAATTGACTAAGGTTTAGGCTAAGCTTTCATTAAACAAAGTTTAAACAATACCGTTTACTTTGAGTCCCGCATTATTTAAACTAAATTTAAAAAACGTCCATTAAGGGTGCTTCAGACGGGAAAACCTTCTGTTATGTGTCAAGTTGACACGGTTTTAATTGTAAGGGAGAAGGAGACTATTATAATGTACTATAGATGTAAGTGCCAAAAAAAAACCTATGGAAAGTAATTACTCGGAGTTCTTAACTCCAGCCTCTATCTCTGTGCACTCGTATCTTGCTCCGGCCTGTATCTCTGTGTCCCTAATGATAATATTTTTTGTACAGATCGAATAAAAAGGAAAAAATTCGATAAAAAAAAAAATTACAACCAGCTTAATAAGGGAATAAATAAAATGTTGTGAAAAAAATTGCAAAATTGTAGAAAAAAGGTAGGAAGCAAAAAGAAGCTTCCTCAAGAAGAAGCTCTTTTAAGAAGCTTTCTCGACAGAATAATTAAATCCAGTTTGAATTTTAAAGTGATAATCTAGTTGCCTTTGTGATAATCTAGTTGCAATTTATATATATATATATATATATATATATATATATATATATATATATATATATATATATATATATATATATATATATATATATATATATATATATATATATATATATATATATATATATATATATATATATATATATATATATATATATATATATATGTATATTCTATAGTGGTTAATATATAAATTTTAACCGGAAATGAACTAAGAAATGACATATGAGTCGTTCTTTCCATATATCTTTACAGAAGTATTTGATCTGGAGCAGTCAACGCAGAGTCTATCTCTGTACTCGAATTAGTTACTAAAATGTTCAGAAACAGTAGCTGAGATTAACTTGTAAGGATTGACCATATTCTTACCAATTTCAAACAATAAATTGCTTATATATATTTTTAAGTTTACTGGGTAGCTTGATCCAAGGTAACTCTGCATTCATCAAGCAGTAACGGTATGATTTGCTTAATTAAAATACCCCTAGAAATAAATGGAGATTCAAAATTGCTGAATGTTAAAACACACACAAAAAAAATATACTACGATAGACAGATTGAATCTAGCCATAGAATGATCGCAAAATTATCGTCTTTTGTTACTGTAGTAAACTTTAGGAGAGCAGAAAAATAAGAGACCATAAACTGCACAGGAAACAATAACCATCAAATGAGATATGCTTCATGTTTGATTCAAACACATGTTTTTTTTCCGTCTTCAGTGACTTAGTTGGGAATACTGTATCCAGAGGGGACTACCAGATTTGAAAACCCCTTCCCTCTCCCTCAAAAATGACTGACTTACAAAAACATAACAAAGATGCATATCAACAAATTTTATACTTTTTTTAAGTTTTTTTTCTGAAAACTTTCAAAGATTAAAATCTGTTGATTGCCAAAGACAACTCCACCTTAAAGGTGGAGTTGTATGTTTGATAACCATCAAACATAACCATCATCACCAACATACAACATCCAACAAACATAACAAACAACCATCAAACAACATAACTATCAAACACAACAAACATCAAACAAAACCAATGTTAATTTCCCAAGGGATGTCACAGGAATTACAGTTGAAAAGGAATAGGGCGGCGCTTGAAAGCTGGGGTGAGATGCACTTGAAGTAATTGATGGGATACTACTTCTGTTTACATATATTAATTAAAAAAATTTCCACAAAATAAGTTTTCAAAGAAAAGTAAAGAACTTCATTACACAAAAAATGAGTAAAAATAAAATCTAATAGTCAACCAAGCAAGAAAGGACCACAAATCAGCATCGATAAATAAATTAAACCCAAAACGAACAGAAATTACAATAAATAACCGAGTCAAACTCAAAACGAGCAAAAATTAACATAAGTTGGGCTCAAAACCCCTATGCCATTCCAGGGCCAGAACATAATTTGCACTTTACTGAAAAAAATATGAATGAATGTGCATTGTCAATTTAATATATATATACTGATATTTAGTGATCAAAATGTTAATATTATTTGATTTATTAAGGTTATAAAAGTAATAACATTTATATTTTTTCTTTTAACTTTTTTAAGTTTAGTGTAAAGAGCGAGGTATTGACAAGGGGGTGAACCCCCTCATATATGTAATAGTTTCTGTTTGTTTTAAGTTTTATATTACTTCTTACTTTCAGTTGGAAAAAAAACTTGTTTTTTTATTTAATTTCTGATCGTTTTTTAAATAATGCTGGAAAATCTGGCGCCCCCTTCATAGAAATGTCCCTTCCCCCAAGGAAATATAATCCATGGAAAGATCCTACCCCATAGGCCCTACTCTGACCCCCCTCCCCACCAGAAAAAATCCCTCCTGAAACGTCTGTATACTTCCCAATAACCAATACTATATGTAAACAATGGGCAAAGTTTATAACTTGCAGCCCTTCCCTCGGGAACAGTGGGGGATTAAGTCCTCGTTAAATAAATATTAATTTCGACTATGCTGAACAAAATGGCTATCTCAAAATTTTGATTGGGTCACTTCGGAAAAAAATGAGCGTGGGAGGGGGCCAAGTTGCCCTCGAATTTTTTTTGTCACTTAAAAAGGGCACTAGAACTTTTAATTTCCATTCGAATGATCCCTCTCACGATATCCTAGGACTACTGGATAGATACAATCACCCCTGAAAAAAAAAAAAAAAAAAAAAAAAAAAAAAAAAAAAAAAAAAAAAAAAAAAAAAAAAAAAAAAAAAAACACTCATTCGTGATTTCTTCTGGCATTAAATACAAATTTCCACATTTTTGCAGATAGGAGCTTCAAACCTCTATAGTAGGGTTCTCTTATACGCTGAATCTGATGGTGTGATTTTCATTAAAGTTCTATAGCTTTTAGGGGTTGATTCCCCTTTTTTTTCGAAAATAAGGGAAATTTTCTCAGGGACATAACTTTGGATGGGTAAGATTAAACTTGATTACTTATATATTTAAAATCAGCATAAAAATCTGATTCTTCTGATGTATCTATTGGTATCAAGAGTCTGTTTTTTAGAGTTTCGGTTACTATTGATCCGGGTCGCTCCTTACTTACAGTTCGTTACCACGAACTGTTTGTTGTTTTTTTACCATGGCACTTCGTATAGAAGCAGTTAGCATTGAAATGATGGAAGGGGCCGATTCGATTGGATATTTTTCAGGGCAACCAGCCCCCTTCTTACATCCCTTTCTCCCAAAAGACATCCAGTCAAAATTTTTAGATAGTCATTTTGTTGATTAAAATTTCATAATTCAAAGCACAATATGTGTTAACTGTTTTTGGCGTATTTGGTTTCTTAATAGTTCGCAAAAATTCGGAACTACACTGGATGAATCAGGAAGATTTAACCTATAAATTATTTGTATTTCTTATCCAGGAACAATTGAATACTAAACTTAGAGAGTTTAAAATTTGACAATCCAGAAGATAGATAGAATAACTTTAGGAAAACAATTTGTTTTCCTTGGATAAAATTGGCAAGGATCTGGACGATGCAGCTAGACGGCGTAATAGTACAATATTGTACTGGCATATTAATAAATTGAGAGGGAGTAGTAAGTCTGGAATTATCCCAGTTAAAGAAGGGAAAGGGGTCAGAATTAGTGATAACGAAAGAGTTAAACTGAGGTAGGCAGAACATTCCGAGAATAAGCTAAACTAAGACAGAGTTGCGGGAAAAGATATATAGGAAAATAAGAAAGACTGTGATTGTTTGGTTGTTAAGGAATATTTGTTTTGTGAGGAAGATTTATCAACCATACTAAAAGGATTAAAAAACTAATAAGGCCCCAGGTGCTGATACTGTGTTAAATTAGTTTCTTAAATATTGTGGCTCCGATGATAGAAATATTAAGTTATTGAAGATTATGAATATGATTTTTAAAAAGGACAAGTACTAAGTGATTTCAAACAACTGTATGGGAAAGGTGATAAGAGTGGGTATGTTAATTATCAAGGCATTGGCGTGTTCTCTGTTGGTAGTAAATTACTTAGTAATACGACACTATTTAAACTGAAAGATGCTGAAGACAAAAGGATAATAGAAGAACAGTGGATTTTTAGAAAGGGTAGAGGACGTGTTGACTGAATTTCTATTCTTAGATAAATATTTAAGAAGTGCCTCAGTTATCGAACACCTTCTGTTCTGAGTTTCATATATTATGAAAAAGTTTTCGATTGTGTTGATAGAAGAGCTTTAGTGAAGGTCTTATCCTTGTATGGTATACCATACAAATACATTAAATTGATTAGTGGTATTAAGAAGACAACGGTACTGCGGCTTAGGCAGGAAATGAAGTTAGCAGATGGTTTCTTATTAAATCAGGAGATCAACAGTGTTGGGTTCTATCCGACTTTATATGGATTATTTTGATGGACTTTGTCTTAAGGAGCATAAGAAAGGTAATGGGAGGTCACGGAATAAATGGGAAGGATAAACTTCCCTGGATTTATATTATGATGATGATTTATGCACCCTAGACGAAAGTGGGACAAAAATGAATGAGCCTTTAGAGGTTTTGCGAGTTCGGGGTGCTGGAATAGGTTTGAACATTAAATGTTAAGAAGACTAAGTTGCCCTGGCTAGGAGTAAGTGACAATGAAAAGGTGACTTTGCCTAACGAAAATAGGGCGGCGCTTGAAAGCTGGAGTGGGATGCACTTGAAGTAATTGATGGGATACTACTTCTGTTTACATATATTAATTAAAAAAAATTTCCACATAATAAGTTTTCAAAGAAAAGTAAAGAACTTAATTACACAAAAAATGAGCAAAAATAAAATCTAATAGTCAACCAAGCAAGAAAGGACCAATGGGCAAATAAACAATGGGAAATAAACAATGGGCAAAGTTTATAACTTGCAGCCCTTCCCTCGGGAACAGTGGGGGATTAAGTCCTCCTTAAATAAATATTAATTTTGACTATGCTGAACAAAATGGCTATCTCAAAATTTTGATTGGGTCACTTCGGAAAAAAAAATGAGCGTGGGAGAGGGAAGGTTGCCCTCGATTTTTTTTTGTCATTTAAAAAGGGCAATAGAACTTTTAATTTCCGTTAGAATGATCCCTCTCACGATATTCTAGGACGACTGGATCGATACGATCACCCCTGAAAAAAAAAAAAAAAAAAAACACTCATCCGTGATCTTTCTTCTGGCAAAAAATACAAAATTCCACATTTTTGCAGATAGGAGCTTCAAACCTCTATAGTAGGGCTCTCTGATACGCTGAATCTGATGGTGTGATTTTCATTATAGTTCTATAGCTTTTAGGGGTTGATTCCCTTTTTTTCGAAAATAAGGGAAATTTTCTCAGGGACATAACTTTGGATGGGTAAGATTAAACTTAATTACTTTTATATTTAAAATCAGCATAAAAATCTGATTCTTCTGATGTATCTATTGGTATCAAGAGTCCGTTTTTTTAGAGTTTCGGTTACTATTGATCCGGGTCGCTCCTTACTTACAGTTCGTTACCACGAACTGTTTGTTGTTTTTTTTTACCATGGAACTTCGTATAGAAGAAGTTAGCATTGAAACTATGGAAGGGGCCGATTCGATTGGATATTTTTCAGGGCAACCAGCCCCCTTCTTACGCCCCTTTCTCCCAAAAGACATCCGGTAAAAAATTTTTGACAGCCATTTTGTTGAACTTAGTTTAAAAGTCCAATAACTGTGCCTCTGCGGATTATATGACCCCGGCAGCCCCACAGTTAAGTACTGCAAGTTTTGAAATTTGCCCATTGCTTACGTATAGTATTAGTTATTGTGAGGGTGGCCATATGTTTTGATTTTTGGTCACTTTTCAAAGTAAAACGATAATTATAATTTGGATATAGTTATAATTTAAACATCGCAAGTTAATTATAACTAATTTAATAATATTAATCAATCAAAATTTTTAGATAGCCCCACAGTTAAGTACTGCAAGTTTTGAAATTTGCCTATTGCTTACGTTCTGATGGTGTGATTTTCATTAAAGTTCTATAGCTTTTAGTGGTTGATTCCCCTTTTTTTCGAAAATAAGGGAAATTTTCTCAGGGACATAACTTTGGATGGGTAAGATTAAACTTGATTACTTATATATTTAAAATCAGCATAAAAATCTGATTGATCTAAATCATGTCTAAAGAATCATGATCTAAAGAATGATCTAAAGACATCTGGTAAAAAATTTTAGATAGCCATTTTGTTGAACTTAGTTTAAAAGTCCAATAACTGTGCCGCTGCGGATTATATGACCCCGGCAGCCCCACAGTTAAGTACTGCAAGTTTTGAAATTTGCCTATTGCTTACGTATAGTATTAGTTATTGTGAGGGTGACCACATGTGTTGATTTTTGGTCACTTTTCAAAGAAAAGAGCGAAGTGGACTGAAAGCGTTATTTTTTTTTTTACCATGGCACTTCGTATGGAAGAAGTTAGCATTGAAACTATGGAAGAGGCCAATTCGATTGGATATTGAAAAATCCTGTGCCAGATTTGAGATTTAATAGTGATTGGAGGGCAACCACCCTCCTTCTTACATCCCTTTCTCCCAAAAGACATCCAGTCAAAATTTTTAGATAGCCATTTTGTTGAACTTAGTTTAAAAGTCCAATAACTGTGCCTCTGCGGATTATATGACCCCGGCAGCCCCACAGAAAAATACTGCAAGTTTTGAAATTTGCCCATTGCTTACGTATAGTATTAGTTATTGTGAGGGTGGCCACATGTGTTGATTTTTGGTCACTTTTCAAAGTAAAGAGCGAAGTGGACTGAAAGCGTTATTTTTTTTTACCATGGCACTTCGTATGGAAGAAGTTAGCATTGAAACTATGGAAGGGGCCAATTCGATTGGATATTGAAAATTCTTGTGCCAGTTTTGAGATTTAAAAGGGATTGGAGCGCAACCGCCCTCCTCCTTACACCCCTTTCTCCCAAAAGACGTCTGGTCAAAATGTTTAGATAGCCATTTTATTGAACTTAGTTTAAAGTCCAATTACTGTGCCTCTGCGGATTATATGACCCCGGCAGCCCAACAGGAAAGTACTGCAAGTTTTGAAATTTGCCCATTGCTTACGTATAGTATTAGTTATTTTGATGGTGGCCACATATGTTGATTTTTGGTCACTTTTCAAAGTAAAGAGCGAAGTGGACTGAAAGCGTTATTTTTTTACCACGGCACTTCGTATGGAAGAAGTTAGCATTGAAACTATGGAAGGGGCCAATGCGATTGGATATTGAAAATTCTTGTGCCAGTTTTGAGATTTAAAAGTGATTGGAGGGCAACCGCCCTCCACCTTACACCCCTTTCTTCCAAAAGACGTCTGGTCAAAATGTTTAGATAGCCATTTTGTTGAACTTAGTTTAAAAGTCCAATAACTGTGCCTCTGCGGAGCATATGACCCCGGCAGCCCCACAGGAAAGTACTGCAAGTTTCGAAATTTGCCCATTGCTTACGTATAGTATTATTTATTGTGAGGGTGGCCACCTGTGTTGATTTTTGGTCACTTTTCAAAGTAAAGAGCGAAGTGGACTGAAAGCGTTATTTTTTTACCATGGCCCTTCGTATGGAAGAAGTTAACATTGAAACTATGGAAGGGGCCAATTCGATTGGATATTGAAAATTCTTGTACCAGTTTTGAGATTTAAAAGTGATTTGTGGGCAACCACCCTCCTCCATACACCCATTTCTTCCAAAAGACATCCGGTAAAATTTATAGATAGCCATTTCGTTGAACTTAGATAAAATGTCCAATAGCTGTGCCTCTCCGGATTATATGACCCCGGCAGCCCCACAGGAAAGTACTGCAAGTTTTGAAATTTGCCCATTGTTTACGTATAGCATTAGTTATTGTGAGTGGGGCCACATGTGTTGATTTTTGGTCAAGGTCAAGGGTATTAAGGTGAAAACTTCCGGTGGTGGTGAACTAATTCAAAGCACGATATGTGTTAGCAGATTGTCAAACGAACATATATGAGGAACGGCTTAAGCTATTAAGTTAAAATTTTCAGGACATGATGCAGGGAATGTTTAATTCGCTAAAAGGCAATATGCACACGCTACTGTTACTGCTAGTACTACTGCTACCACTATTACTATTACTACTACTACTACTGCGTCTACTACTGCTTCTAGTACTATTACTACTAAGACTATGGGACCACAACTGAAACGTCTCTTGCACCTTCTAAACACCAGAATGTAATTTGCACTTTATATTCAGGGATGAAACATTTCCTTTTTTTGAGAGTAAAGAATTCGAACAAGAGGTCTAGGGCAAGATCTGATTCTAAAAAGATAATTATAATTTGGATACAGTTATAATTTAAACATCGCAAGTTAATTTATAACTATCGTTTTCGATATGATAGGTTTTCATTTCAATCGTTTGAGACATAAATCTGTCGTTCTAATAAAACAAGAATACTTTAATTAAAAAGGGCACTAGAACTTTTAATTTCCGTTCGAATGATCCCTCTCACGATATTATAGGACCACTGGATCGATACGATCACCCCTGAAAAAAAAAAAAAAAAAAAAAAAAAAAAAAAAAAAAAAAAAAAAAAAAAAAAAAAAAAAAAAAAAAAAAACTCATCCATGATCTTTCTTCTGGCAAAAAATACAAAATTCCACATTTTTGCAGATAGGAGCTTCAAACTTCTATAGTAGGGTTCTCTGATACGCTGAATCTGATGGTGGGATTTTCATTCAAGTTCTATAGCTTTTAGGGGTTGATTCCCCTTTTTTTCGAAAATAAGGGAAATTTTCTCAGGGACATAACTTTGGATGGGTAAGATTAAACTTGATTACTTATATATTTAAAATCGGCATAAAAATCTGATTCTTCTGATGTATCTATTGGTATCAAGAGTCCGTTTTTTAGAGTTTCGGTTACTATTGATCCGGGTCGCTCCTTACTTACAGTTCGTTACCACGAACTGTTTGTTGTTGTTTTTTTACCATGGCACTTCGTATAGAAGAAGTTAGCATTGAAACTATGAAAGGGGCCGATTCGATTGGATATTTTTCAGGGCAACTATGAAAGGGCCGATTCGATTGCCCAATATTCCCTTCAGGGCAACCAGCCCCCTTCTTACGCCCCTTTCTCCCAAAAGACATCCAGTAAAAAATTTTTGATAGCCATTTTGTTGAAATTAGTTTAAAAGTCCAATAACTGTGCCTCTGCGGATTATATGACCCCGGCAGCCCCACAGTTAAGTACTGCAAGTTTTGAAATTTGCCCATTGCTTACGTATAGTATTAGTTATTGTGAGGGTGGCCACATGTTTTGATTTTTGGTCACTTTTCAAAGTAAAGAGCGAAGTGGACTGAAAGCGTTATTTTTTTTACCATGGCACTTCGTATGGAAGAAGTTGGCATTGAAACTATGGAAGGGGCCAATTCGATTGGATATTGAAAATTCTTGTGCCAGTTTTGAGATTTAAAAGTGATTGGAGGGCAACCACCCTCCTTCTTACATCCCTTTCTCCCAAAAGACATCCAGTCAAAATTTTTAGATAGCCATTTTGTTGAACTTAGTTTAAAAGTCCAATAACTGTGCCTCTGCGGATTATATGATCCCGGCAGCCCCACAGGAAATTACTGCAAGTTTTGAAATTTGCCCATTGCTTACGTACAGTATTAGTTATTGTTAGGGTGACCACATGTGTTGATTTTTGGTCACTTTTCAAAGAAAAGAGCGAAGTGGACAGAAAGCGTTATTTTTTTTACCATGGCACTTCGTATGGAAGAAGTTAGCATTGAAACTATGGAAGAGGCCAATTCGATTGGTTATTGAAAATTCCTGTGCCAGTTTTGAGATTTAATAGTGATTGGAGGGCAACCAGCCTCCTTCTTACATCCCTTTCTCCCAAAAGACATCCAGTCAAAATTTTTAGATAGCCATTTTGTTGAACTTAGTTTAAAAGTCCAATAACTGTGCCTCTGCGGATTATATGACCCCGGCAGCCCCACAGGAAAGTACTGCAAGTTTTGAAATTTGCCCATTGCTTACGTATAGTGTTAGTTATTGTGAGGGTGGCCACATGTGTTGATTTTTGGTCACTTTTCAAAGTAAAGAGCGAAGTGGACTGAAGGCGTTATTTTTTTTACCATGGCACTTCGTATGGAAGAAGTTAGCATTGAAACTATGGAAGGGCCAATTCGATTGGATATTGAAAATTCTTGTGCCAGTTTCGAGATTTAAAGGTGATTGGAGGGCAACCACCCTCCTTCTTACACCCCTTTCTCGCAAAAGACATCCGGTAAAATTTTTTAGATAGCCATTTTGTTGAACTTTAGTTTAAAAGTCCAATAACTGTGACTCTGCGGATTAAATGACCCCGGCAGCCCCACAGGAAAGTACTGCAAGTTTTGAAATTTGCCCATTGCTTACGTATAGTATTATTTATTGTGAGGGTGGCCACATGTGTTGATTTTTGGTCACTTTTCAAAGTAAAGAGCGAAGTGGACTGATAGCGTTATTTTTTCACCATGGCACTTCGTATGGAAGAAGTTAACATTGAAACTATGGAAGGGGCCAATTCGATTGGCTATTGAAAATTCTTGTACCAGTTTTGAGATTCAAAAGTGATTGGAGGGCAACCACCCTCCTTCTTACACCCCTTTCTCCCAAAAGACATCCGGTAAAATTTTTTAGATAGCCATTTTGTTGAACTTCGTTAAAAAGTCCAATAACTGTGCCTCTGCGGATTATTTGACCCCGGCAGCCCCACAGGAAAGTATTGCAAGATTTGAAATTTGCCCATTGCTTATGTATAGTATTATTTATTGTGAAGGTGGCCACATGTGTTGATTTTTGGTCACTTTTCAAAGTAAAGAGCGAAGGGGACTGAAAGCGTTATTTTTTTACCATGGCACTTCGTATGGAAGAAGCTAACATTGAAACTATGGAAGGGGCCAATTCGATTGGATATTGAAAATTCTTGTACCAGTTTTGAGATTTAAAAGTGATTTGAGGGCAACCCAGCCTCCTCCTTACACCCATTTCTCCCAAAACACATCCGGTAAAATTTATAGATAGCCATTTTTTTGAACTTAGATAAAAAGTCCAATAGCTGTGCCTCTGCGGATTATATGACCCCGGCAGCCCCACAGGAAAGTACTGCAAGTTTTGAAATTTGCCCATTGTTTACGTATAGCATTAGTTATTGTGAGTGTGGCCACATGTGTTGATTTTTGGTCAAGGTCAAGGGTATTAAGGTGAAAACTTCCGGTGGTGGTGAACTAATTCAAAGCACATTATGCGTTAGCAGATTGTCAAACGAACATATATCAGGAACGGCTTAAGCTATTAAGTTAAAATTTTCAGGGCATGATGCAGGGAATGTTTAATTCGCTAAAAGGCAATATGCACACGCTACTGTTACTGCTAGTACTACTGCTACCACTACTACTATTACTACTACTACTACTGCGTCTACTACTGCTTCTAGTACTATTACTACTAAGACTATGGGACCACAACTGAAACGTCTTTGCACCTTCTAAACACCAGATTGTAATTTGCACTTTACATTCAGGGATGAAACATTTCCTTTTTTTGAGAGTAAAGAATTCGAACAAGAGGTCTAGGGCAAGATCTGATTCTAAAAAGATAATTATAATTTGGATACAGTTATAATTTAAACATCGCAAGTTAATTTAGAACTATCGTTTTCGATACGATAGGTTTTAGTTTCAATCGTTTGAGACATGAATCTGTCGTTCTAATTAAACAAGAATACTATTATTCTGAACATTTGTTTTAAGTAATAGGATAAAAACAAACAAAAATAATATCTATTAATCAATCAAATAAAAATTACGCTATTTCACCTGGTTATAAACACTTATTTTGCTCTACCGACAAAAATGATTCTAAATCAGAAAATATGTTTCCATGACTTACTTGGCACTTTTGTGGTACTAGGGGTCGTTGTCATACTTGGTACAGTCGTCTTAAAAAACGTGGTTGTGCTGGTGCTGGTACTCTGTGCTAGTGCTGGTGTTGCTGTAGTTACGACTAGGAGAAAAAGAACATACTCTTTATATTGAGTAATATTAAAAGTATACTTCAGTATCAGACAGTGGCAGCGTGGGGATTAAACTTTGGCGACGCAATTACCTCACTCTAGTAGATTATTTACCGAAGCTTTTTAAGATAATTGTGAAGTAACTATGGCTAGCACAACTTAACTTCCATTCGAAAGTTAATTTTTTGTTTATTCCAACAGCAGAACTAAATTACGAAATTTTTTTTTCTAGGAATCAGAGGCAACATCATAGCATTGATTATACTAAAGGTCAAAAGAATTCAGTGTTTTATAGTTTTTTTTTCAAAGGCATTTCTCATGAACACTTAGCTAGTTCCATATAAATATGGTTCATATTTCTGATAGTACAAAGACATAACAAATATGCAGAACTTGGTAATTGCTTATTGATTTTTCCATTACAATTGATCTTTCAACTTACAATGGATATACATAATTTATCATTACAAGAGATTTTTCAACATAACCTCCTTCAGTCAAAGATTACTTCTCCATGTTAGGTTTCCATCCTTTTAGACTACTAATTTTAGGGAAATCTAGAAATACGTTCAACCATCTTAAATGTCCACAAGTACAGCTCCTTCAAAGTCATAGATAACAGTTGCAATGACCATGTTGGCAAAAATCTCAAGTATTTTTGGAATGACCCTCGTATTATTACATTTTGCGGTACCAGGAAGGTAAATTCAGACCCAGAAGGTAGAGTTGAAAATAAGAATGACAAAAATGTAAAATTGCTTTGGTAGTTCATTAAAAATAAATAATCGAAATTTCTGTGGTTCGAAGTCAGATTATACGGTATAATTCACAAAGCGTTTTGATAGATACAGAAATCATACTTAGTTTTTGAAACCTTGAAGATCTTCTTTAGGAAAGTAATTACTTCTAGAATACCAGGAAAGTCAATGCGCGACACCAATCTTAAAAGTTAATTCGTAGTGTCCAGTCTATTTTTAACGTTTTTCTATTTTTAGTGTGCAGTCTGTTTTTGGCGTATTTGGTTTCTTAATAGTTCGCAAGAATTTGGAACTACACTGGATGAATCAGGAAGATTTAACCTATAAATTATTTGTATTTCTTATCCAGGAGCAATTGAATACTAAACTTAGAGAGTTTAAAATTTGACAATCCAGAAGATAGATAGAATAACTTTAGGAAAACAATTTGTTTTCCTTGGATAAAATTGGCAAGGATCTGGACGATGCAGCTAGACGGCGCAATAGTACAATATTGTACTGGCATATTAATAAATTGAGAGGGAGTAGTAAGTCCGGAGTTATCCCAGTTAAAGAAGGGAAAGGGGTCAGAATTAGTGATAACGAAAGAGTTAAACTGAGGTAGGCAGAACATTCCGAGAATAAGCTAAACTAAGACAGAGTTGCGGTAAAAGATATATAGGAAAATAAGAAAGACTGTGATAGTTTGGTTGTGAACGAATATTTGTTTTTGAGGAAGATTTATCAACCATACTAAAAGGATTAAAAAAATAATAAGGCCCCAGGTGCTGATACTGTGTTAAATTAGTTTCTTAAATATTGTGGCTCCGATGATAGAAATATTAAGTTATTGAAGATTATGAATATGATTTTGAAAAAGGACAAGTACTAAGCGATTTCAAACAACTGTATGGGAAAGGTGATAAGAGTGAGTGTGTTAATTATCAAGGCATTGGCGTGTTCTCTGTTAGTAGCAAATTACTTAGTAATACGACACTATTTAAACTGAAAGATGCTGAATACAAAAGGATAATAGAAGAACAGTGGATTTTTGGAAAGGGTAGAGGACGTGTTGACTGAATTTCTATTCTTAGATAAATATTTAAGAATTGCCTCAGTTATCGAACACCTTCAGTTCTGAGTTTCATATATTATGAAAAAGTTTTCGATTCTGTTGATAGAAGAGCTTTAGTAAAGGTCTTATCCTTTTATGGTATACCATACAAATACATTAAATTGATTAGTGGTATTATGAAGACAACGCTACTGCGGCTTAGGCAGGAAATGAAGTTAGCAGATGGTTTCTTATTAAATCAGAAGATCAGCAGGGTTGGGTTCTATCCCCCTTTATATGGATTATTTTGATGGACTTTGTCTTAAGGAGCATAAGAAAGGGAATGGGAGGTCACGGAATAAATGGGGAGGATAAACTTCCTGTATTTATATTATAATGATGATTTATGCACCCTGGACGAAAGTGGGACCAAAATGAATGAGCCTTTAGAGGTTTTGCGAGTTCGGGGTGCTGGAATAGGTTTGAACATTAATGTTAAGAAGACTAAGTTGCCAAGGCTAGGAGTAAGTGACAATGAAAAGGTGACTTTGCCTAACGAAAATAGGGCGGCGCTTGAAAGCTGGGGTGGGATGCACTTGAAGTAATTGATGGGATACTGCTTCTGTTTACATATATTATTTAAAAAAAAATTCCACAAAATAAGTTTTCAAAGAAAAGTAAAGAACTTCATTACACAAAAAATGAGCAAAAATAAAATCTAATAGTCAACCAAGCAAGAAAGTCAAACTCAAAACGAGCAGAAATTAACATAAGTTGGGCTCACTCAAAACCCCTATGCCATTCCAGGGCCAGAACATAATTTGCACTTTACTGAAAAAAATATGAATGAATGTGCATTGTCAATTTAATATACATATACTGATATTTAGCGATCAAAATGTTAATATTATTTGATTTATTAAGGTTATAAAAGTAATAACATTTATATTTTTTCTTTTAATTTTTTTTTAACTTTAACGTAAAGAGCGAGGTATTGACTAGGGGGTTAACCCCCTCATATATGTAATAGTTTCTGTTTGTTTTAAGTTTTAATATTACTTCTTACTTTCAGTTGAAAAAAAAACTTGTTTTTTTTATTTAATTTCTGATCGTTTTTTAAATAATGCTGGCAAATCTGGCGCCCCCTTCATAGAAATGTCCCTTCCCCCAAGGAAATATAATCCTTGGAAAGATCCTACCCCATAGGCCCTACTCTGACCCCCCTCCCACCAGAAAAAATCCCTCCTGAAACTTCTGTATACTTCCCAATAACCAATACCATATGTAAACAATGGGCAAAGTTTATAACTTGCAGCCCTTTCCTCGGGAACAGTGGGGGATTAAGTCCTCCTTAAATAAATATTAATTTCGACTATGCTGAACAAAATGGCTATCTCAAAATTTTGATTGGGTCACTTCGGAAAAAAAAAAATGAGCGTGGGAGGGGGCCAAGTTGCCCTCGTTTTTTTTGTAATTTAAAAAGGGCAATAGAACTTTTAATTTCCGTTCGAATGATCCCTCTCACGATATTCTAGGACTACTGGATCGATACGATCACCCCTGAAAAAAAAAAAACAAAAAAAAAAACAACACTCATCCGTGATCTTTCTTCTGGCAAAAAATAAAAAATCCCACATTTTTGTAGATAGGAGCTTCAAACCTCTATGGTAGGGTTCTCTGATACGCTGAATCTGATGGTGGGATTTTCATTAAAGTTCTAAAGCTTTTAGGGGTTGATTCCCCTTTTTTTCGAAAATAAGGGAAATTTTCTCAGGGACATAACTTTGGATGGGTAAGATTAAACTTGATTACTTATATATTTAAAATCAGCATAAAAATCTGATTCTTCTGATGTATCTATTGGTATCAAGAGTCCGTTTTTTAGAGTTTCGGTTACTATTGATCCGGGTCACTCCTTACTTACAGTTCGTTACCACGAACTGTTTGTTGTTTTTTTTTACCATGGCACTTCGTATAGAAGAAGTTAGCATTGAAACTATGGAAGGGGCCGATTCGATTGGATATTTTTCAGGGCAACCAGCCCCTTCTTACGCCCCTTTCTTCAAAAAGACATCCGGTAAAAAATTTTTGATAGCCATTTTGTTGAACTTAGTTTAAAAGTCCAATAACTGTGCCTCTGCGGATTATGTGACCCGGCAGCCCCACAGTTAAGTACTGCAAGTTTTGAAATTTGCCCATTGCTTACGTATAGTATTACTTATTGTGAGGGTGGCCACATGTTTTGATTTTTGGTCACTTTTCAAAGTAAAGAGCGAAGTGGACTGAAAGCGTTATTTTTTTTACCATGGCACTTCGTATGGAAGAAGTTGGCATTGAAACTATGGAAGGGGCCAATTTGATTGGATATTGAAAATTCTTGTGCCAGTTTTGAGATTTAAAAGTGATTGGTGGGCAACCACCCTCCTTTTTACATCCCTTTCTCCCAAAAGACATCCAGTCAAAATTTTTAGATAGCCCCACAGTTAAGTACTGCAAGTTTTGAAATTTGCCTATTGCTTACGTTCTGATGGTGTGATTTTCATTAAAGTTCTATAGCTTTTAGTGGTTGATTCCCCTTTTTTTCGAAAATAAGGGAAATTTTCTCAGGGACATAACTTTGGATGGGTAAGATTAAACTTGATTACTTATATATTTAAAATCAGCATAAAAATCTGATTGATATAAATCATGTCTAAAGAATCATGATCTAAAGAATGATCTAAAGACATCTGGTAAAAAATTTTTAGATAGCCATTTTGTTGAACTTAGTTTAAAAGTCCAATAACTGTGCCGCTGCGGATTATATGACCCCGGCAGCCCCACAGTTAAGTACTGCAAGTTTTGAAATTTGCCTATTGCTTACGTATAGTATTAGTTATTGTGAGGGTGACCACATGTGTTGATTTTTGGTCACTTTTCAAAGAAAAGAGCGAAGTGGACTGAAAGCGTTATTTTTTTTTTTTACCATGGCACTTCGTATGGAAGAAGTTAGCATTGAAACTATGGAAGAGGCCAATTCGATTGGATATTGAAAATTCCTGTGCCAGATTTGAGATTTAATAGTGATTGGAGGGCAACCACCCTCCTTCTTACATCCCTTTCTCCCAAAAGACATCCAGTCAAAATTTTTAGATAGCCATTTTTGTTGAACTTAGTTTAAAAGTCCAATAACTGTGCCTCTGCGGATTATATGACCCCGGCAGCCCCACAGGAAAATACTGCAAGTTTTGAAATTTGCCCATTGCTTACGTATAGTATTAGTTATTGTGAGGGTGGCCACATGTGTTGATTTTGGTCACTTTTCAAAGTAAAGAGCGAAGTGGACTGAAAGCGTTATTTTTTTTACCATGGCACTTCGTATGGAAGAAGTTAGCATTGAAACTATGGAAGGGGCCAATTCGATTGGATATTGAAAATTCTTGTGCCAGTTTTGAGATTTTAAAGTGATTGGAGCGCAACCGCCCTCCTCCTTACACCCTTTCTCCCAAAAGACATCCAGTAAAAATTTTTAGATAGCCATTTTATTGAACTTAGTTTAAAACTCCAATTACTGTGCCTCTGCGGATTATGACCCCGGCAGCCCAACAGGAAAGTACTGCAAGTTTTTGAAATTTGCCCATTGCTTACGTATAGTATTAGTTATTTTGATGGTGGCCACATATGTGATTTTTGGTCACTTTTCAAAGTAAAGAGCGAAGTGGACTGAAAGCGTTATTTTTTTACCATGGCACTTCGTATGGAAGAAGTTATTATTGAAACTATGGAAGGGCGATTGGAATTCGATTGGATATTGAAAATTCTTGTGCCAGTTTTGAGATTTAAAAGTGATTGGAGCGCAACCGAGTATATGACCCCGGCCAGGCCCCCACAGGGAAAGTTACATTTGCCATTGCTTACGCCCTTTTGTGAGCAGGTGGCCACCTGTGCTTGATTTTGGTCACTTTTTCAAAAAAGACATCCAGACCTTCAATGGACGTAAGTTAAATGTTTTTAGCCATTTTTTTGGATTTAACCAATACACCCCAGTGAAAGTTCCGCCCGTAGTAAAATTGTATAGAAGCCATTTTGTTGAACTTAGATTCAAAGTCCAAGTTGCCAAGTTATGGAAAAACAATTGTGCCTCTGCGGTGAAAACTTCCGGTTGTGGTGAAACTAAAGTTCAAAGCACGATATTATGACCCCGGCAGCCCAACAGGAAAGTACTGCAAGTTTTGAAATTTGCTTACCCATGATTACGTATGTATTAGTTACTTTTGATTGGTGTCCTTTTCCAGACATATGTTTGCCATCAGACTATTCCACATGGCACCTTCTAAACACCTGGATAGTTGTGCTTGTGGCAAGATTATAATTTGGATGGTGTTTTCATTTCAACCACCTATAATCTGTTCGGTAATGATTTTTGGTCACTTTTCAAAGTAAAGCCCACCCCCTGTTGTTTTGGTCCACTTTTCAAAAGTGGACTGAAAGCGTTATTTTTTTACCACGGCACTTCGTATGGAAGAAGTTATTATTGAAACTATGGAAGGGGCCATTTTTGCGATTGGATAATGAAAATTCTTGTGCCAGTTTTGAGATTTAAAAGTGATGGAGGGCAACCGCCCTCCACCTTACACCCCTTTCTTCCAAAAGACGTCTGGTCAAAATGTTTAGATAGCCATTTTTTGTTGAACTTAGTTTAAAAGTCCAATAACTGTGCCTCTGCGGAGTATATGACCCCCCGGCAGCCCCACAGGAAAGTACTGCAAGTTTTGAAATTTGCCCATTGCTTACGTATAGTATTATTTATTGTGAGGGTGGCCACCTGTGTTGATTTTTGGTCACTTTTCAAAGTAAAGAGCGAAGTGGACTGAAAGCGTTATTTTTTTACCATGGCCCTTCGTATGGAAGAAGTTAACATTGAAACTATGGAAGGGGCCAATTCGATTGGATATTGAAAATTCTTGTACCAGTTTTGAGATTTAAAAGTGATTTGTAGGCAACCACCCTCCTCCATACACCCATTTCTTCCAAAAGACATCCGGTAAAATTTATAGATAGCCATTTTGTTGAACTTAGATAAAATGTCCAATAGCTGTGCCTCTCCGGATTATATGACCCCGGCAGCCCCACAGGAAAGTACTGCAAGTTTTGAAATTTGCCCATTGTTTACGTATAGCATTAGTTATTGTGAGTGGGGCCACATGTGTTGATTTTTGGTCAAGGTCAAGGGTATTAAGGTGAAAACTTCCGGTGGTGGTGAACTAATTCAAAGCACGATATGTGTTAGCAGATTGTCAAACGAACATATATGAGGAACGGCTTAAGCTATTAAGTTAAAATTTTCAGGACATGATGCAGGGAATGTTTAATTCGCTAAAAGGCAATATGCACACGCTACTGTTACTGCTAGTACTACTGCTACCACTATTACTATTACTACTACTACTACTGCGTCTACTACTGCTTCTAGTACTATTACTACTAAGACTATGGGACCACAACTGAAACGTCTCTTGCACCTTCTAAACACCAGAATGTAATTTGCACTTTATATTCAGGGATGAAACATTTCCTTTTTTTGAGAGTAAAGAATTCGAACAAGAGGTCTAGGGCAAGATCTGATTCTAAAAAGATAATTATAATTTGGATACAGTTATAATTTAAACATCGCAAGTTAATTTATAACTATCGTTTTCGATATGATAGGTTTTCATTTCAATCGTTTGAGACATAAATCTGTCGTTCTAATAAAACAAGAATACTTTAATTAAAAAGGGCACTAGAACTTTTAATTTCCGTTCGAATGATCCCTCTCACGATATTCTAGGACCACTGGATCGATACGATCACCCCTGAAAAAAAAGAAAAAAAAAAAGAAAAAAAAAAAAAAAAAAAAACTCATCCATGATCTTTCTTCTGGCAAAAAATACAAAATTCCACATTTTTGCAGATAGGAGCTTCAAACCTCTATAGTAGGGTTCTCTGATACGCTGAATCTGATGGTGGGATTTTCATTCAAGTTCTATAGCTTTTAGGGCTTGATTCCCCTTTTTTTCGAAAATAAGGAAAATTTTCTCAGGGACATAACTTTGGATGGGTAAGATTAAACTTGATTACTTATATATTTAAAATCAGCATAAAAATCTGATTCTTCTGATGTATCTATTGGTATCAAGAGTCCGTTTTTTAGAGTTTCGGTTACTATTGATCCGGGTCGCTCCTTACTTACAGTTCGTTACCACGAACTGTTTGTTGTTGTTTTTTTACCATGGCACTTCGTATAGAAGAAGTTAGCATTGAAACTATGAAAGGGGCCGATTCGATTGGATATTTTTCAGGGCAACCAGCCCCCTTCTTACGCCCCTTTCTCCCAAAAGACATCCAGTAAAAAAAATTTTGATAGCCATTTTGTTGAAATTAGTTTAAAAGTCCAATAACTGTGCCTCTGCGGATTATATGACCCCGGCAGCCCCACAGTTAAGTACTGCAAGTTTTGAAATTTGCCCATTGCTTACGTATAGTATTAGTTATTGTGAGGGTGGCCACATGTTTTGATTTTTGGTCACTTTTCAAAGTAAAGAGCGAAGTGGACTGAAAGCGTTATTTTTTTTACCATGGCACTTCGTATGGAAGAAGTTGGCATTGAAACTATGGAAGGGGCCAATTCGATTGGATATTGAAAATTCTTGTGCCAGTTTTGAGATTTAAAAGTGATTGGAGGGCAACCACCCTCCTTCTTACATCCCTTTCTCCCAAAAGACATCCAGTCAAAATTTTTAGATAGCCATTTTGTTGAACTTAGTTTAAAAGTCCAATAACTGTGCCTCTGCGGATTATATGATCCCGGCAGCCCCACAGGAAATTACTGCAAGTTTTGAAATTTGCCCATTGCTTACGTATAGTATTAGTTATTGTTAGGGTGACCACATGTGTTGATTTTTGGTCACTTTTCAAAGAAAAGAGCGAAGTGGACAGAAAGCGTTTTTTTTTTTTACCATGGCACTTCGTATGGAAGAAGTTAGCATTGAAACTATGGAAGAGGCCAATTCGATTGGTTATTGAAAATTCCTGTGCCAGTTTTGAGATTTAATAGTGATTGGAGGGCAACCAGCCTCCTTCTTACATCCCTTTCTCCCAAAAGACATCCAGTCAAAATTTTTAGATAGCCATTTTGTTTGAACTTAGTTTAAAAGTCCAATAACTGTGCCTCTGCGGATTATATGACCCCGGCAGCCCCACAGGAAAGTACTGCAAGTTTTGAAATTTGCCCATTGCTTACGTATAGTGTTAGTTATTGTGAGGGTGGCCACATGTGTTGATTTTTGGTCACTTTTCAAAGTAAAGAGCGAAGTGGACTGAAGGCGTTATTTTTTTTTTACCATGGCACTTCGTATGGAAGAAGTTAGCATTGAAACTATGGAAGGGGCCAATTCGATTGGATATTGAAAATTCTTGTGCCAGTTTTGAGATTTAAAGGTGATTGGAGGGCAACTACCCTCCTTCTTACACCCCTTTCTCGCAAAAGACATCCGGTAAATTTTTTTAGATAGCCATTTTGTTGAACTTTAGTTTAAAAGTCCAATAACTGTGACTCTGCGGATTAAATGACCCCGGCAGCCCCACAGGAAAGTACTGCAAGTTTTGAAATTTGCCCATTGCTTACGTATAGTATTATTTATTGTGAGGGTGGCCACATGTGTTGATTTTTGGTCACTTTTCAAAGTAAAGAGCGAAGTGGACTGATAGCGTTATTTTTTTCACCATGGCACTTCGTATGGAAGAAGTTAACATTGAAACTATGGAAGGGGCCAATTCGATTGGCTATGAAAATTCTTGTACCAGTTTTGAGATTCAAAAGTGATTGGAGGGCAACCACCCCCCTTCTTACACCCCTTTCTCCCAAAAGACATCCGGTAAAATTTTTTAGATAGCCATTTTGTTGAACTTCGTTAAAAAGTCCAATAACTGTGCCTCTGCGGATTATATGACCCTGGCAGCCCCACAGGAAAGTACTGCAAGATTTGAAATTTGCCCATTGCTTATGTATAGTATTATTTATTGTGAGGGTGGCCACATGTGTTGATTTTTGGTCACTTTTCAAAGTAAAGAGCGAAGGGGACTGAAAGCGTTATTTTTTTACCATGGCACTTCGTATGGAAGAAGCTAACATTGAAACTATGGAAGGGGCCAATTCGATTGGATATTGAAAATTCTTGTACCAGTTTTGAGATTTAAAAGTGATTTGAGGGCAACCAGCCTCCTCCTTACACCCATTTCTCCCAAAACACATCCGGTAAAATTTATAGATAGCCATTTTGTTGAACTTAGATAAAAAGTCCAATAGCTGTGCCTCTGCGGATTATATGACCCCGGCAGCCCCACAGGAAAGTACTGCAAGTTTTGAAATTTGCCCATTGTTTACGTATAGCATTAGTTATTGTGAGTGTGGCCACATGTGTTGATTTTTGGTCAAGGTCAAGGGTATTAAGGTGAAAAACTTCCGGTGGTGGTGAACTAATTCAGAGCACATTATGCGTTAGCAGATTGTCAAACGAACATATATCAGGAACGACTTAAGCTATTAAGTTAAAATTTTCAGGGCATGATGCAGGGAATGTTTAATTCGCTAAAAGCCAATATGCACACGCTGCTGTTACTGCTAGTACTACTGCTACCACTACTACTATTACTACTACTACTACTGCGTCTACTACTGCTTCTAGTACTATTACTACTAAGACTATGGGACCACAACTGAAACGTCTTTGCACCTTCTAAACACCAGATTGTAATTTGCACTTTACATTCAGGGATGAAACATTTCCTTTTTTTGAGAGTAAAGAATTCGAACAAGAGGTCTAGGGCAAGATCTGATTCTAAAAAGATAATTATAATTTGGATACAGTTATAATTTAAACATCGCAAGTTAATTTAGAACTATCGTTTTCGATACGATAGGTTTTAGTTTCAATCGTTTGAGACATGAATCTGTCGTTCTAATTAAACAAGAATACTATTATTCTGAACATTTGTTTTAAGTAATAGGATAAAAACAAACAAAAATAATATCTATTAATCAATCAAATAAAAATTACGCTATTTCACCTGGTTATATACACTTATTGTGCTCTACCGACAAAAATGATTCTAAATCAGAAAATATGTTTCCATGACTTACTTGGCACTTTTGTGGTACTAGGGGTCGTTGTCATACTTGGTACAGTCGTCTTAAAAAACGTGGTTGTACTGGTGCTGGTACTCTGTGCTAGTGCTGGTGTTGCTGTAGTTACGACTAGGAGAAAAAGAACATACTCTTTATATTGAGTGATATTAAAAGTATCCTTCAGTATCAGACAGTGGCAGCGTGGGACTTAAACTTTGGCGACGCAATTACCTCACCCTAGTAGATTGTATACCGAAGCTTTTTAAGATAATTGTGAAGTAACTATTGGCTAGCACAACTTAACTTCCATTCGAAAGTTAATTTTTTATTTATTCCAACAGCAGAACTTAATTACGAAATTTTTGTCTATGAATCAGAGGCAACATCATAGCGTTGATTATACTAAAGGTCAAAAGACTTCAGTGTTTTATAGTTTTTTTTTTTTCAAAGGCAGTTCTCATGAACACTTAGCTAGTTCCATATAAATATGGTTTATATTTCTGATAGTACAAAGACATAACAAATATGCAGAACTTGGTAATTGCTTATTGATTTTTCCATTACAATTGATCTTTCAACCTACAATGGATATACATAATTTATCATTACAAGAGATTTTTCAACATAACCTCCTTCAGTCAAAGATTATTTCTCCATATTAGGTTTCCATCCTTTTAGACTACTAATTTTAGGGAAATCTAGAAATACGTTCAACCATCTCAAATGTCCACAAGTACAGCTCCTTCACAGTTATAGATAACAGTTGCAATAACCACGTTGGCAAAAATCTCAAGTATTTTTGGAATGACCCTCGTATTATTACATTTTGCGGTACCAGGAAGGTAAATTCAGACCCAGAAGGTAGAGTTGAAAATAAGAATGACAAAAATGTAAATTGCTTTGGTAGTTCATTAAAAATAAATAATCGAAATTTCTATGGTTCGAAGTCAGATTATACGGTATAATTCACAAAATGTTTTGAAAGATACAGAAATCATACTTAGGTTTTGAAACCTTGAAAATTTTCTTTAGGAAAGTAATTACTTCTAGAATACCAGGAAAGTCAATGCGCGACACCAATCTTAGTGTCCAGTCTATTTTTAATATTTTCTATTTTTAGTGTGCAGTCTGTTTTTGGCGTATTTGGTTTCTTAATAGTTCGCAAAAATTCGGAACTACACTGGATGAATCAGGAAGATTTAACCTATAAATTATTTGTATTTCTTATCCAGGAACAATTGAATACTAAACTTAGAGAGTTTAAAATTTGACAATCCAGAAGATAGATAGAATAACTTTAGGAAAACAATTTGTTTTCCTTGGATAAAATTGGCAAGGATCTGGACGATGCAGCTAGACGGCGTAATAGTACAATATTGTACTGGCATATTAATAAATTAAGAGGGAGTAGTAAGTCTGGAGTTATCCCAGTTAAAGAAGGGAAAGGGGTCAGAATTAGTGATAACAAAAGAGTTAAACTGAGGTAGGCAGAACATTCCGAGAATAAGCTAAACTAAGACAGAGTTGCGGGAAAAGGTATATAGGAAAATGAGAAAGACTGTGATAGTTTGGTTGTGAAGGAATATTTGTTTTGTGAGGAAGATTTATCACCATACCAAAAGGATTAAAAAAATAATAAGGCCCCAGGTGCTGATACTGTGTTAAATTAGTTTCTTAAATATTGTGGCTCCGATGATAGAAATATTAAGTTATTGAAGATTATGAATATGATTTTTAAAAAGGACAAGTACTAAGCGATTTCAAACAACTGCATGGGAAAGGTGATAAGAGTGAGTGTGTTAATTATCAAGGCATTGGCGTTTTCTCTGTTGGTAGCAAATTACTTAGTAATACGACACTATTTAAACTGAAAGATGCTGAAGACAAAAGGATAATAGAAGAACAGTGGATTTTTAGAAAGGGTAGAGGACGTGTTGACTGAATTTCTATTCTTAGATAAATATTTAAGAAGTGCCTCACTTATCGAACACCTTCTGTTCTGAGTTTCATATATTATGAAAAAGTTTTCGATTCTGTTGATAGAAGAGCTTGAGTGAAGGGCTTATCCTTGTATGGTATACCATACAAATACATTAAATTGATTAGTTGTATTACGAAAACAACGCTACTGCGGCTTAGGCAGGAAATGAAGTTAGCAGATGGTTTCTTATTAAATCAGGAGATCAGCAGGGTTGGGTTCTATCCCCCTTTATATGGAATATTTTGATGGACTTTGTCTTAAGGAGCATAAGAAAGGGAATGGGAGGTCACGGAATAAATGGGGAGGATAAACTTCCCTGGATTTATATTATGATGATGATTTATGCACCCTAGACGAAAGTGGGACAAAAATGAATGAGCCTTTAGAGGTTTTGCGAGTTCGGGGTGCTGGAATAGGTTTGAACATTAATGTTAAGAAGACTAAGTCGCCAAGGCTAGGGGGAAGTGACAATGAAAAGGTGACTTTGCCTAACGAAAATAGGGCGGCGCTTGAAAGCTGGGGTGGATGCACTTGAAGTAATTGATGGGATACTACTTCTGTTTACATATATTAATTAAAAAAATTTCCACAAAATAAGTTTTCAAAGAAAAGTAAAGAACTTCATTACACAAGAAATGAGCAAAAATAAAATCTAATAGTCAACCTAGCAAGAAAGGACCACAAATCAGCATCGATAAATAAATTAAACCCAAAACGAACAGAAATTACAATAAATAACCGAGTCAAACTCAAAACGAGCAGAAATTAACATAAGTTGGGCTCAAAACCCCTATGCTATTGCAGGGCCAGAACATAATTTGCACTTTACTGAAAAAAATATGAATGAATGTGCACTGTCAATTTAATATACATATACTGATATTTAGTGATCAAAATGTTAATATTATTTGATTTATTAAGGTTATAAAAGTAATAACATTTATATTTTTTCTTTTAATTTTTTTTTTAACTTTAGCGTAAAGAGCGAGGTATTGACTAGGGGGTGAACCCCCTCATATATGTAATAGTTTCTGAATGTTTTAAGTTTTAATATTACTTCTTACTTTCAGTTGGAAAAAAAACTTGTTTTTTTATTTAATTTCTGACCGTTTTTTAAATAATGCTGGAAAATCTGGCACCCCCTTCATAGAAATGTCCCTTCCCCCAAGGAAATATAATCCTTGGAAAGATCCTACCCCATAGGCCCTACTCTGACCCCCTCTCCCCACCAGAAAAAATCCCTCCTGACACGTCTGTATACTTCCCAATAATCAATACTATATGTAAACAATGGGCAAAGTTTATAACTTGCAGCCCTTCCCTCGGGAACAGTGGGGGATTAAGTCCTCCTTAAATAAATATTAATTTTGTCTATGCTGAACAAAATGGCTATCTCAAAATTTTGATTGGGTCACTTCGGAAACAAAAATGAGCGTGGGAGGGGGCCAAGTTGCCCTCGAATTTTTTTTGTCACTTAAAAAGGACACTAGAACTTTTAATTTCCGTTCGAATGATCCCTCTCACGATATTCTAGGACTACCGGATCGATACGATCACCCCTGAAAAAAAAAAAAAAAAAAAAAAAACAACACTCATCCGTGATCTTTCTTCTGGCAAAAATTACAAAATTCCACATTTTTGCAGATAGGAGCTTCAAACCTCTATAGTGGGTTCTCTGATACGCTGAATCTGATGGTGTGATTTTCATTAAAGTTCTATAGCTTTTAGGGGTTGATTCCCCTTTTTTTCGAAAATAAGGGAAATTTTCTCAGGGACATAACTTTGGATGGGTAAGATTAAACTTGATTACTTATATATTTAAAATCAGATTCTTCTGATGTATCTATTGGTATCAAGAGTCCGTTTTTTAGAGTTTCGGTTACTATTGATCCGGGTCGCTCCTTACTTACAGTTCGTTACCACGAACTGTTTGTTGTTTTTTTTTACCATGGCACTTCGTTATAGAAGAAGTTAGCATTGAAACTATGGAAGGGACCGATTCGATTGGATATTTTTGAGGGCAACCAGCCCTCTTCTTACGCCCCTTTCTCCCAAAATACATCCGGTAAAAAATTTTTGATAGCCATTTTGTTGAACTTAGTTTAAAAGTCCAATAACTGTGCCTCTGCGGATTATATGACCCCGGCTGCCTCACAGTTAAGTACTACAAGTTTTGAAATTTGCCCATTGCTTACGTATAGTATTAGTTATTGTGAGGGTGGCCACATGTTTTGATTTTTGGTCACTTTTCAAAGTAAATATCGAAGTGGACTGAAAGCGTTATTTTTTTTACCATGGCACTTCGTATGGAAGAAGTTGGCATTGAAACTATGGAAGGGGCCAATTCGATTGGATATTGAAAATTCTTGTGCCGGTTTTGAGATTTAAAAGTGATTGGAGGGCAACCACCCTCCTTCTTACATCCCTTTCTCCCAAAAGACATCCAGTCCAAATTTTTAGATAGCCATTTTGTTGAACTTAGTTTAAAAGTCCAATAACTGTGCCTCTGCGGATTATATGACCCCGGCAGCCCCACAGGAAAGTACTGCAAGTTTTGAAAGTGCCCATTGCTCACGTATAGTATTAGTTATTGTTAGGGTGACCACATGTGTTGATTTTTGGTCACTGTTCAAAGAAAAGAGCGAAGTGGACTGAAAGCGTTATTTTTTTTTTTCCATGGCACTTTGTATGGAAGAAGTTAGCATTGAAACTATGGAAGAGGCCAATTCGATTGGATATTGAAAATTCCTGTGCCAGTTTTGAGATTTAATAGTGATTGGAGGGCAACCACCCTCCTTCTTACATCCCTTTCTCCCAAAAGACATCCAGTCAAAATTTTTAGATAGCCATTTTGTTGAACTTAGTTTAAAAGTCCAATAACTGTGCCTCTGCGGATTATATGACCCCGGCAGCCCCACAGGAAAGTACTGCAAGTTTTGAAATTTGCCCATTGCTTACGTATAGTATTAGTTATTGTGAGGGTGGCAACATGTGTTGATTTTTGGTCACTTTTCAAAGTAAAGAGCGAAGTGGACTGAAAGCGTTATTTTTTTACTATGGCACTTCGTATGGAAGAAGTTAGCATTGAAACTATGGAAGGGGCCAATTCGATTGGATATTGAAAATTCTTGTGCCAGTTTTGTGATTTAAAAGTGATTGGAGCGCAACCACCCTCCTCCTTACACCCCTTTCTTCCAAAAGACATCCAGTAAAAATTTTTAGATAGCTATTTTATTGAACTTAGTTTAAAAGTCCAATAACTGTGCCTCTGCGGATTATATGACCCCGGCAGCCCAACAGGATAGTACTGCAAGTTTTGAAATTTGCCCATTGCTTACGTATAGTATTAGTTATTGTGATGGTGGCCACATGTGTTGATTTTTGGTCACTTTTCAAAGTAAAGAGCGAAGTGGACTGAAAGCGTTATTTTTTTACCCCGGCACTTCGTATGGAAGAAGTTAGCATTGAAATTATGGAAGGGGCCAATTCATTGGATATTGAAAATTCATGTGCCAGTTTTGAGATTTAAAAGTGATTGGAGGGCAACCGCCCTCCACCTTACACCCCTTTCTTCCAAAAGACGTCCGGTCAAAATTTTTAGATAGCCATTTTGTTGAACTTAGTTTAAAAGTCCAATAACTGTGCCTCTGCGGATTATATGACCCCGGCAGCCCCACAGGAAAGTACTGAAAGTTTTAAAATTTGCCCATTGCTTACGTATAGTATTAGTTATATTGTGAGGGTGGCCACATGTGTTGATTTTTGGTCACTTTTCAAAGTAAAGAGCGAAGTGGACTGAAAGCGTTATTTTTTTTTTACCATGGCACTTCATATGGAAGAAGTTAGCATTGAAACTATGGAAGGGGCCAATTCGATTGGATATTGAAAATTCTTGTGCCAGTTTTGAGATTTAAAAGTGATTGGAGGGCAACCACCCTCCTTCTTACACCCATTTCTCCCAAAAGATATCCGGTAAAATTTTTTAGATAGCCATTTTGTTGAACTTAGTTTAAAAGTCCAATAACTGTGCCTCTGCGGATTATATGACCCTGGCAGCCCCACAGGAAAGTACTGCAAGTTTTGAAATTTGCCCATTGCTTACGTATAGTATTATTTATTGTGAGGGCGGCCACATGTGTTGATTTTTATTCACTTTTCAAAGTAAAGAGCGAAGTGTACTGAAAGCGTTATTTTTTTACCATGGCACTTCGTATGGAAGAAGTTAATATTGAAACTATGGAAGGGGCCAATTCGATTGGATATTGAAAATCCTTGTACCAGTTTTGAGATTTAAAAGTGATTGGAGGGCAACCACCCTCCTTCTTACACCCCTTTCTCCCAAAAGACATCCGGTAAAATTTTTTAGATAGCCATTTTGTTGAACTTAGTTAAAAGTCCAATAACTGTGCCTCTGCGGATTATATGACCCCGGCAGCCCCACAGGAAAGTATTACAAGTTTTGAAATTTGCCCATTGCTTACGTATAGTATTATTTATTGTGAGGGTGGCCACATGTGTTGATTTTTGGTCACTTTTCAAAGTAAAGAGCGAAGTGGACTGAAAGCGTTATTTTTTTACCATGGCACTTCGTATGAAGAAGAAGTTAACATTGAAACTATGGAAGGGGCCAATTCGATTGGATATTGAAAATTCTTGTACCAGTTTTGAGATTTAAAAGTGATTTGAGGGCAACCACCCTCCTCCTTACACCCATTTCTCCCAAAAGACATCCGGTAAAATTTATAGATAGCCATTTTGTTGAACTTAGATAAAAAGTCCAATAGCTGTGCCTCTGCGGATTATTTGACCCCGGCAGCCCACAGGAAAGTACTGCAAGTTTTGAAATTTGCCCATTGTTTACGTATAGCATTAGTTATTGTGAGTGTGGCCACATGTGTTGATTTTTGGTCAAGGTCAAGGGTATTAAGGTGAAAACTTCCGGTGGTGGTGAACTAATTCAAAGCACAATATGTGTTAGCAGATTGTCAAACGAAAATATATCAGGAACGGCTTAAGCTATTAAGTTAAAATTTTCGGGGCATGATGCAGGGAATGTTTAATTCGCTAAAAGGCAATATGCACACGCTACTTTTACTGCTAGTACTACTGCTACCACTACTACTATTACTACTACTACTACTGCGTCTACTACTGCTTCTAGTACTATTACTACTAAGACTATGGGTCCACAACTGAAACGTCTCTTGCACCTTCTAAACACCAGAATGTAATTTGCACTTTACATTCAGGGATGAAACATTTCCTTTTTATGAGAGTAAAGAATTCGAACAAGAGGTCTAGGGCAAGATCTGATTCTAAAAAGATAATTATAATTTGGATACAGTTATAATTTAAACATCGCAAGTTAATTTATAACTATCGTTTTCGATACGATAGGTTTTCGTTTCAATCGTTTGAGACATAGATCTGTCGTTCTAATAAAACAAGAATACTTTAATTCTGAACATTAGTTTTAAGTAATAGGATAAAAACAAACAAAAATAATATCGATTAATCAATCAAATAAAAATTACGCTATTTCACCTGGTTATAAACAATTATTGTGCTCTACCGACAAAAATGATTCTAAATAAGAAAATCAGTTTCCATGACTTACTTGGCACTTTTGTGGTAGTAGGGGTCGGTGTCATACTTGGTAAAGTCGTCTTAAAAAACGTGGTTGTGCTGGTGCTGGTACTCTGTGCTAGTGCTGGTGTTGCTGTAGTTACGACTAGGAGAAAAAGAACATACTCTTTATATTGAGTGATATTAAAAGTATCCTTCAGCATCAGACAGTGGCAGCGTGGGACTTAAACTTTGGCGACGCAATTACCTCACTCTAGTAGATTATTTACCGAAGCTTTTTAAGATAATTTTGAAGTAACTATTGGCTAGCACAACTTAACTTCCATTCGAAAGTTAATTTTTTGTTTATTCCAACAGCAGAACTAAATTACGAAATTTTTTTTCTAGGAATCAGAGGCAACATCGTAGCGTTGGGCCAAGTTGCCCTCGAATTTTTTTGTCACTTAAAAAGGGCACTAGAACTTTTAATTTCCGTTCGAGTGATCCCTCTCACGATATTATAGGACTACTGAATCGAAACGATCACCCCTAAAAAAAAAACGACACTCATCCGTGATCTTTCTTCTGGCAAAAAATACAAAATTCCACATTTTTGCAGATAGGAACTTAACTTCCATTCGAAAGTTAATTTTTTGTTAATTCCAACAGCAAAACTAAATTACGAAATTTTTTTTCTAGGAATCAGAGGCAATATCATAGCGTTTGGCCAAGTTGCCCTCGAATTTTTTGTTGATTATACGAAGGGTCAAAAGACTTCAGTTTTATAGTTTTTTTTTCAAAGGCAGTTCTCATGAACACTTAGCTAGTTCCATATAAATATGGTTCATATTTCTGATAGTACAAAGACATAACAAATATGCAGAACTTGGTAATTGCTTATTGATTTATTACAATTGATCTTTCAACCTACAATTGGATATACATAATTTATCATTACAAGAGATTTTCAACATAACCTCCTTCAGTCAAAGATTACTTCTCCATGTTAGGTTTCCATCCTTTTAGACTACTAATTTTAGGGAAATCTAGAAATACGTTCAACCATCTTAAACGTCCACAAGTACAGCTCCTTCACAGACATAGATAACAGTTGCAATAACCATGTTGGCAAAAATCTCAAGTATTTTTGGAATGACCCTCGTATTATTACATTTTGCGGTACCAGGAAGGTAAATTCAGACCCAGAAGCTAGAGTTGAAAATAAGAATGACAAAAATGTAAAATTGCTTTGGTAGTTCATTAAAAATAAATAATCGAAATTTCTATGGTTCGAAGTCAGATTATACGGTATAATTCACAAAACGTTTTGATAGATACAGAAATCATACTTAGGTTTTGAAACCTTGAAAATCTTCTTTAGGAAAGTAATTACTTCTAGAATACCAGGAAAGTCAATGCGCGACACCAATCTTAAAAGTTAATTCGTAGTGTCCAGTCTATTTTTAACGTTTTCTATTTTTAGTGTGCAGTCTGTTTTTGGCGTATTTGGTCTCTTATTAGTTCGCAAAAATTCGGAACTACACTGGATGAGTCAGAAAGATTTAACCTATAAATTATTTGTATTTCTTATCCAGGAACAATTGAATACTAAACTTAGAGAGTTTAAAATTTGACAATCCAGAAGATAGATAGAATAACTTTAGGAAAACAATTTGTTTTCCTTGGATAAAATTGGCAAGGATCTGGACAATGCAGCTAGACGGCGTAATAGTACAATATTGTACTGGCATATTAATAAATTGAGAGGGAGTAGTAAGTCTGGAGTTATCCCAGTTAAAGAAGAGAAAGGGGTCAGAATTAGTGATAACGAAAGAGTTAAACTGAGGTAGGCAGAACATTCCGAGAATAAGCTAAACTAAGACAGAGTTGCGGGAAAAGATATATAGGAAAATAAGAAAGACTGTGATAGTTTTGGTTGTGAAGGAATATTTGTTTTGTGAGGAAGATTTATCAACCATACTAAAAGGATTTAAAAAATAATAAGGCCCCAGGTGCTGATACTGTGTTAAATTAGTTTCTTAAATATTGTGGCTCCGATGATAGAAATATTAGTTATTGAAGATTATGAATATGATTTTTAAAAAGGACAAGTACTAAGCGATTTCAAACAACTGTATGGGAAAGGTGATAAGAGTGAGTGTGTTAATTATCAAGGCATTGGCGTGTTCTCTGTTGGTAGCAAATTACTTAGTAATACGACACTATTTAAACTGAAAGATGCTGAAGACAAAAGGATAATAGAAGAACAGTGGATTTTTAGAAAGGGTAGAGGACGTGTTGACTGAATTTCTATTCTTAGATAAATATTTAAGAAGTGCCTCAGTCATCGAACACCTTCTGTTCTGAGTTTCATATATTATGAAAAAGTTTTCGATTCTGTTGATAGAAGAGCTTTTAGTGAAGGTCTTATCCTTGTATGGTATATACCATACAAATACATTAAATTGATTAGTGGTATTACGAAGACAACGCTACTGCAGCTTAGGCAGGAAATGAAGTTAGCAGATGGTTTCTTATTATACAGGAGATCAGCAGGGTTGGGTTCTATCCCCCTTTATATGGATTATTTTGATGGACTTTGTCTTAAGGAGCATAAGAAAGGGAATGGGAGGTCACGGAATAAATGGGGAGGATAAACTTCCCTGGATTTATATTATGATGATGATTTATGCACCCTAGACGAAATTGGGACAAAAAGGAATGAGCCTTTAGAGGTTTTGCGAGTTCGCGGTGCTGGAATAGGTTTGAACATTAATGTTAAGAAGACTAAGTTGCCAAGGCTAGGAGTAAGTGACAATGAAAAGGTGACTTTGCCTAACGAAAATAGGGCGGCGCTTGAAAGCTGGGGTGGGATGCACTTGAAGTAATTGATGGAATACTACTTCTGTTTACATATATTAATTAAAAAAAATTTCCAAAAAATAAGTTTTCAAAGAAAAGTAAAGATCTTCATTACACAAAAAGTGAGCAAAAATAAAATCTAATAGTCAACCAAGCAAGAAAGGACCACAAATCAGCATCGATAAATAAATTAAACCCAAAACGAACAGAAATTACAGTAAATAACCGAGTCAAACTCAAAACGAGCAGAAATTAACATAAGTTGGGCTCAAAACCCCTATGCCATTCCAGGGCCAGAAACATAATTTGCACTTTACTGAAAAAAAATATGAATGAATGTGCATTGTCAATTTCATATACATATACTGATATTTAGTGATCAAAATGTTAATATTATTTGATTTATTAAGGTTATAAAAGTAATAACATTTATATTTTTTCTTTTAATTTTTTTTAACTTTAGCGTAAAGAGCGAGGTATTGACTAGGGGGTGAACCCCCTTATATATGTAATAGTTTCTGTTTGTTTTAAGTTTTAATATTACTTCTTACTTTCAGTTGGAAAAAAAAAAAACTTGTTTTTTTTATTTAATTTCTGATCGTTTTTTAAATAATGCTGGAAAATCTGGCGCCCCCTTCATAGAAATGTCCCTTCCCCCAAGTAAATATAATCTTTGGAAAGATCCTACCCCATAGGCCCTACTCTGACCCCCCTCCCCACCAGAAAAAATCCCTCCTGAAACGTCTGTATACTTCCCAATAACCAATACTATATGTAAACAATGGGCAAAGTTTATAACTTACAGCCCTTCCCTCGGGAACAGTGGGGGTTTAAGTCCCTCCTTAAATAAATATTAATTTCGACTATGCTGAACAAAATGGCTATCTCAAAATTTTGATTGGGTCACTTCGGAAAAAAAAATGAGCGTGGGAGGGGTCCAAGTTGCCCTCGAATTTTTTTTGTCACTTAAAAAGGGCACTAGAACTTTTAATTTCCGTTCGAATGATCCCTCTAACGATATTCTAGGACTACTGGATCGATACGATCACCCCTGAAAAAAAGAAAAAAAAAAACACTCATCCATGATCTTTCTTCTGGCAAAAAAATACAAAATTCCACATTTTTGCAGATAGGAGCTTCAAACCTGTATAGTAGGGTTCTCTGATACGCTGAATCTGATGGTGTGATTTTCATTAAAGTTCTATAGCTTTTAGGGGTTGATTCCCCTTTTTTTTCGAAAATAAGGGAAATTTTCTCAGGGACATAACTTTGGATGGGTAAGATTAAACTTGATTACTTATATATTTAAAATCAGCATAAAAATCTGATTCTTCTGATGTATCTATTGGTATCAAGAGTCCGTTTTTTAGAGTTTCGGTTACTATTGATCCGGGTCGCTCCTTACTTACAGATCGTTACCACGAACTGTTTGTTGTTTTTTTTTTACCATGGCACTTCGTATAGAAGAAGTTAGCATTGAAACTATGGAAGGGGCCGATTCGATTGGATATTTTTCAGGGCAACCAGCCCCTTCTTACGCCCCTTTCTCCCAAAAGACATCCGGTAAAAAAAATTTTGATAGCCATTTTGTTGAACTTAGTTTAAAAGTTCAATAACTGTGCCTCTGCGGATTATATGACCCCGGCAGCCCCAGAGTTAAGTACTGCCAGTTTTGAAATTTGCCCATTGCTTACGTATAGTATTAGTTATTGTGAGGTGGTGGCCACATGTTTTGATTTTTGGTCACTTTTCAAAGTAAAGAGCGAAGTGGACTGAAAGCGTTATTTTTTTTTACCATGGCACTTCGTATGGAAGAAGTTGGCATTGAAACTATGGAAGGGGCCAATTCGATTGGATATTGAAAACTCTTGTGCCAGTTTTGAGATTTAAAAGTGATTGGAGGGCAACCACCCTCCTTCTGACATCCCTTTCTCCCAAAAGACATCCAGTCAAAATTTTAGATAGCCCTTTTGTTGAACTTAGTTTAAAAGTCCAATAACTGTGCCTCTGCGGATTATATGACCCCGGCAGCCCCACAGGAAAGTACTGCAAGTTTTGAAATTTGCCCATTGCTTACGTATAGTATTAGTTATTGTGAGGGTGACCACATGTGTTGATTTTTGGTCACTTTTCAAAGAAAAGAGCGAAGTGGACTGAAAGCGTTATTTTTTTTACCATGGCACTTCGTATGGAAGAAGTTAGCATTGAAACTATGGAAGAGGCCAATTCGATTGGATATTGAAAATTCCTGTGCCAGTTTTGAGATTTAGTAGTGATTGGAGGGCAACCACCCTCCTTCTTACATCCCTTTCTCCCAAAAGACATCCAGTCAAAATTTTTAGATAGCCATTTTATTGAACTTAGTTTAAAAGTCCAATAACTGTGCATCTGCGGATTATATGACCCCGGCAGCCCAACAGGAAAGTACTGCAAGTTTTGAAATTCGCCCATTGCTTACGTATAGTATTAGTTATTGTGAGGGTGACCACATGTGTTGATTTTTGGTCACTTTTCAAAGAAAAGAGCGAAGTGGACTGAAAGCGTTATTTTTTTTTACCATGGCACTTCGTATGGAAGAAGTTAGCATTGAAACTATGGAAGAGGCCAATTCGATTGGATATTGAAAATTCCTGTGCCAGTTTTGAGATTTAGTAGTGATTGGAGGGCAACCACCCTCCTTCTTACATCCCTTTCTCCCAAAAGACATCCAGTCAAAATTTTTAGATAGCCATTTTATTGAACTTAGTTTAAAAGTCCAATAACTGTGCATCTGCGGATTATATGACCCCGGCAGCCCAACAGGAAAGTACTGCAAGTTTTGAAATTCGCCCATTGCTTACGTATAGTATTAGTTATTGTGATGGTGGCCACATGTGTTGATTTTTGGTCACTTTTCAAAGTAAAGAGCGAAGTGGACTGAAAGCGTTATTTTTTTTACCACGGCACTTCGTATGGAAGAAGTTAGCATTGAAAACTATGGAAGGGGCCATTCAATTGGATATTGAAAATTCTTGTGCCAGTTTTGAGATTTAAAAGTGATTGGAGGGCAACCAACCTCCTTCTTACACCCCTTTCTCCCAAAAGACATCCAGTCAAAATTTTTAGATAGCCATTTTGTTGAACTTAGTTTACAAGTCCAATAACTGTGCCTCTGCGGATTATATGACCCCAGCAGCCCCACAGGAAAATACTGCAAGTTTTGAAATTTGCCCATTGCTTACGTATAGTATTAGTTATTGTGAGGGTGGCCACATGTGTTGATTTTTGGTCACTTTTCAAAGTAAAGAGCGAAGTGGACTGAAAGCGTTATTTTTTTACTATGGCACTTCGTATGGAAGAAGGTAGCATTGAAACTATGGAAGGGGCCAATTCGATTGGATATTGAAAATTCATGTGCCAGTTTTGAGATTAAAAAGTGATTGGAGCGCAACCGCCCTCCTCCTTACACCCTTTCTCCCAAAAGACATCCAGTAAAAATTTTTAGATAGCCATTTTATTGAACTTAGTTTAAAAGTCCAATAACTGTCCCTCTGCGGATTATATGACCCCGGCAGCCCAACAGGAAAGTACTGCAAGTTTTGAAATTTGCCCATTGCTTACGTATAGTATTAGTTATTGTGATGGTGGCCACATGTGTTGATTTTTGGTCACTTTCAAAGTAAAGAGCGAAGTGGACTGAAAACGTTATTTTTTTTACCACGGCACTTCGTATGGAAGAAGTTAGCATTGAAACTATGGAAGGGGCCAATTCGATTGCATATTGAAAATTCATGTGCCAGTTTTGAGATTTAAAAGTGATTGGAGGGCAACCGCCCTCCACCTTACAACCCTTTCTTCCAAAAGACGTCCGGTCAAAATTTTTAGATAGCCATTTTGTTGAACTTAGTTTAAAAGTCCAATAACTGTGCCTCTGTGGATTATATGACCCCGGCAGCCCCACAGGAATATACTGCAAGTTTTGAAATTTGCCCATTGCTTACGTATAGTATTAGTTATTGTGATGGTGGCCACATGTGTTGATTTTTGGTCACTTTTCAAAGTAAAGAGCGAAGTGGACTGAAAGCGTTATTATTTTTTACCATGGCACTTCATATGGAAGAAGTTAGCATTGAAACTATGGAAGGGGCCAATTGGATTGGATATTGAAAATTCTTGTGCCAGTTTTGAGATTTAAAAGTGATTGGAGGGCAACCACCATCCTTCTTACACCCCTTTCTCCCAAAAGACATCCGGTAAAATTTTTTAGATAGCCATTTTGTTGAACTTAGTTTAAAAGTCCAATAAACTGTGCCTCTGCGGATTATATGACCCCGGCAGCCCCACAGGAAAGTACTGCAAGTTTTGAAATTTGCCCATTGATTACGTATAGGATTATTTATTGTGAGGGTGGCCACATGTTTTGATTTTTGGTCACTTTTAAAAGTAAAGAGCGAAGTGGACTGAAAGTGTTATTTTTTTACCATGGCACTTCGTATGGAAGAAGTTAACATTGAAACTATGGAAGGGGCCAATTCGATTGGATATTGAAAATTCTTGTACCAGTTTTGAGATTTAAAAGTGATTGGAGGGCAGTTACTCTCCTTCTTACACTCCTTTCTCCCAAAAGACATCCGGTAAAATTTTTAGATAGCCACTTTGTTGAACTTAGTTTAAAAGTCCAATAACTGTGCCTCTGCGGATTATATGACCCCGGCAGCCCCACAGGAAAGTATTGCAAGTTTTGAAATTTGCCCATTGCGTACGTATAGTATTATTTATTGTGAGGGTGGCCACATGTGTTGATGTTTGGTCACTTTTCAAAGTAAAGAGCGAAGTGGACTGAAAGCGTTATTTTTTTTACCATGGCACTTCGTATGGAAGAATTTAACATTGAAACTATGGAAGGGGCCAATTCGATTGGATATTGAAAATTCTTGTACCAGTTTTGAGATTAAAAGTGATTTGAGGGTAACCATCCTCCTCCTTACACCCATTTCTCCCAAAAAACATCCGGTAAAATTTATAGATAGCCATTTTGTTGAACTTAGATAAAAAGTCCAATAGCTGTGCCTCTGTAGATTATATGACCCCGGCAGCCCCACAGGAAAGTACTGCAAGTTTTGAAATTTGCCCATTGTTTACGTATAGCATTAGTTATTGTGAGTGTGGCAACATGTGTTGATTTTTGGTCAAGGTCAAGGGTATTAAGGTGAAAACTTCCGGTGGTGGTGAACTAATTCAAAGCACAATATGTGTTAGCAGATTGTCAAACGAACATATATCAGGAACGGCTTAAGCTATTAAGTTAAAATTTTCAGGGCATGATGCAGGGAATGTTTAATTCGCTAAAAGGCAATATGCACACGCTACTTTTCTGCTACCACTACTACTATTACTACTACTACTACTGCGTCTACTACTGCTTCTAGTACTATTACTACTAAGACTATGGGACCACAACTGAAACGTCTCTTGCACATTCTAAACACCAGAATGTAATTTGCACTTTACATTCAGGGATGAAACATTTCCTTTTTTTGAGAGTAAAGAATTCGAACAAGAGGTCTAGGGCAAGATATGATTCTAAAAAGATAATTATAATTTGGATATAGTTATAATTTAAACATCGCAAGTTAATTTATAACTATCGTTTTCGATACGATAGGTTTTCGTTTCAATCGTTTGAGACATAAATCTGTCGTTCTAATAAAACAAGAATACTTTAATTCTGAACATTTGTTTTAAGTAATAGGATAAAAATAAACAAAAATAATATCTATTAATCAATCAAATAAAAATTACGCTATTTCACCTGGTTATAAACAATTATTGTTCTCTACCGATAAAAATGATTCTAAATCAGAAAATCTGTTTCCATGACTTACTTGGCACTTTTGTGTGGTAGTAGGGGTCGTTGTCATACTTGGTACAGTCGTCTTAAAAAACGTGGTTGTGCTGGTGCTGGTACTCTTTTCTAGTGCTGGTGTTGCTGTAGTTACGACTAGGAGAAAAAGAAAATACTCTTTATATTGAGTGATATTAAAAGTATCCTTCAATATCAGACAGTGGCAGCGTGGGACTTAAACTTTGGCGACGCAATTACCTCACTCTAGTAGATTATTTATCGAAGCTTTTTAAGATAATTGTGAAGTAACTATTGGCTAGCACAACTTAACTTCCATTCGAAAGTTAATTTTTTGTTTATTCCAACAGCAGAACTAAATTAAGAAATTTTTTTCTAGGAATCAGAGGCAACATCATAGCGTTGGGCCAAGTTGCCCTCGAATTTTTTTGTCACTTAAAAAGGGCACTAGAACTTTTAATTTCCGTTCGAATGATCCCTCTCCCGATATTATAGGACTACTAGATCGAAACGATCACCCCTGAAAAAAAAAAAAAAAAAAAAAAAAAAAAAAAAAAAAAAAAAAAAAAAAAAAAAAAAAAAAAAAAAAAACACTCATCCGTGATCTTTCTTCTGGCAAAAAATACAAAATTCCACATTTTTGCAGATAGAAGCTTCAAACCTCTATAGTAGGGTTCTCTGATACGCTGAATCTGATGGTGTGATTTTCATTAAAGTTCTATAGCTTTTAGGGTTGATTCCCCTTTTTTTCGAAAATAAGGGAAATTTTCTCAGGGACATAACTTTGGATGGGTAAGATTAAACTTGATTACTTATATATTTAAAATCAGCATAAAAATATGATTCTTCTGATGTATCTATTTGTATCAAGAGTCCGCTTTTTAGAGTTTCGGTTACTATTGATCCGGGTCGCTCCTTACTTACAGTTCGTTACCACGAACTGTTTGTTGTTTTTTTTTACCATGGCACTTCGTATAGAAGAAGTTAGCATTGAAACTATGGAAGGGGCCGATTCGATTGGATATTTTTCAGGGCAACCAGACCCCTCCTTACGCCCCTTTCTCCCAAAAGACATCCGGTAAACAATTTTTGATAGCCATTTTGTTGAACTTTGTTTAAAAGTCCAATAACTGTGCCTCTGCGGATTATATGACCCCGGCAGCCCCACAGTTAAGTACTGCAAGTTTTGAAATTTGCCCATTGCTTACGTATAGTATTAGTTATTGTGAGGGTGGCCACATGTTTTGATTTTTGGTCACTTTTCAAAGTAAAGAGCGAAGTGGACTGAAAGCGTTAATTTTTTTTACCATGGCACTTCGTATGGAAGAAGTTGGCATTGAAAGTATGGAAGGGCCAATTCGATTGGATATTGAAAATTCTTGTGCCAGTTTTGAGATTTAAAAGTGATTGGAGGGCAACCACCCTCCTTCTTACATCCCTTTCTCCCAAAAGACATCCAGTCAAAATTTTTAGATAGCCATTTTGTTGAACTTAGTTTAAAAGTCCAATAACTGTGCCTCTGCGGATTATATAACCCCGGCAGCCCCAAAGAAAGTACTGCAAGTTTTGAAATTTGCCTATTGCTTACGTATAGTATTAGTTATTGTGAGGGTGACCACATGTGTTGATTTTTGGTCACTTTTCAAAGAAAAGAACGAAGTGGACTGAAAGCGTTATTTTTTTTACCATGGCACTTCGTATGGAAGAAGTTAGCATTGAAACTATGGAAGAGGCCAATTCGATTGGATATTGAAAATTTCTGTGCCAGTTTTGGGATTTAATAGTGATTGGAGGGCAGCCACCCTCCTTCTTACATCCCTTTCTCCCAAAAGACATCCAGTCAAAATTTTTAGATAGCCATTTTGTTGAACTTAGTTTAAAAATCCAATAACTGTGCCTCTGCGGATTATATTACCCCGTCAGCCCCACAGGAAAGTACTGCAAGTTTTGAAATTTGCCCATTGCTTACGTATAGTATTAGTTATTTTGAGGGTGGCCACATGTGTTGATTTTTGGTCACTTTTCAAAGTAAAGAGCGAAGTGGACTGAAAGCGTTATTTTTTTACCATGGCACTTCGTATGGAAGAAGTTAGCATTAAAACTATGGAAGGGAATTCAATTGGATATTAAAAATTCTTGTGCCAGTTTTGAGATTTAAAAGTGATTGGAGCGCAACCGCCCTCCTCCTTACACCCCTTTCTTCCAAAAGACGTCCGGTCAAATTTTTAGAAAGCCATTTTGTTGAACTTAGTTTAAAAGTCCAATAACTGTGCCTCTGCGGATTATATGACCCCGGCAGCCCCACAGGAAAGTACTGCAAGTTTTGAAATTTGCCCATTGCTTACGTATAGTATTAGTTATTGTGAGGGTGGCCAAATGTGTTGATTTTTGGTCATTTTTCAAAGTAAAGAGCGAAGTGGACTGAAAGCGTTATTTTTTTTACCTTGGCACTTCGTATGGAAGAAGTTAGCATTGAAACTATGGAAGGGGCCAATTCGATTGGATATTGAAAATTCTTGTACCAGTTTTGAGATTTAAAAGTGATTGGAGGGCAACCACCCTCCTTCTTACACCCCTTTCTCCCAAAAGACATCCGGTAAAAATTTTTTAGATAGCCATTTTGTTGAACTTAGTTTAAAAGTCCAATAACTGTGCCTCTGCGGATTATATGACCCCGGCAGCCCACAGGAAAGTACTGCAAGTTTTGAAATTTGCCCATTGATTACGTATAGGATTATTTATTGTGAGGGTGGCCACATGTTTTGATTTTTGGTCACTTTTAAAAGTAAAGAGTGAAGTGGACTGAAAGTGTTTTTTTTACCATGGCACTTCGTATGGAAGAAGTTAACATTGAAACTATGGAAGGGGCCAATTCGATTGGATATTGAAAATTCTTGTACCAGTTTTGAGATTTAAAAGTGATTTGAGGGCAACCACCCTCCTTCTTACACCCATTTCTCCCAAAAGACATCCGGTAAAATTTATAGATAGCCATCTTGTTGAACTTAGATAAAAAGTCCAATAGCTGTGCCTCTGCGGATTATATGACCCCGGCAGCCCCACAGGAAAGCACTGCAAGTTTTGAAATTTGCCCATTGTTTACGTATAGCATTAGTTATTGTGAGTGTGGCCACATGTGTTGATTTTTGGTCAAGGTCAAGAGTATTAAGGTGAAAACTTCCGGTGGTGGTGAACTAATTCAAAGCACAATATGTGTTAGCAGATTGTCAAACGAACATATATCAGGAACGGCTTAAGCTATTAAGTTAAAATTTTCACGGCATGATGCAGGGAATGTTTAATTCGCTAAGAGGCAATATGCACACGCTACTGTTACTGCAAGTACTACTGCTAACACTACTACTATTACTGCTACTACTACTGCGTCTACTACTGCTTCTAATACTATTACTACTAAGACTATGGGACCACAACTGAAACGTCTCTTGCACCTTCTAAACACCAGAATGTAATTTGCACTTTATATTCAGGGATGTTTTCACCTGGTTATAAACAATTATTGTGCTCTACCGACAAAAATGATTCTAAATCAGAAAATCTGTTTCCATGACTTACTTGGCACTTTTATGGTAGTAGGGGCCATTGTCATACTTGGTACAGTCGTCTTAAAAAACGTGGTTGCGCTGGTGCTGGTAATCTGTGCTAGTGCTGGTGTTGCTGTAGTTACGACTAGGAGAATAAGAACATACTCTTTATATTGAGTGATATTAAAAGTATCCTTCAGTATCAGACAGTGGCAGCGTGGGACTTAAACTTTGGCGACGCAATTACCTCACTCTAGTAGATTATTTACCGAAGCTTTTTAAGATAATTGTGAAGTAACAGTAGTAACCACATATGGAATTTGCGTGCAGGTATAGCAATTTCCATGTTATTTGCGTGCAGGTATAGCAATTTCCATGTTATTCTACTACTTTACGTTCCTTCCTATGCTATTCTGGGCCTTTACGTGGCGCCCCTGTACCAAGCAGGTTTCTGGTAGGTATAGTATTCTACCGGTCCTATAGCAAGACATTTCTACCGGTCCTATAGGTAATACTTCTACGAGGCATTACACCTTTGCCAACGCCCCTGTACCAGACAGGTTTTCTGGTAGGTATAATCTGGTTTGGTAGGTACAATCTGGTTAGGTGGGTATAATCTGGTTTGGTTCAAGTTTTTTCTGACACAATTTACTGGATTTCTATTTCATGATATACAAGTTTTTTTTAGGTTAAATCCGTGTCAGAAAAACCGGCGTGTCTTTTTTAGTTGCCAAGTTTTTGTATCTTTTAAAAGAGCTTTAAGGGAATTGAGAGACTCAGTTGCCTGATTCCGTGTGGTTTTTCTTTACTTGGTGGTCATTAAAAACGAAATTTTTGTGTTAAATAAGTAGTTTTTGTATCTTTTAAAAGGGCTTTACGGGGTTTGAGAGACTCACTTGCCTTATTCTGTGTGGTTTTTCTTAACTTGGTGGTCATTAAAAACGAAATTTTTGTGTTAAATAAGTAGTTTTTGTATCTTATAAAAGGGCTTTACGGGCTTTGAGAGACTCACTTGCCTGATTCCGTGTGGTTTCTCTTTACTTGGTGGTCATTAAAAACGAATTTTTTTTGTTAAATAAGTAGTTTTGTATCTTTTAAAAGGGCTTTACGGGGTTTGAGAGACTCACTTGCCTTATTCTGTGTGGTTTTTCTTAACTTGGTGGTCATTAAAAACGAAATTTTTGTGTTAAATAAGTAGTTTTTTGTATCTTTTAAAAGGGCTTTACGGGGTTTGAGAGACTCACTTGCCTTATTCTGTGTGGTTTTTCTTAACTTGATGGTCATTAAAAAACGAAATTTTTGTGTTAAATAAGTAGTTTTGTATCTTTTAAAAGAGCTTTAAGGGGTTTGAGAGACTCAGTTGCCTGATTCCGTGTGGTTTTTCTTTACTTGGTGGTCATTAAAAACGAAATTTTTGTGTTAAATAAGTAGTTTTTGTATCTTTTAAAAGGGCTTTACGGGCTTTGAGAGACTCACTTGCCTTATTCTGTGTGGTTTTTCTTAACTTGGTGGTCATTAAAAACGAAATTTTTTTTGTGTTAAATAAGTAGTTTTTGTATCTTTTAAAAGGGCTTTACGGGGTTTGAGAGACTCACTTGCCTTATTCTGTGTGTTTTTTTTTAACTTGGTGGTCATTCAAAACGAAATTTTTGTGTTAAATAAGCAGTTTTGTATCTAATAAAAGAGCTTTAAGGGGTTTGAGAGACTCAGTTGCCTGATTCCGTGTGGTTTTTCTTTACTTGGTGGTCATTAAAAACGAAATTTTTGTGTTAAATAAGTAGTTTCGTATCTTTTAAAAGGGCTTTACGGGGTTTGAGAGACTCACTTGCCTTATTCTGTGTGGTTTTTCTTACTTGGTGGTCATTAAAAACGAAATTTTTTGTGTTAAATAAGTAGTTTTTGTATCTTTTAAAAGGGCTTTACGGGGTTTGAGAGACTCACTTGCCTTATTCTGTGTGTTTTTTTTTAACTTGGTGGTCATTAAAAACGAAATTTTTTTGTTAAATAAGTAGTTTTGTATCTAATAAAAGAGCTTTAAGGGGTTTGAGAGACTCAGTTGCCTGATTCCGTGTGGTTTTTCTTTACTTGGTGGTCATTAAAAACGAAATTTTTTGTGTTAAATAAGTAGTTTTGTATCTTTTAAAAGGGCTTTACAGGGTTTGAGAGACTCACTTGCCTTATTCTGTGTGGTTTTTCTTAACTTGGTGGTCATTAAAAACGAAATTTTTGTGTTAAATAAGTAGTTTTTGTATCTTTTAAAAGGGCTTTACGGGGTTTGGGAGACTCACTTGCCTTATTCTGTGTGGTTTTTCTTAACTTGGTGGTCATTAAAACGAAATTTTTGTGTTAAATAAGTAGTTTTTGTATCTTTTAAAAGGGCTTTACGGGGTTTGAGAGACTCACTTGCCTTATTCTGTGTGGTTTTTCTTAGCTTGGTGGTCATTAAAAACGAAATTTTTGTGTTAAATAAGTAGTTTTGTATCTTTTTAAAAGAGCTTTAAGGTGTTTGAGAGACTCAGTTGCCTGATTCCGTGTGGTTTTTTCTTTACTTGGTTGTCATTAAAAACGAAATTTTTTTGTGTTAAATAAGTAGTTTTTGTATCTTTTAAAAGGGCTTTACGGCGTTTGAGAGACTCACTTGCCTTATTCTGTGTGGTTTTTCTTAACTTGGTGGTCATTAAAAACGAAATTTTTGTGTTAAATAAGTAGTTTTTGTATCTTTTAAAAGGGCTGTACGGGGTTTGAGAGACTCACTTGCCTTATTCTGTGTGGTTTTTCTTAACTTGGTGGTCATTAAAAACGAAATTTTTGTGTTAAATAAGTAGTTTTTGTATCTTTTAAAAGGGCTTTACGGTTTTTGAGAGACTCACTTGCCTTATTCTGTGTGGTTTTTCTTAACTTGGTGGTCATTAAAAACGAAATTTTTGTGTTAAATAAGTAGTTTTTGTATCTTTTAAAAGGGCTTTACGGGGTTTTGAGAGACTCACTTGCCTTATTCTGTGTGGTTTTTTCTTAGCTTGGTGGTCATTAAAAACGAAATTTTTGTGTTAAATAAGTAGTTTTGTATCTTTTAAAAGAGCTTTAAGGTGTTTGAGAGACTCAGTTGCCTGATTCCGTGTGGTTTTTCTTTACTTGGTTGTCATTAAAAACGAAATTTTTGTGTTAAATAAATAGTTTTTGTATCTTTAAAAGGGCTTTACGGCGTTTGAGAGACTCACTTGCCTTATTCTGTGTGGTTTTTCTTAACTTGGTGGTCATTAAAAACGAAATTTTTGTGTTAAATAAGTAGTTTTTTGTATCTTTTAAAAGGGCTTTACGGGGTTTTGAGAGACTCACTTGCCTTATTCTGTGTGTTTTTTTTTTTTAACTTGGTGGTCATTAAAAACGAAATTTTTGTGTTAAATAAGTAGTTTTGTATCTAATAAAAGAGCTTTAAGGGGTTTGAGAGACTCAGTTGCCTGATTCCGTGTGGTTTTTCTTTACTTGGTGGTCATTAAAAACGAAATTTCTGTGTTAAATAAGTAGTTTTGTATCTTTTAAAAGGGCTTTACGGGGTTTGAGAGACTCACTTGCCTTATTCTGTGTGGTTTTTCTTAACTTGGTGGTCATTAAAAACGAAATTTTTGTGTGTTAAATAAGTAGTTTTTGTATCTTTTAAAAGGGCTTTACGGGGTTTGAGAGACTCACTTGCCTTATTCTGTGTGGTTTTTCTTAACTTGGTGGTCATTAAAAACGAAATTTTTGTGTTAAATAAGTAGTTTTTGTATCTTTTAAAAGGGCTTTACGGGGTTTGAGAGACTCACTTGCCTTATTCTGTGTGTTTTTTTTTAACTTGGTGGTCATTAAAAACGAACGAAATTTTTGTGTTAAATAAGTAGTTTTGTATCTAATAAAAGAGCTTTAAGGGGTTTGAGAGACTCAGTTGCCTGATTCCGTGTGGTTTTTCTTTACTTGGTGGTCATTAAAAACGAAATTTTTGTGTTAAAAAAGTAGTTTTGTATCTTTTAAAAGGGCTTTACGGGGTTTGAGAGACTCACTTGCCTTATTCTGTGTGGTTTTTCTTAACTTGGTGGTCATTAAAAACGAAATTTTTGTGTTAAATAAGTAGTTTTTGTATCTTTTAAAAGGGCTTTACGGGGTTTGAGAGACTCACTTGCCTTATTCTGTGTGGTTTTTCTTAACTTGGTGGTCATTAAAAACGAAATTTTTGTGTTAAATAAGTAGTTTTGTATCTTTTAAAAGGGCTTTACGGGGTTTGAGAGACTCACTTGCCTTATTCTGTGTGGTTTTTCTTAGCTTGGTGGTCATTAAAAACGAAATTTTGTGTTAAATAAGTAGTTTTTGTATCTTTTAAAAGAGCTTTAAGGTGTTTGAGAGACTCAGTTGCCTGATTCCGTGTGGTTTTTCTTTACTTGGTTGTCATTAAAAACGAAATTTTTGTGTTAAATAAGTAGTTTTTTGTATCTTTTAAAAGGGCTTTACGGCGTTTGAGAGACTCACTTGCCTTATTCTGTGTGGTTTTTCTTAACTTGGTGGTCATTAAAAACGAAATTTTTGTGTTAAATAAGTAGTTTTTGTATCTTTTAAAAGGGCTTTACGGGGTTTGAGAGACTCACTTGCCTTATTCTGTGTGGTTTTTCTTAACTTGGTGGTCATTAAAAACGAAATTTTTGTGTTAAATAAGTAGTTTTTTTGTATCTTTTAAAAGGGCTTTACGGGGTTTGAGAGACTCACTTGCCTTATTCTGTGTGGTTTTTCTTAGCTTGGTGGTCATTAAAAACGAAGTTTGTGTGTTAAATAAGTAGTTTTGTATCTTTTAAAAGAGCTTTAAGGTATTTGAGAGAATCAGTTGCCTGATTCCGTGTGGTTTTTCTTTACTTGGTTGTCATTAAAAACGAAATTTTTGTGTTAAATGAGTAGTTTTTGTATCTTTTAAAAGGGCTTTACGGCGTTTGAGAGACTCACTTGCCTTATTCTGTGTGGTTTTTCTTAACTTGGTGGTCATTAAAAAACGAAATTTTTGTGTTAAATAAGTAGTTTTTGTATCTTTTAAAAGGGCTTTACGGGTTTGAGAGACTCACTTGCCTTATTCTGTGTTGTTTTTCTTAACTTGGTGGTCATAAAAAAACGAAATTTTTGTGTTAAATAAGTAGTTTTTTATCTTTTAAAAGAGCTTTAAGGGGTTTGAGAGACTCAGTTGCCTGATTCCGTGTGGTTTTTCTTTACTTGGTGGTCATTAAAAACGAAATTTTTGTGTTAAATAAGTAGTTTTTGTATCTTTTAAAAGAGCTTTACGGGGTTTGAGAGACTCAGTTACCTGATTCCGTTTGGTTTTTCTTTACTTGGTGGTCATTAAAAACGAAATTTTTGTGTTTAAATAAGTAGTTTTTGTATCTTTTAAAAGAGCTTTAAGGGTTTTGAGAGACTCAGTTGCCTGATTCCGTGTGGTTTTTCTTTACTTGGTGGTCATTAAAAACGAAATTATTGTGTTAAATAAGTAATTTTTGTATCTTTTAAAAAAAGAGCTTTACGGGGTTTGAGACACTCAGTTGCCTGATTCCGTGTGGTTTTTCTTTACTTGGTGGTCATTAAAAACGAAATTATTGTGTTTCGTAGGTGTGTGTTGTCTGAAACCTATGATTTGGGATGGTTAATTTGCTATTATTTACTTTTCAGAGCTAGGTTTCTTAGCCTTTCATAGGTGTGTGCTGTCAGAAAATTATGATTTGGGATTTCTAGTTTGCTTTTTGGACTTTTCAGAGCTAGGATTCTTAGTCCCTCATAGGTGTTTGTTGTCTGAAACCTATAGTTTGGGTGATTAGTTTGCTATTTCAGGCTTTTCTGAGCCAAGGTTTCTTAGTATTTCGTAGGCGTGTGTTGTCTGAAACTTATGATTTGAGGTGTGTAATTTGCTATTTCCGACTTTTCATAGCCAGATTTCTTATTCTTTCGTAGGTGTGTGTTGTCTGAAACCTATGATTTGGAGTGGGTGGTTTGCTATTTTTTTGACTTTTCTGAGCTGGTTTTCTTAGCCTTTCATAGGGGTCTGTTGACTGAAGCCTATGATCTGGGATGGGTGGTTTGCTATTTTTGACTTTTCTGAGCTAGATTTCTTACTCTTTCATAGGTGTGTATTGTCAGAAAATTATGATTTGGGATGTGTAGTTTGCTTTTAGGACTTTTCAGAGCTATGATTCTTAGTCTCTCATAGGCGTTTGTTATCTGAAACTTCTAGTTTGGGATGAATAGTTTGCTGAGAAGTTAACTTTAGTATTTTATGGTTTTATGTGCCTGAAATCATGAATTAGAGTAGTTAATTATCTGTTTAGGGTTTTCAGACCTAGGTTTTTATATTTTCGTGCGTGCTCGACTCCTGGGGTTTATTATTTCAGAAGTTAACTTTAGTATTTTGTGGTTTTACGTGCCTGAAATCTTGAATTAGAATTTTTAATTAGCTGTTTAGGTTTTCAGACATAGTTTTTTTAGATGTTCATGGGTGGATTCTTAGTCCCTCATAGGTGTTTGTTGTCTGAAACCTATAGTTTGGGGTGAGTAGTTTGCTATTTCAGGCTTTTCTGAGCTAAGGTTTCTTAGTATTTCGTAGGCGTGTGTTGTCTGAAACTTATGATTTGAGGTGTGTAATTTGCTATTTCCGACTTTTCATAGCCAGATTTCTTAGTCTTTCGTAGGTGCGTGTTGTCTGAAACCTATGATTTGGAGTGGGTGGTTTGCTATTTTTTGACTTTTCTGAGCTGGTTTTCTTAGCCTTTCATAGGGGTGTGTTGACTGAAGCCTATGATCTGGGATGGGTGGTTTGCTATTTTTGACTTTTCTAAGCTAGATTTCTTAGTCTTTCATAGGTGTGTATTGTCAGAAAATGTGATTTGGGAAGTGTAGTTTGCTTTTAGGACTTTTCAGAGCTATGATTCTTAGTCTCTCATAGGCGTTTGTTGTCTGAAACTTCTAGTTTGGGATGAATAGTTTGCTGAGAAGTTAACTTTAGTATTTTATGGTTTTATGTGCCTGAAATCATGAATTAGAATAGTTAATTATATGTTTAGGGTTTTCAGACCTAGGTTTTTTAGATTTTCGTGCGTGCTCGACTCCTGGCGTTTATTATTTGAGAAGTTAACTTTAGTATTTTTTGGTTTTACGTGCCTGAAATCTTGAATTAGAATTTTTGATTAGCTGTTTAGGTTTTCAGACATAGTTTTTTAGATGTTCATGGGTGGATTCTTAGTCCCTCATAGGTGTTTGTTGTCTGAAACCTATAGTTGGGGTGTGAGTAGTTTGCTATTTCAGGCTTTTCTGAGCTAAGGTTTCTTAGTATTTCGTAGGCGTGTGTTGTCTGAAACTTATGATTTGAAGTGTGTAATTTGCTATTTCCGACTTTTCATAGCCAGATTTCTTAGTCTTTCGTAGGTGCGTGTTGTCTGAAACCTATGATTTGGAGTGGGTGGTTTGCTATTTTTTGACTTTTCTGAGCTGGTTTTCTTAGCCTTTCATAGGGGTGTGTTGACTGAAGCCTATGATCTGGGATGGGTGGTTTGCTATTTTTGACTTTTCTAAGCTAGATTTCTTAGTCTTTCATAGGTGTGTATTGTCAGAAAATTGTGATTTGGGAAGTGTAGTTTGCTTTTAGGACTTTTCAGAGCTATGATTCTTAGTCTCTCATAGGCGTTTGTTGTCTGAAACTTCTAGTTTGGGATGAATAGTTTGCTGAGAAGTTAACTTTAGTATTTTATGGTTTTATGTGCCTGAAATCATGAATTAGAATAGTTAATTATATGTTTAGGGTTTTCAGACCTAGGTTTTTTAGATTTTTCGTGCGTGCTCGACTCCTGGCGTTTTATTATTTGAGAAGTTAACTTTAGTATTTTTTGGTTTTACGTGCCTGAAATCTTGAATTAGAATTTTTAATTAGCTGTTTAGGTTTTCAGACATAGTTTTTTTTATGTTCATGGGTGTTGGGTTCCTGGAGGGTTTTATGACTCCTTCTCTCAATGAATTCAGATGGTTTTAGGACTCGTCCCCCTAGCCATAACTCCATTCAACCTTGAGCGAGGATATAAAAGTTTGATGAAGTATTTTTCTACTTAATAACTACATTAATAACTTCCAAGATGATAGGACAGTATGACACAGAATTTATCAGTTATCGAGACTTCAATGAATCCTCCCCGCAATGACTTCCAAGGGTTTTATGACTCCTCCCCACAATGAATTCAGATGGTTTTTAAGACTCATCTCACTAGTCATAACTCCGTTCAACCTTGAGCGAAGGTATAAAAGTTTGATGAAGTATTTCTCTACTTAACAACTACATTAATAGCCTCCAAGATGAAAGGACGGTATGACACCGAATTTATCAGTTTGAAAAAATCATCTTGTGGTGTTATATTCGAATGTCCTTTTTTATTATTGTCTATGGATCTCGAAGAAATTGACTGTTATCATTGGTTAGTGAACTATTCTGTTTGAGTATGATAAAAGCTTGTGGAGTACTACATTACGTTATATAAACAGACTGGGATTCTATGATAGAGTGATTACACCACTTAATAATACTGGTCAGGAACTGGGAAATGTCCAGGAGGAAGTCAGTGAAATTTGCAGCTTTTTCGGAGTTGAAGAACTCTACGTAAAGGGCAATGTACCTACAGATAAAGTTTTAATTCAAAAGTGTGACCCTAGGATTCCACTTTTCAATCTAGAAGAGTTTAAGTGTCCTAAATTTGAAGGGGGTTATCACCGTCCTGAAGACGAGGTTAGGTTCTTCGCACAGTTGATACCTAAGAACATACCTGATCGTGATAAATCCATAAGAAATGTTAAAAACTATGGGGGGATTCTATATCATGGGACCATCGTTTGTGGATGTTTAAGAGTGAACTCTAAGTACTATTTTTATGTAAACATTTGTTGTTGTTTTTGTTTTTTTTTCTCAAAAAAATCCGTTAATACATTTAAGCAATAAATATCTTTAAGCTTAACCTGTCTTTGTTCTTTAGAATAGTTCTATTGTAAGCAAGTAACAAACTCTTTCCTGAAGTCACCTCTTGGATACACAATGCAGAAACTTCATTTAAGAAACTATGAAAAAAATTGTAAGTAAGTAAGTAACAAATTCTTTCTTGAAGTCACCTCTTGGATACACAATACAGAAATTTTTATTAAAGAAATTATGAAAAAATTGTAAGTAAGTAGCAAATTTCTTTCTTGAATTCACCTGCTGGATAAACAAAGACATTTCATTCAAGAAATTATGACAAAATTCTAAGTAAGTAACAAACTCTTTATTGTTTACATGACTTAGATACACGATGTAGAAATTTAATTCAAGAAATTATGAAAAAATTCTCAGTAAGAAACAATTTCTTTCTTGAAGTCATCTCTTGGATACACAATACAGAAATTTCATTCAAGAAATTATGAAAATATTTGTAAGTAAGTAACAAACTCTTTATTGATTTCACCTCTTGGATATACAGTACAGATACTTCATTCAAGAAATTATGAAAAATCGCAAGTAAGTAACTTTTTTTTTTCTCTTTATCACAAACAATTTTCACTTAGCTAAATGATGTAGAAATTTAATTCAAGAAATTATTAAAAAATTCTCAGTAAGTAACAATTTCTTTCTTGAAGTCAACTCTGGATACGCAATACGGAAATTTCATTCAAGAAGTTATGAAAAAATTTGTAAGTAAGTAACAAACTCTTTATTGATTTCACCTCTTGGATATACAGTACAGATACTTCATTCAAGAAATTATGAAAAATCGCAAGTAAGTAACTTTTTTTTCTCTTTATCACAAACAATTTTCACTTAGCTAAATGATGTAGAAATTTAATTCAAGAAATTATTAAAAAATTCTCAGTAAGTAACAATTTCTTTCTTGAAGTCAACTCTTGGATACGCAATACGGAAATTTCATTCAAGAAATTATGAAAATATTTGTAAGTAAGTAACAAACTCTTTATTGATTTCACCTCTTGGATATACAGTACAGATACTTCATTCAAGAAATTATGAAAAAATTGCAAGTAAGTAACTTTTTTTTCTTTTTATCACAAACAATTTTCACTTAGCTACATGATGTAGAAATTTAATTCAAGAAATTATTAAAAAGTTTCTCAGTAAGTAACAATTTCTTTCTTGAAGTCAACTCTTGGATACACAATACGGAAATTTCATTCAAGAAATTATGAAAAAATTGTAACTAAGTAGCAAATTCTTTCTTGAATTCACATGTTGGATTAACAAAAATACATTTCGTTCAAGAAATTATGACAAAATTCTAAGTAAGTAACAAAACTCTTTATTGTTTTCACGAGTTAGATATACGATGTAGAAATTAAATTCAAGAAATTATGAAAAAAAATTCTCAGTAAGTAACCATTTTTTTCTTGAAGTCAACTCTTGGATACACAATACGGAAATTTCATTCAAGAAATTATGAAAATATTTGTAAGTAAGTAACAAACTCTTTATTGATTTCACCTCTTGGATATACAGTACAGATACTTCATTCAAGAAATTATGAAAAAATCGAAAGTAAGTAACTTTTTTTCTCTTTATCACAAACAATTTTCACTTAGCTACACGATGTAGAAATTTAATTCAAGAAATTATAAAAAAATTCTCAGTAAGTAACAATTTCTTTCTTGAAGTCAACTCTTGGGATACACAATACGGAAATTTCATTCAAGAAATTATGAAAAAATTGTAACTAAGTAGCAAATTCTTTCTTGAATTCACCTGTTGGACAAACAAAAAAGACATTTCGTTCAAGAAATTATGACAAAATTCTAAGTAAGTATGCTTTTCCTTGGCACCTTTCCAAACGAGCGGGGATTCCCCACTGGTTCCTACACACAGCAAAAAGTGAGCAGTACGAAAACTCCACGTTTTCAACCAGACTGGTTAGTTAGACAACACCCATTTTTAGGAACCAATCAGAGACAGCGGAGGCTGCTCAATATACAATAACTTGATTGGTGATTGGTTACACACCACGACAGTGCATACATAGTGAGAGAGACATGCAAAGTCGACATAGCTTTATTTCATTTTTTTTAAGGTTAATTTAGACGAGGTTACGTGCGCGCAGGTAACCTCGTCTAAATTAACCTTAAAAAAATGAAATAAAGCTACGTCGACTTTGCATGTCTCTCACTATGTATGCACCGTCGTGGTGTGTAACCAATCACCAATCAAGTTATTGTATATTGAGCAACCTCCGCTCTCTGATTGGTTCCTAAAATTGGGTGTTGTCTGAAAAACCAGTCTGGCTGAAAACGTGGAGTTTTCGTACTGCTCACTTTTTGCAGTGTGTAGGAACCAGTGGGGAATCCCCGCTCGTTTCGAAAGGTGCCAAGAGAAAGGCATACTTACTTAGAATTTTGTCATAATTTCTTGAACGAAATGTCTTTTTTGTTTGTCCAACAGGTGAATTCAAGAAAAGAATTTGCTACTTAGTTACAATTTTTTCATAATTTCTTGAATGAAATTTCCGTATTGTGTATCCAAGAGTTGACTTCAAGAAAGAAATTGTTACTTACTGAGAATTTTTTCATAATTTCTTGAATTAAATTTCTACATCGTGTAGCTAAGTGAAAATTGTTTGTGATAAAGAGAAAAAAAAGTTACTTACTTGCGATTTTTTCATAATTTCTTGAATGAAGTATCTGTACTGTATATCCAAGAGGTGAAATCAATAAAGAGTTTGTTACTTACTTACAAATATTTTCATAATTTCTTGAATGAAATTTCCGTATTGCGTATCCAAGAGTTGACTGCAAGAAAGAAATTGTTACTTACTGAGAATTTTTTTAATAATTTCTTGAGTTAAATTTCTACATCATTTAGCTAAGTGAAAATTGTTTGTGATAAAGAGAAAAAAAAAGTTACTTACTTGCGATTTTTTCATAATTTCTTGAATGAAGTATCTGTACTGTATATCCAAGAGGTGAAATCAATAAAGAGTTTTGTTACTTACTTACAAATATTTTCATAATTTCTTGAAGGAAATTTCCGTATTGTGTATCCAAGAGATGACTTCAAGAAAGAAATTGTTACTTACTGAGAATTTTTTCATGATTTCTTGAATTAAATTTCTACATCGTGTATCTAAGTCATGTAAACAATAAAGAGTTTGTTACTTACTTAGAATTTTGTCATAATTTCTTGAACGATATGTCTTTGTTTATCCAGCAGGTGAATTCAAGAAAGAATTTGCTACTTAATTACAATTTTTTCATAATTAATTTAATGAAAATTTCTGTATTGTGTATCCAAGAGGTGACTTCAAGAAAGAATTTGTTACTTACTTACTTACAATTTTTTTCATAGTTTCTTAAATGAAGTTTCTGCATTGTGTATCCAAGAGGTGACTTCAGGAAAGAGTTTTGTTACTTGCTTACGATAGAACTATTCTAAAGAACAAAGACGGGTTAAGCTTAAAGATATTTATTGCTTAAATGTATTAACAGATTTTTTTTGAGAAAAAAAAACAACAACAAATGTTTACATAAAAATAGTACTTAGAGTTCACTCTTAAACATCCACAAACGATGGTCCCATGATATAGAATAGTTTTTAACATGTCTTATGGATTTATCACGATCAGGTATGTTCTTAAGTATCCACTGTGCGAAGAACCTAACCTTGTCTTCAGGACGGTGATAACCCCCTTCAAATTTAGGACACTTAAACTCTTCTAGATTGAAAAGTGGAATCCTAGGGTCACACTTTTGAATTAAAATTTTATCTGTAGGTACATTGCCCTTTACGTAGAGTGCTTCAACTCCGAAAAAGCTGCAAATTTCACTGACTTCCTCCTGGACATTTCCCAGTTCCTGACCAGTATTATTAAGTGGTGTAATCACTCTATCATAGAATCCCAGTCTGTTTATATAACGTAATGTAGTACTCCACAAGCTTTTATCATACTCAAACATATTTTAGTTCACTAACCAATGATAACAGTCAATTTCTTCGAGATCCATTGACAATAATAAAAAAGCACATTCGAATATAACACCACAAGATGATTTTTTCAAACTGATAAATTCGGTGTCATACAGTCCTATCATCTTGGAGGCTATTAATGTAGTTGTTAAGTAGAGAAATACTTCATCAAACTTTTATACCTTCGCTCAAGGTTGAACGGAGTTATGACTAGTGAGATGAGTCTTAAAACCATCTGAATTCATTGTGGGGAGGAGTCATAAAACCCTTGGAAGTCATTGCGGGGAGGAGTCATTGAACTCTCGGTAACTGATAAATTCTGTGTCATACTGTCCTAACATCTTGGAAGTTATTAATGTAGTTGTTAAGTAGAAAAATACTTCATCAAACTTTTATATCCTCGCTCAAGGTTGAATGGAGTTATGGCTAGGGGGACGAGTCCTAAAACCATCTGAATTCATTGAGAGGAGGAGTCATAAAACCCTCCAGGAACCCAACACCCATGAACATCTAAAAAAACTATGTCTGAAAACCTAAACAGCTAATTAAAAATTTTAATTCAAGATTTCAGGCACGTAAAACCACAAAATACTAAAGTTAACTTCTCAAATAATAAACGCCAGGAGTCGAGCACGCACGAAAATCTAAAAAACCTAGGTCTGAAAACCCTAAACAGATAATTAACTATTCTAATTCATGATTTCAGGCACATAAAACCATAAAATACTAAAGTTAACTTCTCAGCAAACTATTCATCCCAAACTAGAAGTTTCAGACAACAAACGCCTATGAGAGACTAAGAATCATAGCTCTGAAAAGTCCTAAAAGCAAACTACACATCCCAAATCATAATTTTCTGACAAGACACACCTATGAAAGACTAAGAAATCTAGCTTAGAAAAGTCAAAAATAGCAAACCACGTAACCCACTCCAAATCATAGGTTTCAGACAACACACACCTATGAAAGGCTAAGAAAACCAGCTCAGAAAAGTCAAAAAATAGCAAACCACCCACTCCAAATCATAGGTTTCAGACAACACACACCTACGAAAGACTAAGAAATCTGGCTATGAAAAGTCGGAAATAGCAAATTACACACCTCAAATCATAAGTTTCAGACAACACACGCCCTACGAAATACTAAGAAACCTTAGCTCAGAAAAGCCTGAAATAGCAAACTACTCACCCCAAACTATAGGTTTCAGACAACAAACACCTATGAGGGACTAAGAATCCACCCATGAACATCTAAAAAACTATGTCTGAAAACCTAAACAGCTAATTAAAAATTATAATTCAAGATTTCAGGCACGTAAAACCACAAAAATACTAAAGTTAACTTCTCAAATAATAAACCCCAGGAGTCGAGCCCGCACGAAAATCTAAAAAACCTAGGTCTGAAAACCCTAAACAGATAATTAACTACTCTAATTCATGATTTCAGGCACATAAAACCATAAAATACTAAAGTTAACTTCTCAGCAAACTATTCATCCCAAACTAGAAGTTTCAGATAACAGAGGCCTATGAGGGACTAAGAATCATAGCTCTGAAAAGTCCTAAAAGCAAACTACACATCCCAAATCATAATTTTCTGACAATGCACACCTATGAAAGAGTAAGAAATCTAGCTCAGAAAAGTCAAAAATAGCAAACCACCCATCCCAGATCATAGGCTTCAGTCAACACACCCCTATGAAAGGCTAAGAAAACCAGCTCAGAAAAGTCAAAAAATAGCAAAACCACCCACTCCAAATCATAGGTTTCAGACAACACACACCTACGAAAGACTAAGAAATCTGGCTATGAAAAGTCGGAAATAGCAAATTACACACCTCAAATCATAAGTTTCAGACAACACACGCCTACGAAATACTAAGAAACCTTAGCTCAGAAAAGCCTGAAATAGCAAACTACTCACCCCAAACTATAGGTTTCAGACAACAACACCTATGAGGGACTAAGAATCCTAGCTCTGAAAAGTCCAAAAAGAAAACTACAAATCCCAAATCATAATTTTCTGACAGCACACACCTATGAAAGGCTAAGAAACCTAGCTCTGAAAAGTCAATAATAGCAAATTAACCATCCCAAATCATAGGTTTCAGACAACACACACCTACGAAACACAATAATTTCGTTTTTAATGACGACCAAGTAAAGAAAAACCACACGGAATCAGGCAACTGAGTCTCTCAAACCCCGTAAAGCTCTTTTAAAAGATAAAAAAAATTACTTATTTAACACAATAATTTCATTTTTAATGACCACCAAGTAAAGAAATACTACACGGAAACAGGCAAACTGAGTCTCTCAAACCCCTTAAAGCTCTTTTAAAAGATACAAAAACTACTTATTTAACACACAAAATTTCGTTTTTAATGACCACCAAGTAAAGAAAAAACCACACGGAATCAGGCAACTGAGTCTCTCAAACCCCGTAAAGCTCTTTTAAAAGATACAAAAACTACTTATTTAACACAAAAATTTCGTTTTTAATGACCACCAAGTAAAGAAAAAACCACGCGGAATCAGGCAACTGAGTCTCTCAAACCCCGTAAAGCTCTTTTAAAAGATACAAAAATTACTTATTTAACACAATAATTTCGTTTTTAATGACCACCAAGTAAAGAAAAACCACACGGAAACAGGCAACTGAGTCTCTCAAACCCCTTTAAGCTCTTTTAAAAGATACAAATACTACTTATTTAACACAAAATTTCGTTTTTAATGACCACCAAGTAAAGAAAAACCACACGGAATCAGGCAACTGAGTCTCTCAAACCCCTTAAAGGTCTTTTAAAAGATACAAAAACTACTTATTTAACACAAAAATTTCGTTTTTAATGACCGCCAAGTTAAGAAAAACCACACAGAATAAGGCAAGTGAGTCTCTCAAACCCCGTAAAGCCCTTTTAAAAGATACAAAAATTACTTATTTAACACAATACCAATTAATTTCGTTTTTAATGACCACCAGTAAAGAAAAACCACACGGAAACAGACAACTGAGTCTCTCAAACCCCTTAAAGCTCTTTTAAAAGATACAAAAACTACTTATTTAACACACAAAAATTTCGTTTTTAATGACCACCAAGTAAAGAAAAACCACACGGAATCAGGCAACTGAGTCTCTCTAACCCCGTAAAGCTCTTTTAAAAGATACAAAAACTACTTATTTAACACAAAAAATTTCGTTTTTAATGACCACCAAGTAAAGAAAAACCACACGGAATCAGGCAACTGAGTCTCTCAAACCCCTTAAAGCTCTTTTAAAAGATACAAAACTACTTATTTAACACAAAAATTTTGTTTTTAATGACCACCAAGTAAACAAAAACCACACGGAATCAGGCAACTGAGTCTCTCAAACCCCTTAAAGCTCTTTTAAAAGATACAAAACTACTTATTTAACACAAAAATTTCGTTTTTAATGACCGCCAAGTTAAGAAAAACCACACAGAATAAGGCAAGTGAGTCTCTCAAACCCCGTAAAGCCCTTTTAAAAGATACAAAAATTACTTATTTAACACAATAATTTCGTTTTTAATGACCACCAAGTAAAGAAAAAACCACACGGAAACAGACAACTGAGCCTCTCAAACCCCTTAAAGCTCTTTTAAAAGATACAAAAAACTACTTATTTAACACAAAAATTTCGTTTTTAATGACCACCAAGTAAAGAAAAACCACACGGAATCAGGCAACTGAGTCTCTCAAACCCCGTAAAGCTCTTTTAAAAGAAACAAAAACTACTTATTTAACACAAAAATTTCGTTTTTAATGACCACCAAGTAAACAAAAACCACACGGAATCAGGCAACTGAGTCTCTCAAACCCCTTAAAGCTCTTTTAAAAGATACAAAACTACTTATTTAACACAAAAATTTCGTTTTTAATGACCGCCAAGTTAAGAAAAACCACACAGAATAAGGCAAGTGAGTCTCTCAAACCCCGTAAAGCCCTTTTAAAAGATACAAAAACTACTTATTTAACACAAAAATTTCGTTTTTAATGACCACCAAGTAAAGAAAAACCACACGGAATCAGGCAACTGAGTCTCTCAAACCCCTTAAAGCTCTTTTAAAAGATACAAAAACTTGGCAACTAAAAAAGACACACCGGTTTTTCTGAAACGGATTTAACCTAAAAAAAAACTTGTATATCATGAAATAGAAATCCAGTAAATTGTGTCAGAAAAACTTGAAACCAAACCAGATTATACCCACCTAACCAGATTGTACCTACCAAACCAGATTATACCTACCAGAAAACCTGTCTGGTACAGGGGCGTTTGGCAAAGGTGTAATGCCTCGTGGAAGTATTACCTATAGGACCGGTAGAAATGTCTTGCTATAGGACCGGTAGAATACTATACCTACCAGAAACCTGTTTGGTACAGGGGCGCCACGTAAAGGCTCAGAATAGCATAGGAAGGAACGTAAAGTAGTAGAATAACATGGAAATTGCTATACCTGCACGCAAATAACATGGAAATTGCTATACCTGCACGCAAATTCCATATGTGGTTACTACTAGTAACTATTGGCTAGCACAACTTAACTTCCATTCGAAAGTTAATTTTTTTGTTTATTCCAACAGCAGAAATAAATTACGAATTTTTTTTTCTAGGAATCAGAGGCAACATCATAGCGTTGATTATACTAAAGGTCAAAAGACTTTAGTGTTTTATAGTTTTTTTTCAAAGGCAGTTCTCATGAACACTTAGCTAGTTCCATATAAATATGGTTCATATTTCTGATAGTACAAAGACATAACAAATATGCAGAACTTGGTAATTGCTTATTGATTTTTCCATTACAATTGATCTTTCAACCTACAATGGATATACATAATTTATCATTACAAGAGATTTTTCAACATAACCTCCTTCAGTCAAAGATTACTTCTCCATGTTAGGTTTCCATCCTTTTAGACTACTAATTTTAGGGAAATCTAGAAATACGTTCAACCATCTTAAACGTCCAGAAGTACAGCTCCTTCATAGTCATAGATAACAGTTGCAATAACCATGTTGGCAAAAATCTCATGTATTTTTGGAATAATCCTCGTATTATTACATTTTGCGGTACCAGGAAGGTAATTCAGACCCAGAAGCTAGAGTTGAAAATAAGAATGACAAAAATGTAAAATTGCTTTGGTAGTTCATTAAAAATAAATAATCGAAATTTCTATGGTTCGAAGTCAGATTATACGGTATGATTCACAAAAACGTTTTGATAGATACAGAAATCATACTTTGGTTTTGAAACCTTGAAAATCTTCTTTAGGAAAGTAATTACTTCTAGAATACCAGGAAAGTCAATGCGCGACACCAATCTTAAAAGTTATTTCGTAGTGTCCAGTCTATTTTTAACGTTTTCTATTTTTAGTGTGCAGTCTGTTTTTGGCGTATTTGGTTTCTTAATAGTTCGCAAAAATTCGGAACTACACTGGATGAATCAGGAAGATTTAACCTATAAATTATTTGTATTTCTTATCCAGGAACAATTGAATACTAAACTTAGAGAGTTTAAAATTTGACAATCCAGAAGATAGATAGAATAACTTTAGGAAAACAATTTGTTTTCCTTGGACAAAATTGGCAAGGATCTGGACGATGCAGCTAGACGGCGTAATAGTACAATATTGTACTGGCATATTAAAAAATTGAGAGGGAGTAGTAAGTCTGGAGTTATCCCAGTAAAGAAGGGAAAGGGGTCAGAATTAGTGATAACGAAAGAGTTAAACTGAGGTAGGCAGAACATTCCGAGAATAAGCTAAACTAAGACAGAGTTGTGGGAAAAGATATATAGGAAAATAAGAAAGACTGTGACAGTTTCGTTGTGAAGGAATATTTGTTTTGTGAGGAAGATTTATCAACCATACCAAAAGGATTAAAAAATAATAAGGCCCCAGGTGCTGATACTGTGTTAAATTAGTTTCTTAAATATTGTGGCTCCGATGATAGAAATATTAAGTTATTGAAGATTATGAATATGATTTTTAAAAAGGACAAGTACTAAGCAATTTCAAACAACTGTATGGGAAAGGTGATAAGAGTGAGTGTGTTAATTATCAAGGCATTGGCGCGTTCTCTGATGGTAGCAAATTACTTAGTAATACGACACTATTTAAACTGAAAGATGCTGAAGACAAAAGGATAATAGAAGAACAGTGGATTTTTAGAAAGGGTAGAGGACCTGTTGACTGAATTTCTATTCTTAGATAAATATTTAAGAAGTGCCTCAGTTATCGAACACCTTCTGTTCTGAGTTTCATATATTATTAAAAAGTTTTCGATTATGTTGATAGAAGAGCTTTAGTGAAGGTCTTATCCTTGTATGGTATACCATACAAATACATTAAATTGATTAGTGGTATTACGAAGACAACGCTACTGCGGCTTAGGCAGGAAATGAAGTTAGCAGATGGTTTCTTATTAAATCAGGAGATCAGCAGGGTTGGGTTCTATTCCCCTTTATATCGATAATTTTGATGGACTTTGTCTTAAGGAGCATAAGAAAAGGGAATGGGAGGTCACGGAATAAATGGGGAGGATAAACTTCCCTGGATTTATATTATGATGATGACTTATGCACCCTAGACGAAAGTGGGACAAAAATGAATGAGCCTTTAGAGGTTTTGCGAGTTCGGGGTGCTGGAATAGGTTTGAACATTAATGTTAAGAAGACTAACTTGCCAAGGCTAGGAGTAAGTGACAATGAAAAGGTGACTTTGCCTAACGAAAATAGGGCGGCGCTTGAAAGCTGGGGTGGGATGCACTAGAAGTAATTGATGGGATACTACTTCTGTTTACATATATTAATTAAAAAAATTTCCACAAAATAAGTTTTCAAAGAAAAGTAAAGAACTTCATTACACAAAAAATGAGCAAAAATAAAATCTAATAGTCAACCAAGCAAGAAAGGACCACAAATCAGCATCGATAAATAAATTAAACCCAAAACGAACAGAAATTACAATAAATAACCGAGTCAAACTCAAAACGAGGAGAAATTAACATAAGTTGGGCTCAAAACCCCTATGCCATTCCAGGGCCAGAACATAATTTGCACTTTACGGAAAAAATATGAATGAATGTGCATTGTCAATTTAATATACATATACTGATATTTAGTGATCAAAATGTTCATATTATTTGATTTATTAAGGTTATAAAAGTAATAACATTTATATTTTTTCTTTTATTTTTTTTTTTAACTTTAGCGTAAAGAGCGAGGTATTGACTAGGGGGTGAACCCCCTCATATATGTAATAGTTTCTGTTTGTTTTAAGTTTTAATATTACTTCTTACTTTCAGTTGGAAAAAAAACTTGTTTTTTTATTTAATTTCTGATCGTTTTTTAAACAATGCTGAAAAATCTGGCGCTCCCTTCATAGAAATGTCCCTTCCCCCAAGGAAATATAATCCTTGGAAAGATCCTACCCCTTAGGCCCTACTCTGACCCCCCTCCCCACCAGAAAAAATCCCTCCTGAAACGTCTGTATACTTCCCGATAACCAATGCTATATGTAATCAATGGGCAAAGTTTATAACTTGCAGCCCTTCCCTCGGGAACAGTGGGGGATTAAGTCCTCCTTAAATAAATACTAATTTCGACTATGCTGAACAAAATGGCTATCTCAAAATTTTGATTGGGTCACTTCGGAAAAAAATGAGCGTGGGAGGGGGCCAAGTTGCCCTCGAATTTTTTTTTGTCACTTAAAAAGGGCACTAGAACTTTTAATTTCCGTTCGAATGATCCCTCTTACGATATTCTAGGACTACTGGATCGATACGATCACCCTTGAAAAAAAAAAAAAAAAAAAAAAAAAAAAAAAAAAAAAAAAAAAAAAAAAAAAAAAAAAAAAAAAAAAAAAAAAACAACAACACTCATCCGTGATCTTTCTTCTGACAAAAAATACAAAATTCCACATTTTGCAGATAGGAGCTTCAAACCTCTATAGTAGGGTTTTTCTGATACGCTGAATCTGATGGTGTGATTTTCATTAAAGTTCTATAGCTTTTAGGGGTTGATTCCGCTTTTTTTCGAAAATAAGGGAAATTTTCTCAGGGACATAACTTTGGATGGTTAAGATTAAACTTGATTACTTATATATTTAAAATCAGCATAAACATCTGATTCTTCTGATGTATCTATTGGTATCAAGAGTCCGTTTTTTAGAGTTTCGGTTACTATTGATCCGGGTCGCTCCTTACTTACAGTTCGTTACCACGAACTGTTTGTTGTTTTTTTTTTACCATGGCACTTCGTATAGAAGAAGTTAGCATTGAAACTATGGAAAGGGCCAATTCGATTGGATATTTTTCAGGGCAACCAGCCCCCTTCTTACGCCCCTTTCTCCCAAAAGAGATCCTGTAAAAATTTTTGATAGCCATTTTGTTGAACTTAGTTTAAAAGTCCAATAACTGTGCCTCTGCAGATTATATGACCCCGGCAGCCCCACAGTTAAGTACTGCAAGTTTTGAAATTTGCCCATTGCTGACGTATAGTATTAGTTATTGTGAGGGTGGCCACTAGTTTTGATTTTTGGTCACTTTTCAAAGTAAAGAGCGAAGTGGACTGAAAGCGTTATTTTTTTACCATGGCACTTCGCATGGAAGAAGTTGGCATTGAAACTATGGAAGGGGCCAATTCGATTGGCTATTGAAAATTCTTGTGCCAGTTTTGAGATTTAAAAGTGATTGGAGGGCAACCAACCTCCTTCTTACATCCCTTTCTCCCTAAAGACATCCAGTCAAAATTTTTAGATAGCCATTTTGTTGAACTTAGTTTAAAAGTCCAATAACTGTGCCTCTGCGGATTATATGACCCCGGCAGCCCCACAGGAAAGTACTGCAAGTTTTGAAATTTGCCTATTGCTTACGTATAGTATTAGTTATTGTGAGGGTGACCACATGTGTTGATTTTTGTTCACTTTTCAAAGAAAAGAGCGAAGTGGACTGAAAGCGTTATTTTTTTTACCATGGCACTTCGTATGGAAGAAGTTAGCATTGAAACTATGGAAGGGGCCAATTCGATTGGATATTGAAAATTCCTGTGCCAGTTTTTAGATTTAATAGTGATTGGAGAGCAACCACCCTCCTTCTTACATCCCTTTCTCCAAAAAAAATCCAGTCAAAATTTTTAGATAGCCATTTTGTTGAACTTAATTTAAAAGTCCAATAACTGTGCCTCTGCGGATTATATGACCCCGGCAGCCCCACAGGAAAGTACAGCAAGTTTGGAAATTTGCCCATTGCTTACGTATAGTATTAGTTATTGTGAGGGTGGCCACATGTGTTGATTTTTGGTCACTTTTCAAAGTAAAGAGCGAAGTGGACTGAAAGCGTTATTTTTTTACCATGGCACTTCGTATGGAAGAATATAGCATTGAAACTATGGAAGGGGCCAATTCGATTGGATATTGAAAATTCTTGTGCCAGTTTTTGAGATTTAAAAGTGATTGGAGCGCAACCGCCCTCCTCCTTACTCTCCTTTCTCCCAAAAGACATCCAGTAAAAATTTTTAGATAGCCATTTTATTGAACTTAGTTTAAAAGTCCAATAACTGTGCCTCTGCGGATCATATGACCCCGGCAGCCCCACAGGAAAGTACTGCAAGTTTTGAAATTTGCCCATTGCTTACGCATAGTATTAGTTATTGTGAGGGTGGCCACATGTGTTGATTTTTGGTCACTTTTCAAAGTAAAGAGCGAAGTGGACTGAAAGCGTTATTTTTTTTACCATGGCACTTCGTATGGAAGAAGTTAGCATTGAAACTATGGAAGGGAACAATTCGATTGGATATTGAAAATTCTTGTGCCAGTTTTGAGATTTAAAAGTGATTGGAGGGCAACCCCCCTCCTTCTTACATCCCTTTCTCCCAAAAGACATCCAGTCAAAATTTTTAGATAGCCATTTTGTTGAACTTAGTTTAAAAGTCCAATAACTGTGCCTCTGCGGATTATATGACCCCGGCAGCCCCACAGGAAAGTACTGCAAGTTTTGAAATTTGCCTATTGCTTACGTATAGTATTAGTTATTGTGAGATTGACCACATGTGTTGATTTTTGGTCACTTTTCAAAGAAAAGAGCGAAGTGGACTGAAAGCGTTATTTTTTTTACCATGGCACTTCGTATGGAAGAAGTTAGCATTGAAACTATGGAAGAGGCCAATTCGATTGGATATTGAAAATTCCAGTGCCAGTTTTGAGATTTAATAGGGTGAGGGCAACCACCCTCCTTCTTATATCCCTTTCTCCCAAAAGACATCCAGTCAAAATTTTTAGATAGCCATTTTGTTGAACTTAGTTTAAAAGTCCAATAACTGTGCCTCTGTGGATTATATGACCCCGGCAGCCCCACAGGAAAATACTGCAAGTTTTGAAATTTGCCCATTGCTTACGTATAGTATTAGTTATTGTGAGGGTGGCCACATGTGTTGATTTTTTGGTCACTTTTCAAAGTAAAGATTGAAGTGGACTGAAAGCGTTATTTTTTTACCATGGCACTTCGTATGGAAGAAGTTAGCATTGAAACTATGGAAGGGGCCAATTCGATTGGATATTGAAAATTCTTGTGCCAGTTTTGAGATTTAAAAGTGATTGGAGCGCAACCGCCCTCCTCCTTACACCCCTTTCTCCCAAAAGACATCCAGTAAAAATTTTTAGATAGCCATTTTATTGAACTTAGTTTAAAAGTCCAATAACTGTGCCTCGGCGGATTATATGACCCCGGCAGCCCAACAGGAAAGTACTGCAAGTTTTGAAATTTGCCCATTGCTTACGTATAATATTAGTTATTGTGATGGTGGCCATATGTGTTGATTTTTGGTCACTTTTCAAAGAAAAGAGCGAAGTGGACTGAAAGCGTTATTTTTTTTACCATGGCACTTCGTATGGAAGAAGTTAGCATTGAAACTATGGAAGAGGCCAATTCGATTGGATATTGAAAATTCCTGTGCCAGTTTTGAGATTTAATAGTGATTTGAGGGCAACCACCCTCCTTCTTAAATCCCTTTCTCCAAAAGACATCCAGTCAAAATTTTTAGATAGCCATTTTGTTGAACTTAGTTTAAAAGTCCAATAACTGTGCCTCTGCGGATTATATGACCCCGGCAGCCCCACAGGAAAGTACTGCAAGTTTTGAAATTTGTCCATTGCTTACGTATAGTATTACTTATTGTGAGGGTGGCCACATATGTTGATTTTTGGTCACTTTTCAAAGTAAAGAGCGAAGTGGACTGAAAGCGTTATTTTTTTTTTTTACCATGGCACTTCGTATGGAAGAAGTTAGCATTGAAACTATGGAAGGGGCCAATTCGATTGGATATTGAAAATTCTTGTGCCAGTTTTGAGATTTAAAAGTGATTGGAGGGCAACCACCCTCCTTCTTACACCCCTTTCTCCCAAAAGACATCCGGTAAAATTTTTTAGATAGCCATTTTGTTGAGCTTAGTTTAAAAGTCCAATAACTGTGCCTCTGCGGATTATATGACCCCGACAGCCCCACAGGAAAGTACTGCAAGTTTTGAAATTTGCCCATTGCTTACGTATAGTATTATTTATTGTGAGGGTGGCCACATTTGTTGATTTTTGGTCACTTTTCAAAGTAAAGAGCGAAGTGGACTGAAAGCGTTATTTTTTTTTTACCATGGCACTTCGTATGGAAGAAGTTAACATTGAAACTATGGAAGGGGCAATTCAATTGAATATTGAAAATTCTTGTACCAGTTTTGAGATTTAAAAGTGATTGGAGGGCAACCACCCTCCTTCTTAAACCCCTTTCTCCCAAAATACATCCGGTAAAATTTTTTAGATAGCCATTTTGTTGAACTTAGTTTAAAAGTCCAATAACTGTGCCTCTGCGGATTATATGACCCCGGCAGCCCCACAGGAAAGTACTGCAAGTTTTGAAATTTGCCCATTGCTTACTTATAGTATTATTTATTGTGAGGGTGGCCACATGTGTTGATTTTTGGTCACTTTTCAAAGTAAAGAGTGAAGTGGACTGAAAGCGTTATTTTTTTACCATGGCACTTCGTATGGAAGAAGTTAACATTGAAACTATGGAATGGGCCAATTCGATTGGATATTGAAAATTCTTGTACCAGTTTTGAGATTTAAAAGTGATTTGAGGGCAACCACCCTCCTCCTTACACCCATTTCTTCCAAAAGACATCCGGTAAAATTTATAGATAGCCATTTTGTTGAACTTAGATAAAAAGTCCAATAGCTGTGCCTCTGCGGGTTATATGACCCCGGCAGCCCCACAGGAAAGTATTGCAAGTTTTGAAATTTGCCCATTGTTTACGTATAGCATTAGTTGTTGTGAGTGTGGCCACATGTGTTGATTTTTGGTCAAGGTCAAGGGTATTAAGGTGAAAACTTCCGGTGGTGGTGAACTAATTCAAAGCACATTATGTGCTAGCAGATTGTCAAACGAACATATATCAGGAACGGCTTAAGCTATTAAGTTAAAATTTTCAGGGCATGATGCAGGGAATGTTTAATTCGCTTAAAGGCAATACGCACACGCTACTGTTACTGCTAGTACTACTGCTACCACTACTACTATTACTACTACTACTACTGCGTCTACTACTGCTTCTAGTAATATTACTACTAAGACTATGGGACCACAACTGAAACGTCGAAACGTCGAATAATAATAATAATAATTTATTTATGACCCACATATGAACATTATAAATGACACTGCGGAGTAATGAAAAATATAAAAGAAAAAATAACAAAATCATTACGAAATCAAACAACATCAAAAAAATACAAATTAACCGATATGACGATGAAAAAAACAAACTAAGGGGTCAGGGACAGAAACAGCATTACTAGTATTCATATTCATATTAGAAGACACACTGGCCAGTCGCGCGCAAGCATCAATGACACCATAACGGGATACAATATTTCTATTTTTAAAACGGCCGGGTAAATACATCAGATATTTACAATATCTAAAGTAACCACTTCTAGGTCTCTGTAAATCTTTTTCTTCAGTAAGTGGTGGAATCCAGATAGAAAATTTACACCTGGAGAGCAAAAACTATTATAAAGCCGGGCTAGGCCCTTACGATTATGACGTCCTCTATTTGGAGATATCTAACCATATGACACACGAATATTTTTTAATGCATTAGTAACCAACTCGGAGCAAGTTTCGTAAATGGACGGGCAAAACGATATACCAAGCCACTTGACTTTATCCAAACAAGGTAATGAAATCGAACCGAGGTTTAATGGAGATACAGAAATGCTACTATTAAAACACATAAACTCACACTTTCCCATATTAACAGATAGGTCAATATCACTAGTTTGAAGGTCACTGTCAAGGTCACTGTCACTGTCAAGGTCAACAGGTCAAGGTCACTGTTTGAACCTTACAGTGACCTTGGTAATTATTCAGTAAATTATTTTTCTAATGAAAGCTGAGACGGTATCCTATCAAGGTGGTATCCAGAGGGGGGGGGTAGGGAGATATTATGTTTAAATGATAATAGCTCGAAATTTTATTTATTGAAAGCAGGGATCCCAAAAAGTTCATTTTTTTTATTTAAAGCAGAAACGGCATCCTATCAAGGTGGTATCCAGAGGGGGGGGGTATTGAGCTATCATATTTAAATGATAATACCTCGATTTTTTTTAAAGCAAGGGTGCCAATAAAGTTAATTATTTTTTTTTTTTTATTTAAAGCAGAGACGGTATCCTATCAAGATGGTATCCAGAAGGGGGGTATAGGGAGTTATTATATTTAAGTGATAGTACCTTGATTTTTTTTTTTATTGAAAGCAGGGATGCCAAAAAATTGAAAAGTTGACAAAATTAACAAGATTTTCGTGAGTTATACTTGATACAGCACTTGCAGGGTTTTATCGTCCAAAGGGAAAGGGACATATGCGTCCAATCTGTTTTTTTCCTATGGATGAAACGGGTTTACTTTGAAAACATTCATTCATATGTACCAGGCAGATTCACACTAAAACGAATTGGTGCGACGAAAGCGATATCGACATCCCCACCTAACGTTGCGCTCGAGTAACAATGGTGACCTTGGTTCAGTTCTCAAGTTACATTAAAGACCCGGGTATAATAAAAGCTTTCAATTTGGGAGGTTCAAGGAGGAGTCTTTGACAGTCTTATGACCTCAGGGTACTAGATGTTGCAACGTTCTTACGTATCTACAGTGGTTTAGAAAATTCGATCACCCCACAAATGATTACCAAAAATATGCACAAATATAACATTTGGAATATTATAACATTTTTTTCAAAAGCTTTGAAGAAAAGCAAAAAAAGTCTAAATACCCCTAACTACGCTTGAAAGCTATTTTAAAAAAGAAACTCTTTGGAGATTTCCATGGAAATGACTATTCGATGAGTCTCGTCGGCCCCAAATTGGCTAATTGGCCAACTCTGGCTAATCTTTCTTTCTCTATGGAATTTAAAAGTTGTTGTGTCATATCTATTTTAGTGCTTTTCCGTGAGCTCCTGCTGGAAAATGAACTTCTACTACTCCTGCTACTTGGCCTACTCTGAATCTCACTGTCTTTATATTCTCTTAATTCATTTTCTGAGTCTGCTCGTTGTCTATCCGTATTGTCTCTTTCTTTATAGGCTACTCCTAACTCCCCTTCATTTGGCACAGCCTCTGAGGGGTTAGTTCGTTTTGTTTTTTCACATATCCTTCCTAAGTTTTTTTCGTGCCCCCTCATTTTATCGCGTATACTTCTTTCCGATTATAATATCTCTTATTCAATTAGGCAATCTTGGTAAGTTCAAAAACTGTCACGCAAAAATTATGGTACGCAATTACTATTGTGAATTATCAGCTCCGTGTAAAAGATTCAACAATTTTTCAAATAACCTGAATGTCTAGACTTCATTAGGGAATAACGACTTCTTTCACAACAAGCAGTTTTACGCGAGTGATTTATATCTCCGAAAAACGAATTAACAGAGGTTGGACGAGAAAAACAGATATAGGCAAAGAGCATTATGAAAAAATTAAGCTTCTAAGTTCAAAGTTATATTCAAAGTTTTTACCCAGATAACTGACAAATTTTGTGATACGGTATTTGAAGTTTAATATGCAGTAATGCTCGATGAAAAAAACTACTAATTTTGATAATTATTTATTTTAAGAATACATAGCTAATAGATACTTCAACTACTCATATTATGCAAGGGTTCTGAAACGCCAAAGCCATTTCGTTTCTACCAGATTTCTACTTCTCTTGATGAATAACTAAGAAGACCAGTTTCCAGCCAGCAACTTATGAATTTTTGAACTGATGAATAGGCTTCGAATCTGTTCTAAATTGAAGCTGTGATTTGAGAAAGACTGATGAAAACATTAATAATTGCGGTCAACATTGATCATGCCGGCGGCGCTCCGCGGCGTGCTGTTTTTGCCCCGGCGCCGCCGGTCTTCCCTCATCGGCTTGGCTCCGGGGTCTAATCTTAACCAAAAGGCCGAGAAGCAATAATTCAACAAGGATTGTCAAAGGCTTATAAACAAAGAGTTTATAAGAATACGAGTAACAAAGTTTGTCTTAAATTTAATTTCAGTTGCAATGCTCAAATAACATTCAATTAACTTATCACTTTGTCTTTAGATTTTTATAAACAGTATAAACATTTCCCATAATATCAAAGTTTATCTCAAAATTTTAATGGTAAACGGAAAATTTTCCAATCAAGACTTGGACAAAATTGTCGGTACTGGTGCATGATATCTAACCCAGCGCTATAGACTGTAAAAGGCAAAACCAGACAAACAGGTATTGCAATCCAATAATGGATTGCAAAGCGTGATTTCTTATCGCGTTTACAATATTTAAACTGTTGTTTTTGTGGTTTAGGGGGGGGAGAGATACCTAGGTTAGGTTAGGCTACGTTAAGTTAGGTTACGTATTTAATAAATTCTATGCTTTACCCCCCACCCCTCCTAATAAGCAAATATATAGCCCAAATTTGTTTCTAAGCTATTATATTTTCATCCTATTTATTTCATTAGCATTAACCAAACTTGACTTCTTTCGTGTATAGCGCTGGGTTAGATATAGGCCTAAAGCACAAGTACCAATTGTCATTCAAAAAGCCAAAATCAGACAAATATATACTAAAAATTGACCTATTTATCTGGATCCTTGAATTATGCAGGCTCATCTTAGTTTTGACAAGATATTTAGCAAAAACTAAATTTCAGCTGGGGGAAAAACTGAGGTCTGAAAGGGGGTCAAGCTTGGGTCTGGAGGGGGTACCCCTACTCCATAGCAAATTACGCCCCTGGAGCGCCTCTGTCATAATCAAGGCAGCTCAAAAGCCAAATAAGTATGATTTAATACATTCAAATGTTGTGAAACATTTTCACATTAACAAATCAAGGTTCTAGATTCTTTTTTTAGATAGTAAAGTCATGCTTTCTTTCTGATTTTTTTTTTTTTCAACAGAATTTGAAACTAAACAGGAGTACAATGACTAATTACCAGGAATTTTGGAAAATTTTTGAAAAACATGAAACTTCTTGAAAAAAAGAACTAAAAAAATGGCCCCAGAAAAGCGCGAATGACTAGCTTCTACTTGAAAGTTGCATGAAAAAATTTTTAATCACATGGTTGTACATAGTGAGCCAAAAGTGAAACAAAAAGATCAATAAACAGAAATGATAAAAAAAAATTAAATGCAATTGAGTTGAAAGTTTTGGAAATTAGGTCTTTAAGGATGACAACCCCTCCTCCCACAGCCCTCAGGGAAAGGGTTGTAAGATATACCCTGGGGCATATAAAGTTTTATTGAAAGCGTTGTCGTCGAAACTTCAAAAGGGCTCATTCAATTGGAAATTAAAAGCGCTAGTGCCTTTTTTAACAGTTGAAATTGATTGGATAGCGGCTAACACCCCTCTCACGCCCACCATTTTCCAAAACACATCCAATCAAAATTTTGAGATATCCGTTTTGTTCAGCATAGTTGAACGTTCTGGAAATTAGGTCTTTTAAGATGATAATCCCCTCAGAGCCCTCAGTGCAAGGGTTGTAAGTTATGCCTTGGGGCATATAAGGTTTATATAGAAAGTTGTTGCATAAATCATAGGCAGCACGATCGCGCTGCCTAAGTAAAGAACGGGGACACTCGAGAACGAGACAAGAAACAGGGACTAAGTAAAGAGGAGGACACTTCTCCTCAACCCTCACGGCAAGGGTTTAAATTTATGCCCTGTAGGCACATAAGAACGATGTTGGCACAATGTATTATTTATTTATTTTTTCCTTGATTTTCATTAAGGTTCTATAGCTTCTAGGGGGTCTTTCCTCATTTTTTCTGAAATCAGCCAAATTTTCTCAGGCGCGTAACTTTTGATGGGTTAGACTAAACTTGATTAAACTTATAAATTTGGAATCAGTATTAAAATTTGATTATTTTAATGTATCTATTGGTATCAAAATATCCGTTTTTAGAGCTTCGGTTACCATTGAGCCGGGTCGCTCCTTACTTACAGATCGGTGCTACGAACTGTTTTGATTTAAGCATCCTAAATGAAAGTTTGAGCAAAATGAATGAACTTTTAGAGGTTTTGCGAGTTCACCATGCTAGAATAGGTTTAAAAATTAATGTTAAGAAGACTAAGTTACTAAGGCTAGGAATAAGTGAAGATGAAAAGCTGACGTCGGGTAAACGGTCATTTCAACAAAATTAAAAAAAAACTTTGTTGCCAAAAGTATATTCACACGAATTCAAACCAAAAAAAACAAATAAATATATACCCAAAAAACTGTAAAAGACGAAAAATCTTGTGCCTTCTGAGTTGCTATCTAAAATTATAATTTCAGATCGCAACTTCCTTTTAAAAGACATATAATATTGACTGTTTTCTTGACAGGAACTGTTCTTTCTTCTTTTTCTTCTTCTTCTTTTACGCGTCTTCTTCAGAATCTTCTTCAGATATTCTTTTTTCTTCTTTCTCTTCTTGGAAGTATAAATTTACTTGGAAGTGTAAATTTTCTGTTCTTCTGTTCTTTCTTCTTTTTCTTCTTCTTCTTTTACGCGTCCTTCCAAATCTTTTAATGCTGATAGCTGTTATGAATCAGCTATCAGCCAAGTAACATCGTTTGGCTAGTGCTTTTAACCTAGGTTGATGTGAGATAAAATGAATTGAAATAGCAAAGTGGGCGGAGTTTTGTTCTGTGAATGCGAACAAGTTCTTTTTATGTATTAATTAAAAAAAACTTTCCGAAAAATAAGTTTTTCAAAGAAAAGTCAAGGCCATTTTAAACTTAAGCTCAGGAGATACAAATACCTGTTAAAATGCAAACTCAAAACGACCAGAAATTACTATTAAAGAATAAATGAAACCCAAAACGAACAGAAATTAAATAAACAATCATAGCAAAAAACATGCAACAAGTAATAATATAAATTAATAAATAGATCTTAGAGTGATTAATGCTTAGATTGAATATGAAAATCAAGCTTAAAACGAAAACAAATATTTTGCTATTAAAGTATAAATGAAACTTAAAACGAACAGAAATTCAATAAACAATCAATGTGAACAAACATACCATATATATTAATGTAAATGAATAAATAAATCTTAAAACGAGTGAAACTTAAATTGAATATGCAAATCAAGTTTGAATCGAATAAAAATAACTACAAACCAGAGTTTGGGTATCGTCTCACTGCAGAAGCCTAAAACCTACTGTGTCATTGGCGCTTTACTGAAAACGATTCTTTGAAATATTTCCACATATTCTGACTTTTAGAAAACATAGGGGTTTTGAACCCTACTCACATTAATTTATGCTGGTTTTGAGTTTGACTCAAATATTTATTTTAATTTTTGTTCTTTTTGGGTTTCATTTATTTATTGATACTGATTTAGGGTAGTTGTATGCTTGGTAGATTATATGATAGTCCGGACGCCAGGTGTTGAAAATGTGAACCATATCACGACGGAATGGGGCTGCTACGAGAATCAGCCTACCCTCCACCCCCTAAATTGACCTTGAGGATTCAAAAATACCAATGGCACTTGCTTGCGAGTGGTGGAACACTCCGAAACTTGACATTTTATGATATTTTGGTGTTTCATGCAAGAAAATACATGTTCCACAAAGTTTGAGGTGCAGTTTTCCGCTCAAATAGAAATGCCTAGAAGCCATAGAATGTTTTCATAACAAACTAACACGATTAGTTACAAAAAATGGCAGAGTTATAAAAAATTACAAAACAATATGAGTCTTGAACAGTCTTGGAAAGTATAAACAAAATCAAATTGAATATTAGATATATAATGATATTAATTGTTGAAAGATCCATCAGTTCAAGATTTTTTTCACTGTAATTTTTATTTTCATTTTCAATGCTGTAAGAACCTGATTATAATAAATTTGTAATATACGAGTAATTCGTTTTCAGTGAAGCACCAATGACGCAGAAGGCTTTAGGTTTTTACAGTTAAAGAAGGGGGCAGGATCCAAATATTGCTTGTAGTGAAACTATATTTGTCTTGACCAATCTTGAAAAGAACTAATAAATTAAACTGAATATTTGATGCATAATGATATTAATTGCTTAAAGCTCATCAGTTCAAAATTTTACTGTAATTTTAATATTTATTTTCAATATTAAGAACAAAAGAAAACATTTGTAATATAATTCGCTTTCAGTAAAGCGCCAATGACGCAGTAGGTTTTAGGCTTCTGCAGTGAGACGATACCCAAAATCTTGTTTGTAGATATTTTTATTCGATTCAAACTTGATTTGCATATTCAATTTAAGTTTCACTCGTTTTAAGATTTATTTATTCATTTACATAAATATATATTGTATGTTTCACATTGATTGTTTATTTAATTTCTTTTCGTTTTAAGTTTCATTTATACTTTAATAGCAAAATATTTGTTTTCGTTTTAAGTTTGATTTTCATATTCTATCTAAGCATTACTCGCTTTAAGATCTATTTATTCATTTATATTATTACTTGTTGTATGTTTTTTGCTATGATTTAATTTCTGTTCATTTTGGGCACAGTTTTATAGAATTAACAGTATGATCATTCCCTATATCACCCATTATAAAAACCCGGACCGACGTGCAAGTGCTCCGAAGAATGTAAAAACATAAGCGGCATTAGATCTTTTCACGGGTAGGGGCATTAGATCTTTTCACGGGTAGACAAGTCAGATTTCTCTTGGACGCGAAACTTACAGTTATAATAGAAATAATCGAAAATAAGTAGAAACCCGCTATTACGAATAATACACTTTGTAACCCTCTTGGACACGAAACTTACAGTTATAATAGAAATAATCGGAAATAAGTGGAAACCCGCTATTACGAATAATGCACTTTGTAACCATTTCTCATCGATTGACGCAAACACACTGATACATAACTGCACAAAGAAGTGGGAGGAGCTTTTTGTTCGCACCGAGAATGAAGAACAGAAATGATCTGCGATAAACTTTTTGGATAATTCTATAAACTGTTGTTTTGGGTTCCATTTATTATTTAATAGTAATTTTTCTGGTCGTTTTGAGTTTGAATTTTAATAGGTATTTGTATCTCCTGAGCTTAAGTTTAAAATGGCCTTTACTTTTCTTTGAAAAACTTATTTTTCGGAAATTTTTTTTTTTAATTAATTCTTGTTCGTTTTGATTCAAAAAAGTTTCAAGTTTTTATGGCATGGGGGGGTGCTTACTGTCCGATTATTCTTGACTTCAAAAAACGGATCTAAAACTTTCAATTTAAATCGAATGAGGCTTTTTTCAAAGTCTATACGATTACCTCTTTGATAAAAACCTTATATATGAACAATAGACAGCTTGCATAACTTGTGGACAGCGATTGACAACAATGAATGGATTGAAAAAATAGCTCCAATAAGGGGGTTTAGACCATTTCACTTGCTGACACAAAGGGATCACGACTGTTTGGAATTGACCTTAATAGGAATTTGTGTGCCAAAGTAATTTTGCATCTATCACAGAGTATGTATTTTAACCTTATAATTGGATAATTATAATAGATTTCCCATGTGCTCTTCTCATATAAAACCCCTTTCCTTGAAGTTATAAATCCCCCTTAATAAGTTATGCCCCAGGGCATAACTTACAACGCCTACCCCTAGGCCCTGGTGGGCTGTGTCGACACCGGAGTTTTTTGTTTTCAGAACTTTGAACTATTTTAACAAAATGTCTATCTCAAAATTTTTATCTGATGCATTTAGGGCGTGGAGGGGGGAGAGGGGCTAGTTGCCCTTCAATATCTTTTGACTCTGAAAAAGTGAACAAGAACTTTCAATTTTCAATCAAATGAGCCTTCTAAAAATTATACGAGCATCCCTTCCATAAGAAATGATATGAAGGATTCAGAGAATCCTTAAATTACAACCCTTGCCCTGAGGGCTTTGGGGGAGTTGTAATCCTCAAAGACCTAATTTCCAGAATTTAAAACTACGTTTAATAAAATGGCTGTCTTAAAATTTTGATTGGATGTGTTTGGGAAAAGGTGGGCGTGAGAGGGGGGTTAGGTGCCCTCAAATCACTTTCAACTATTACAAAGGGCACTAGCACTCGGAATTTTCAATCGAATGAGCCTTTTTTGAAGTTTCTACGACACCGCCTTCTATAACAACCTTATATGCCCCCAAGGCATAATTTAAAACCCTTGCCCTGAGGGTTGAGGGGGATTGTCCTCCTCAAAAACAAATTTTCTATCTGGAAATCAACTAAGCTGAACAAAATGGCTATCTCAAAATTTTGATTGGATGTGTTTGGGGGAATTATGGGCGTGGGGGGGGGGTTAGTTGCCCTCTAATCACTTTTGACTATTAAAAAGTGCACTAGCCCTTTAAATTTCAAATTGAATGTGCCTGTTTTGAAGTTTCTACGACAACTCCGTCTATAAAAACCTTATATGCCCCCAGGGCATAAATTAAAACTCTTGCCCTGAGGGTTGTGGGGGAGTGTCCTCCTCAAAAACATAGATAGATAGATAGATCGTGTATTTCAAAAAGCCCAAGAGCCATATACACACACAAAAAATATGAAAATAGAAAAAATTACAACAGAGCAAATTACAAACACACATTAACATGAATACATAGCGAAAAATACCTTCTGGTAAAATACCAAAAAAAATAACTTTAATTCCATATAAATAATAATAATTAATTGTAAAAACATTTCCTTCTTTTTAATCCCTTCTCTATGTACGCACCAATACGAAATATTGTGGTTGGATTACTACTTTGTAAGATATTTGGAAGCAGCAAAACAATCCCATGTAAGTAATTTTCCCTTAAATCAGAGAGCACCGGGCACTTTCGGAGAAAATGGTCCAAATCTTCGTCCTCATCCCTACAAAGAGGACACACATACCGACAATCAGGATGTACTATCCCCCTGTCGAACACCATTTGTCTACTCTGGATTGGAAGGCAATTCGCCCTAAGCTGAATCCATCGACATAAAATCATAGCCGGTAAATTGAATTTAAAATAAATTTCCTCTCCAAAACTAGGTTTAACCTGATTATAATGATTCAATGTAGCAGAATTTAAAACCAGCCCTTGCCAATACTGAATTTCTTGACCCTCTAAGATAAATCGTACCTGGCTTACTAAATTTGTTGGTAGATCAGGGGAACCAAGACCGTCATTCCATAAGTAAGCCATTCCCACACTTTTTAGTAATGACCTAATTTGGGATGGCCACGACCTTTTCGAATCATAGCTCAACATCTGATAATAAGCAGCACTTACTAGTCTGTCTTCATTGCACCTAATGATCTTCAACCAAAATCTAAGCATCAAAATAGACCTACGTAGTTTTAACGAAAACAGTCCCATATCACCTTTCAGAACCTGTGAATGAGTTGTCTGATGTAATCCAAATAGTCTTTTATAATACTGGAGCTGGAGGGACTCCAACTTCTGTGCCGCTTCTCCGCCCCAAATCTCTGCTCCATACTCTAATACTGGTTTAATTTTTGTATTAAATATTCTTTTGTGCATTTTTAGGTTTTTAATTCCCATTATCGTCGGATTTCTAAAAATTGCAGACATGGCCATTTTACCTCTATTAATTAATTCATCAACATGACTCTTTAAACTTCCATTATCCGATAAAACAAATCCTAAATATTTTATTCTTTTACTTACTTTCAGTTCCTTATTATTAAATTTAAATCTATAATTATCTTCGCCACTTGTTTTCCTTTTTTAAAAAATAACAACTTCACTCTTTTCAACATTCAGCCTTAGTTTTTTTCATCTGCAAATAATCATCTATAAGACTCAAAAGCGTCTGCAGATCTTGCAGTGTGCTAGCCACCAAGGCAATATCATCTGCAAATAATAGTAGTGATAGTTTACGGGTCCCTAGACTAACATTCGGAGCCCATCTATTCTCTAGATAATCAACAACATCATTTATAAAAATGTTAAACAATTTAGGAGAAAGAGTGCTGCCTTGTTTTACACCCAGCTTAATATTAAAAAACCTAGAAAACCTGTTACCAACTAACACGATTCCACTCACACGAATATACATACTCACTATCAACCTCACAAACAAATGAGGGAGGCCAATTCTAACCAGGGCATCCTTTAATAGCTCTCTGTCGACACTGTCGAACGCCTTGTGGAGGTCCAGAAATCCCACATAAAGACAAGTTTTTCCCTTTCCGTATTTATCAATTAATGCCTTTAAAATAAATATTGTATCTACCGTCCCGTACCCTGTTCTGAAACCTCCTTGTTGTTCATGTATTATATATTTTTATATAACCATTTAGAAAGCCTTGTATCTAGTATTTTCTCCATTATCTTACTTAAAGCAGGGACTAGCGCTATTAAACGATAATTTATGTGCAACTTAGGGTTACCTCTCTTAAAAAGCGGCATAAGCAATGATCTCTTCCACTCATTTGGCCAATGTCCTGAAGTTAACACCTTATTACAAAGAAAAACAATTATCGACATAAAAATTGAAAGAAAATTCTTAAATAACGTTATTGGTACACCATCGACACCCGCAGCCGAACCTCCTTTTAAATTCTTGAATACAACTTGACCTCATCATTACTCACTTCCCCTACTAAATCATAATCATGTTCCTTCATGTCATGTCTGTTCCTTCATATTTTCTGTCTGGAAACCAACTACACTGAACAAAAATGGCTATCTCAAAAGTTTGATTGGATGTGTTTGGGGAAATGATGGGCGTTGAGGGGAGGGCTAGTTGTCCTCCAATCACTTTCGACTATTAAAAAGGGCACTAGCCCTTTAATTTCCAATCGAATGAGCCTGTTTTGAAGTTTTTACTACAACGCCTTCTATAAAAACTTTATATGCCCCCAGGGCATAACTTAAAACCCTTGCCCTGAGGGTTGTGGGGGAGTGTCCTCCTCAAAAATATATTTTCAATTTGGAAATCAACTATGCTGAACAAAATGGCTATCTCAAATTTTGATTGGATGTGTTTGGGGGAATCATGGGCGTGGGGTGGGGGCTAGTTGTCCTCCAGTCATTTTCGACTATTAAAAAGGGCTCTAGAACTCTCGATTTTCAATTGAATGAGCCCCCTTTGAAGCTTCTACGACGACCCCTTCTATATGAAGTGCCTCTGAAAAAAAAATAATAATAAAACATTGGAGCCGTATGGCCTTTACTATAGGCAACGCTACAGCGTTGCCTCTGAAGGAGTCTGCTAATTAATGATTACGCATAAACAGAAGTCAATTTATTAGCTGAGAGTTCCAATGCGAAGATTTGAGGAGCTCCTGTTTGGCAGCTCCTGTGTTAGCCGTGCATTAACGGCTTAGCGAACTGCACGACGGTACTTACGTGGATAAATAACAAGTACTTTTTCCTGTAAGAATATTCTAATTTTTTATTTAGTGGTTTGTGATGACGAGGAATAAGTGTAAACGTAAAACAGACGACCAATTTGGATCGGTTTCGCTTGACGAATCTCGGCATTCATCTTCAACGCAAAAGTCAATAAATCGTGCTTCGATCCAGTCATTAGCGGACGATTTCTCGAAAATTCTTGAAATCGTAACGGAGTCTCAAAGTACATTAAACTCAATTGACACGAGATTGGCTAATCTAGAAAATTGAGTAGTTTCTGTGGAAAATTCTCAAGCTATCTTACAATCCAATGTTGCTCAAGTTGGTAAAAATTGCGATGCAGTAAATGAAGAAGTAATTTCACTAAAAACGCAAATGCATATTGTATCCACTGAAGCAAAATATAACTGTGAAATGACGTCTTCGTTGTCTGCAAGATTAATGTCAGTGGAATATTTATCTACAGAAAATAACATATGAAAGCTCTTATGAAAGTACTAAAAAAATCTCTGGCTTAAAGAGTGAGGTATTGACTAGGGGGTGAACCCAATCATATATGTAATATTTTCTGTTCGTTTAAAGTTTTGATGTTGCTGCTGTTGCAGTTGAAAAGCTTGTTTTTTTATATTTAATTTCTGATCTTTTTTTAAATAATGCTGGGAAGTCCCCGCGTCCCCTTCAAAGCAACATCCCTTCCCCCATGAAACTTCCTTCATGGAAATATCCTCCCACATAACCCCCGACCCCGACCCCCCCCCCCGCACTACCTGGAAAAATCTCCCCTGAAAACGTCTGTACTGTATACTTCCCAATAACCAATACTATATGTTAACATTGGGTAAAGTTCATAACTTTCAGCCCTCCTCGCGGAAACTTCAGGGGATTAAGTCATCCTAAAAGACATACTTATAATATTTTCGAACATGCTGAACAAAACGGCTATCTCAAAATTTTGATCAAGTGACTTTGGGAAATAAATGAGCGTGGGAGGGGGCCTAGTAGCCCTCCATTTTTTGGTCACTTAAAAAGGGCACTAGAACTTTTAATTTACATTCAATGAGCCCTCCCACGATATTCTAGGACCACTGGGTCGATACGATCACCCCTGGGAAAAAAAAAACAAAAAAACAAATAAACAACACACCCATGATCTTTCTTCTGGCAAAAAATGCAAAATTCCCCATTTTTATAGATAGGATCTGGAAACCTCTACAGCAGGGTTCTCTGATACGCGGAATATGATTGTGTGATTTTCAAAAAGGTTCTATAACTTTTAGGGGGTCTTTTTCCCTTTTTTCGAAAATCAGCCAAATTTTCTCAGGCGCGTAACTTTTGATGGGTAGGATTAAACTTATATATTTGAAATCAGCATTAAAATCCGATTCTTTTGATGTATCTATTTGTATCAAAATACCGTTTTCTAGAGTTTTGGTTATCATTGAGCCGGGTCCCAATAACCCATACTATATGTTAACTTTGGGTTAAGTTCATAGCTTTCAGCCCTCCCCCTGGGGGCTTCAAGGGATTAAGTCATCCTAAAAGACATAGTTATAATATTTTCGACCATGCTGAACAAAATGGCTATCTAAAAATTTTGATCGGGTGACCTTGGGAAAAAAATGAGCGTGGGAGGGGGCCTAGTTGCCCTCCATTTTTTTTGGTCAATTAAAAAGGGCACTAGAACTTTTAATTTCCGTTCCAATGAGCCCTACCACGATATTCTAGGACATTTTGGTCGGTACGATCACCCCTGAGGAAAAAAACAACAACAAAAAAACAAATAAACACGCACCCGTGATCTTTCTTCTGGCAAAAAAGGGAAAATTCCACATTTTTGTAGATAGGAGCTTCAAACCTCAAAAGTAGGGTTTTCTGATACGCTGAATATGATGGTGCAATTTTCATTAAGGTTCTATAACTTTTAGGGGGTCTTTTCCCCTTTTTTCGAAAATCAGCCAAATTTTCTCAGGCGCGTCACTTTTGATAGGTAAAATTAAACTTGATGAAACTTGTTTATTTGAAATCAAAATTAAAATCTGATTCTTTTGATGTATCTATTGGTATCAAAATTCCGTTTTTTAGAGTTTCGGTTACCATTGAGCCGGGTGGCTCCCTACTTACAGTTCGTTACCACTAACTGTTTGATAATTTTAGAATGACTGTTGACGGAGCAAGATTCAAAGTCACTGATGAAGTTGAAAGTTGGTGAGGTGACTAACTGACTATTGTCACTTGTCACTAAACAAATGATAATCTTATGCTCATGAGAGAGAATGTTATCTTAACTTACTATGCGAGTAAGCGAAGTGGGTATTTTCTCATCCTAATAACTGAGTGATTGTTTGATAAGATTAAATAACCGCGATGTGAAAAAATTTCGATACTCATGTCAGTGTAATTAAAATGGGAACAGCAGATTTTTTTCCATGGGGGAAAAAATAGATTACTTAGAAAATGTGAAACTTCCTCATTATTCAAAAGCGTAACATAATTGTAACATAAATTCAAAAACTTAACAAAAATGTAACATTTTTAGGACCGTAACGTAAAACGTAACGTTTTATTTGAAACGTACCAAAAATGGTACGAACTTAACCTTCGTGGCAACTCTGGGCAAGCATTTAAACATAACGCTCTTCCGATTCGACTGCGCAAAAGATCCTTAACTCCCTTTATATAGCGCGTCCAGACTTTCTGTAAAACTGTGACGGAAAACTACTTCCGTCCCATTTTTCCTTTTTTGGGTCGGAAGAGGATTTTCTAGGGCCGAAACCCTAGAAATTCCCTAAAAAATCCAGAAGACTTGTAGAAATCCCTAAGAATCCCCAAATCCCTAAATGAAAAAGTTCACCCCTAAAAGACCTCAAAATCCTCATTTTAGGGGGGGAAATCCCTAGATTGGAAGCACCGTCTCCTGCACCGGGTTTTATAGTCCCCAAAGAACAAAATAAAATTACCCGGACCTATTATGCGAGTAAACAAAGCATTGTATAACGGATCGTCTTTGTTCTTGAATAATCAATACAGGATCACGTAACGTCTCGAATTTTGTTCCTGGAAATTCTAGAGTTGCAAATTCTAAGTAGAGTTTGCTGGATGCTGCCATGGTCTAATATTGGAACAAGTGACGTTTTCAAACGAAAAAAGTAAAAAATCCTATGTTTTAGTAATATTACTATCTTTCTTACTTAGTAAAGTAACTTGAATTTATTACATCCAAATACAAAAAAAAACTTTTAATAATAATTTTCTCTTCCAATAATGAAACCGCTTCAACTTTATCTTATGTGCCAAGTGTCAGGCTGGGGCCTCTGATCATTCTCTGATCGGAAATTGGTTTATCTCACATGAAGGAATTCCAAATTTGAAAACATTGATATAGCCACACTTTGCTAGATGATTTGTCGATGTATAAGGTGCAGAGCCTCCAGCTGTCCCGGTGCAACCTCCTTGTGTCACATCAATCTCCCACCCAAGTCCTAAAATAACAGAAAATTAAGAAGCTGGAAGTAGCTTGATCCATTAAACTAAAATTAAATACACACACAAAAGTATATGAGAGATATACATGAGGGAGGCTGCCCCTTCCTCAACCCTTTTTTTTACGTTAAAGTCTTAGAGCTCTTTAGGAACACTTCTCTTCCCAATTCAAAGAGCAGTTCTTCTTAAATAACTTTGACAAAAATTTAGAATTTAGTGTAAAGATAGAAGGTTGAAGAGGGGGTAGCCACCCTGATATATGGAATAATTTCTGTTTGTTTTAAGTATTAATGTTGCTCCTCACTTTCAGTTAAATACTTTTTTATTTAATTTCTTACTATTTTTTAAATCATGCCAGGAACCCCCTTCCCCTTTGCCATGTAAATTCGGATCGGAAAATTCCTCCCGGAAACTTTCCTCTCAATAAAAAATGCTCTCCTTGAAAAATAACCCTCCCTGCATAAAACACCCCCAAAAACTGTTCGTATATTTCCCTATAACAAATCTGTTGAATCAAATAGCTATCTAAAAGTTTTAAATCAGATGATTTTGGAGAAGAAGAGGGCACAGGAGGGGGGCTAGTTACCCTCCAATTTTTTGGTCACCTAAAAATGGCACTAGAGCTTTTGAATTCCGAACAGATGACGCCTCTCCCCATCTTCTAGGATCACAAGTTCGATACAATTACACCTGGGATAAAACAAACAAACAAATAAATACGCATCCGTGATATTTCTCCTGTCAAAAACACAGAACCCCACATTTTTGTATATAAGGGCTTCAAACCTCTGCAGCAGTGGTTTCTGATATGCTGAATATGATAGTGTGATTTTCATTATGATCGCTTGACTTTTTGAGGTATCCCCCCTTTTTTGAGAATGGGACAAATTTTACAGGCTTATAACTTTTGATGGGTAACTTCAAATTTAATAATCTACATGTTTGGAATCAACATAAAAATTGTATTCCTTCGAGGTATTTATTGATATTAAAATCCTGTTTTTTAGAGTTTCCGTAACTATTGAGCTGAGTCGCTCCTTACTTACCGTTCGTTACCACGAGCTGTTCGAAAACATTTCTACCTTTTCTCCAGCTCTTAAAGAAAAATAAAAAATAGTGAAGAAATTAAGCAACTAAGTTCAGTGAACCAAAACTTTATTTTTGCTCTTTCTGTATGTTTCTTGAAGAAATTAAATTAAAAAGGACAAGTTTTTCAACTGAAATTAAAAAGCAACATTTGAACTTAAAACGAACAGAAGCTATTCCATATATGAGGGGGGGGGGTCTCCCTCCTCAATTTATCGCTCTTCACGCTAAATTTTTTTACTAATTTTGGCAAAGCTTCTGATTCTAATTAAACGGCCCTTGTGTGTTCAGGAGTCGTTATAGAATTGGGACAAAAAATCAAACTTGAAAAAGTGAAAAAAACTTAAATGGAATCATCCCCTGACTCTCAATTTTTACGCTAAAATTTGACGCTTTATTTAGTGTATTATAGAGCACAACAATTATTGCCAGTTTCTAACTGAATGTTTTTTGTTCACCGATTTCCTTTTAAATTATTTAAACAACGAACTACTATTTAAAGCAAATACGAATAAAGAAGCCCTTCCATTCTAGTACTGGAAAAAAGTACATTTATATCGCATTGCTCCTGTGTTCATATTTGTATCTTCAAATAATAAGAAAATATCAAATTTGTTGTAAAGAGTGAGGACTTGAGTGAGGCAGGAGTCTTCTCATGTATTGGATTATATCTGTTTGTCTTTAGTTTTATTATTGCTATTTACTTTCACGTGGAAAAAGTTTCAAAATATTTTTACTACACTGTAAAAAAAAAATGATTCAACACAAACAGGAATTTCAACAGCTGAAATTCGTTGGAGTTATATTTAGGACCTTATTGGAATTCTAATCATTATTGAATTTTCAATTTGTTAAGAATATTGGATTTACAGACCCGAATTGAAATTTCAATTTTTTTATTGAACCAATCAGTTCGTGGGGACGAACTATTCGTAGTTTTTATTGAATCAAACAGTTCGTGGTTACGAGCTGTAAGTGAGGAGTGGCGCGGCTCAATAGTAACAGAAACTCTAAAAAACTGAATTTTAACCAAGATATATGTCAAACAAGTCGGCTTATTATGCTGATACCAAATATATAAGTTTCATTAAGTTTAGTGGTACCCATCGAAGGCTACAAGTCTGAGAAAATTTGCCTTATTTCTGAGAAATGGAGAAGCACACCTTAAAAGTCGAAGAATCCTAATGAAAATCACACCAAGAGGTTCAGCGTATCAAAGAATCTTATTTTAGAGTTTTCAAACTCCAGTCTCCAAAAATGTGATATTTTCTATTTTTGTGGAAGAAAGACCACGGATGCGTGTTTATTTGTTTGTTTTTTGTTTTTTTTGTTTTCCAGGGGTGATTGTATCAAACCAGTGGTCCTAGAAAATTGGGAAAGAACTCATTCGAACGAAAATTAAAAGCTCTGGTGCCATTTTTCAGTGACCCAAAAGATTTGAGGGCAACTAAGCCTCCTCCCCGCTCTTTTTTCCCAAACACTTCCGATCAAAATTTTGAGAAAGCCATTCTGTTCATCATAGTTGAAAGGTCCAATTGCTGTGTCTTTAGATAAAACATGACCCCCTACAGCCCCAGGAGAAAATTGTTATGTCCTTAAGTTATAAAATTTTCCCAGTATTTACTCATTGTATTTGTTATTAGATAGTAATCATACATTCTTGGGTAGGGTGGGGACGAATTTTCTGCTCTGGAATTTTCCATGGGGGAATTTTCATAGGGAAGGGCGTTTCCATGGGGTAAAAGTTTCAGGGAAAATTTTACAGTGGGGGAATTTGCCATAATTCCTATACAAAATTGTATTTATGTTTTGCTTTCTCTTTTTCGTCTCAATTTTAAGCGTGGGAGATGCTAAGGGTAATTGTCTAGGGTAAACTTTCACCGGGATTGAATTTTCTAGAGTATAATTCCGTGGGTAGGGTTTTTCTCCGTGGAGGTGCAGCCAGATTTCCTGGCATTATATAAAAAAGATCAGAAATTAAAAAGAAACAATTTTTTTTCAGCTGAAAGTAAGGAGCAACATTACAAATTAAAACGAACAGAAATTATTACACACATGAAGGGGAGTGTCCCCTCCTCAACACCTCGTTCTTTAGGCTAAAGTTTGAATTTTGCCCTAATTCTTAAAGAACGACTCCTGAAACACAAGGCTCGTTAAATTAGAACAATAAGAAGCTCTTTTTAAAGTTCTAAAGAACTTTAGTGTAAAGAGTGAGGTGTTTGGAGTTGGCAACCTTTTCAGATACATTATATTCTCTGTTCTTTTTAAGTTTTTGTCTTGCACCATACTTTCAGTTAAAAAAAACAACTTGTTTTTGTTTATTTAATCACCTGTAAAATCAATATGTTTTGGTAATGATTCGTTAACGATGGCAAACCTGATATGCATATAGTGAATATATGCCTTATACCCAAAAGAAGGTATTTACCAAAATCTAGGGGGGGGGAGAAATTGGAAAAGCAAATATCCCCCCCCCCTATAAGGCCACTCTTTTTACCAATACCTAAGGTGGAGGAGTCGGGATTGTTAAGTTATCAACGGTTATAGCGTAGAAATTATTCATCCTGGTTTGCTGCAGTGTCATTTTTTTGAAAATTGTCCTTCAAACTCTCCAAACTCTTTTTTTCTTCCCATTTTTTCAGTTTGTCATGGAAAGCAAGTGTGGCCTTAGGAATTATTGAAAACTCTCCTTATTGATTAAATTTTTCTGAAAAGTCCTCAAACATTGTTAACTAACATTTTTTTGGTACTTTGAGAAAACAGAATTATTTATAAGATTATTACTTATGATGTAGGAAAGTGGCTCCAGTCAAACAGTCCCTGGTAAGGAGCTGAACGTAAAGAGTGATTAAACAGTTACAGTTAGTAAAGAGTAACTCAGCCTAGTAGTAGCCGAATCTTTAAAAGAATAAATTTCGATATAAACTAGGACAACAACAAAATTGTTTGTTTTTCTGCTGATTCCAAATATAAAAATCATTATGTTTAATGCTACCTACGAAAAGCTAAGACCATGAGAAAATTTACCTGATTTTCGAAAAAGGACAGAAGCCCCCCCCCTCCCCATCCCAATAAAAAAGAAAGTCAAGCGGTCTTAATGGAATCACACCGTCAGATTCAGCGTAGGAGAAAAACCTCCTTTTAAAGGTTTCATTTTCCTGTATACAAAAATGCAGAATTTGAATTTTTCCAGAAGAAAGATCACGAATGAAAGTTTAATCATTTTTTCACCCGAGGGTGATCGTGTCAAACCAATGGTCCTAGAAGACCCGAAGAGAGATCCTTAGAACAGAAATTAAAAGTTCTAGTACCCGTTTTAAGTGACCAAAGGGATTGGTTCTAGTACCCTTATCCCCAAACACATCTGATCAAAATTTTTAAATAGCCATTTGGTTTGCCATAATTGAGAGGTCCCATAACTATGTCACTGAGAATAACATGACTACCCCAGCAATTTGGGAAAGGGCTGTAAACTATGCAATTAGCCCATTGATTAAATATAGTGTTTATTATTTAGAAATATAGGTAAGTTTTTGGGGTAATTTTCTGCGGGGGGAGGGTCCGCGGGGATTCCCGGGGAGGATTTTCTAGGAAGAAAATTCCGGAATTATAAAAAAAAAATTGGTTTATTTCTCTTACTTTCCTTTAGGCTGTTAAATTTTACATGTGGAGAGAATGTTCCGGGTGAATGGTTTGGGTTAATTTGTCAGCGAGAGGGAATTGTTAGGGTGGATATTTCTTGGGTTGGAATTTTTAAGGGAGGCCATTTCCATAGAGGTATTTTTGGGGAAATTTTCCACCGAGGAGGGAAAGGAATTTCTGACATGATTTGAAAAACTAATAGAAATTAAACAAATGCCAAGTTTTATTGCTTTAAACAATTAAACAAGTAAGCCAAATTTTCCAGGGAAAATTTTCTGGGTGAAATTGTCCTAGAGGGGGGGGTCAGCTATAAGGGAATGGTCTGTTGGGACTTTCGGGGGAGGTTGATTATTTTGTGTAAAAAAGTTGTTCATGGAGAATTCTTTATAGGAGAAATTGTAAGCGGCGATTTCCCAGTGGAAATTTCGACGAGAGGTGAAATCCGTGACATATTTTGAAAAACAATCAGAAATTAAATTAAAAATTAGTTTTTTTAACTGAAAGTAAGTAGCAATATTAAAACTTAAAACTAACAGGAACTTATTCTATATATGAGAGAGGGCCACCCTTCCTCAATCCCTAGGTCTTTACTCTAAAGTTTGATTTTTTATCCCAATCCTTTAAAAAACAACTCCTGAAACACATAGGCTATGAAATATAAAGCTTTTTTAAAGCGCTGAAAAGTTTTAGCATAAAGAGAGGTTTTGCATAAGAAGGTAAAACTGTGTAAGAAGTGGGTATTTATCTGTATATTGAAATACATAATCGTGCTCATAAGAATATTTCTTTTTTAGTTGAATAGAAAGCATTCAACCTATACATAGTTTATTAAGTTGAATTTTTGTTAAAAAATTTATAACCATTGGTTGTTCACACTTAATTGGACACCTACTCAAATATATATTTAATTTGATGAATATGTGATGTTTTCAAGCTTAAGTCGCCGAATTCAAGGTCGGGACCGAAACAGACCCTAGAAAGTTTTCTCGTCAAAGAAGGAGAATAAGGTCCATATAGACTAAATGATTGTTGGCTAGAACTGTCCTGGTTTACAGGAAATGGAAGCATACATACTTTCTCAAAGCCTATTTTAAAAACATGCTAAAAATAAAGAAATTTTTTTCAACATGATGAATTGACGGCAATAATATGTATAACTGCTTACCGTTTGTTCCGTAAGACTTTAGCTCGAACCATCCATCTTCAGAGTCTGAGCAGTCCATTATTATGTCTACCATCCAATAGTGGTCCCCATATCTAAAATTAATACATAAGGTACAAAGCTATAGGAATAATGTTTAGGTTTTTCAAATATAAAATCCACGAAAATGGTGCGATTTTTTTTTTACTAACCATGAATATGCTGCCATCTTTACACAACTTTGCTGTATACGCTGCAGATATCTGCGTACAATAAAATTAGAATTTTTGAAAATTTTGTCGAAATTTTGTTTCTGCATATCTGTTAAAGACAATAATTTGTCAATTTGTCAATTAATTTTAGTTGTATCAATCAAGAACCGTTGTTATTTATGATATTAAATATAAAAAAAGCAAGTTTTTTTTTTAACGGAAAGTAAGGAGCAACATCAAAACTTAAAACGAACATAAATTATTCTGTATATGAAAGGGTCTGTCCCCTCCTCAACGGCTCGCTATTTACGCTAAAGTTTGACTCTTTTTCACAACTCTATTTTTTAAAACAATAAAAAACTTTAGCGTAAAGAGCGAGGCGTTGAGGAGGGGACAGCCTCTTTCATATACAGAATAATTTCTGTTCGTTTTAAGTTTTATTCTCGCTTCTTACTTTCAGCTAAAAAAAAATTTTTTTTTATTTAATTTCTGAACGTTTTTGAACTAATGCAGCTTTGATTTTAGCTAACCGTACATGAATAATAAAAATGAAATTGCATATTAATTTTACTTTTTTTTACCTAAATGACATTCTCAAAATTTTTATCTGACGTAACTTACGAAACAACTTACGTAACGAACTTCTAGATTCGTATATTTTTATTACGCAGATGAGGGGTTTTCCCCTAGTTAATACCTCGCTCTTTACGCTAAATCTCGAATTTTGTTCCAATTCTTTAAGAATGACCCAAGAATCACAAAGGCCGTTTGATTAGAATAGATAGATTTTTTGAAAGTACTAAAAAAAATTTAACGTAAAGAGTGACGTATTGACTACGGGGAGAACCCCTCATATACGTAATAGTTTCTGTTCGTTTTAAGTTTTTAATGTTGCTCCTTACTTTCAGTTAAGAAAACTTTTTTTTTTATTTAATTTCTGATCGTTTTTTTAAATAATGCTGGGAAATCCGGCGGCCCTCTTCATAGAAATACCCCTTCCTTCATGACAATATCCTCCATGGAAAGATCATTCAACGTAGCTTCCTTCTCTAACCCCCCTTCCAACCAGCGGAAATCCCTCCTGAAAACTTCTGCATACTTCCAAGTAACAAATACTATATGTAAACAATGGACAAAGTTCATAACTTGGAGCCCTTCCCCCGGGGACTGTGGGGGATTAAGTAATCCTCAGAGATATATTTTATTAGGTTTTCGACTATGCTGAACAAAATGGCTATCTCAATTATGATCAATGACTTTTTGAAAAACATTAGCGTGGGAGGAGGCCTAGTTGCCCTCCAAATTTTTTGGTCACTTAAAAAGGGCAGTAGAACATTTAATTTCCTTTCGAATGAGCCCTCCCGCGATATTTTACGACCACTTGATCGACACGATCACCCCTGGAAAAAACAACAAAAAACGCATTCGTGATCTTTCTTCTGGCAAAAAATGTAAAATTCCACATTTTTTTCATGTAGGAACTTGAAACCTCTACAGTCAGGTTCTCTGATACGCTGAATGTTTTGATTTTCATTAAGATCCTATCACTCTTAGGGGGAGTTTCCTGCTGCTTTTTTCGAAAATAAGGCAAATTCTTGCAGGCTCGTAAATTTTGATGGGTAAGACTAAACTTGATCAAACTTAAATATCCAAATTAGCAGGAAAATCCAATTCTTTTGATGTATCTACGGGTATCAAAATTCCGTTTTTTAAAGTTTTGGTTACTATTGAGCCGGGTCGCTCCTTACTTACAGTTCGTTACCCACGAACTGTTTGATAAAATTAGTGGAAGATACATGAAGGAGTCATACTTTTTTTTCTCTCTAAACAAAAAGCCCACTTGTAAAGAAATTCAATGAGAATGATGCACACAAGCTGACGAAAAATGGCTGAGGTGCAAGGCAGTGAAGCTGTAAGCCAACTGGGGGTGGATAATTATGTGCTAGACGTAATTTTGGACTTGAAAAAAATCGTTGATTGATTTTCTTAGAGTCATTGTCTGAGACTGGTGGTCTCTTCAGAAGGTTGCCAGGGAAGAGATCAGAGAGCTGAGAGGTTACCTGCATCCAAAGACACTTTCCTCAAGAAATAGCGGGTCACTGGCCGTCACACTCTTGACACTACTAAGCTTCAAAATTTTGCAATTCAGAGACTGTCCTACTTTTAAAGCATTGAAGTGTGTTAGCACCTCGACCGAAAAAAACCTAGTTATCTAAAAACAATTGAAGGAGTGATTGTAACTATGTGCCCATCAAATCTCATGGGGCTCTAAGTTCCTCCCTGCGAAAAATTGGTGATCCACTGAAGTGGTGTACGCCTTAGAAATTCACTTCCTCTTTTTTCTTGTCCTAAGGTGTCTATCCCAATCGCTCCCAGCATATTTCAGCACTTTCGTAAAAATGTCAAATATTGGGTTAAGCCTCTGTAAAGCATATCATGTCCAATTGGCCCATGGCATTTTCCCAATAAGTTCTTTAGCCTATCAAAGAAAAAAAACCTGACCAATTTTCTGTCGAAAATTCTTCGATGACAATAAGGAATACTGAGAGGTCACAGTTCTACTTGTACCTCAAACCTTACTAGTTTAAAATTCTTGTATCATCTGGTTCAATCAAGATGCAAGATTCCTATTCTTCAGTTAAAATTTTGTAGTAGGGGAATCGGGCAGTGTTACATGGGTCACTAGCTCACTCTAGTCTTTTGATCTGAAATATTAGAATATGATAAATCCTTTTGGTCCAAGCATGTTGAAAAATGTTAAGTCTGGCGACGCCTTTTAATCATAGCTAATTATTTTGACAGAGCCTTTTAATGGCATTTTCAACATTTTATCCAATGCCATGGGGTAGGGGCTACTGGGGTGTCCCAGGGGTAAAAAATGAGCGAGTGGAGGCTTCCTATTAAATTATTTTCAGTACTTAGAAAATTTTTACTAGAACAATCAAATTTTGATTTAATGAGCCCACTCCCAAGTTTTTGTGATCATTCTTTCAAAACAAAATTGCTGGGCGAAAAAAAAAGTAAAGCAAAGATGATAATATATGGGACTAAGTTTGAATATACTTTTTTTTAAATGCAACCTTTAAAGTAATGATTAGTTAAGGTAAAGATATTTTCTTTTGAAAGTGACTAATATTGTTACTTACACGTTGAGTGGTTGAAATCCTGGATCGAAGGAGGACTTGGAAGTCCATGCAAGAGCTGTTCCCTCTGCAGGAGCACCATTATAAAGTCCTTGGCCTGATTGAACGCCATACCAATCAAGTTTTGTTTCACCTGTATTCCAAGCGTTGTATTTAGCATAATGTTCTGTGGTGCCAAGTGAGTTAACCTGATTAAAAGTAACAAAATGGGATTACTTGAAATACAGCAAAGTGGATTTTGTAAACTGACTTGACTGAGTAGCTCCAGTCCTGCTCTTTAGCAGCTATTTTTGTAGTGATTCAATGTTTCAAATGCTGAATCAGTTTTTGAGTGTGTATTCAGACCTTAGTTTATACATTTAATAGAACTCACATTCCTGTCAAATCCCCAAAAGTGTAGAACAAACAGTAAATTGAAACATTTTCCGCCATTAAATTGTATTTGTAAAATAAAAAGAAAACTTTATCATAACCTTATATTTATTTTACAGACAAGAAATGATGTGCAATGATATACAGGAAAAAAAATGAATGAATTTCTGAATGTTTCGAGGGTTTAGCTTTCAAATTTCACGGGTCTATCCAAGTCCAACAAATACTAGA
>JAPEVW010000098.1:298600-316100 GCA_027921565.1 Artemia sinica | reverse complement strand
CTTTTAGGGCTATCGGTTCGGCGCAATCATCCCGGAGAAAAAACAAGCCTCTGTGATAATTTCTTCTGGGGTAAAAAGTGAAAAATCCCACATTTTTCTTTCAACAGGAGATTGAAACCTCTACGAAACCTCTGGGTTCTCGGATATTACGAATCTAATTATGTGATTTTCAGCAAGATCACTGTCCTTTTTAGGGTGTTCGCACTTTTTTTTCGAAAATCAGACGAATTTTCTCAGGCTAATATCTTTTGAAAGATAACATTAAACTTAATTAATATTATATTTTTAATTAGCATAAGAGCCCAAGTCTTGTGATGTATTAATTATTATAAAATCTTGTCTTTCAGAGCTTTGGGAGTCGCTCCTTACTTGAAGTTCGTTACCACAAACTCTTTGATAAATATCAAGTAAACAGTAAATACTATTATCCTACACAGGAGGGGGGAGATATCGGAGAAATAGTCTCCCTACAAATATATTGTTTTCTCTCGTTTAAATTTTTCTTAAAAACTTTCGACTTTCATAAAAGGAAAGTCGAAAGTTTGAAAAAACTATTAAAAAGGCCTTACACTGATATCTATAGAACATTCCGAAGTTTCCGCATCTTCCACACATCCTGGCCGAACAAGGTGATCGATTCCTCCTCTAATAAACAAGTCCTGTCCTGGATTTGTCTGTGCAAACACAAAAACAACTGTTCTGTGATTGCCTTCAGTAATTGGTGGCAAAGTAGGTCCTGACGTGGTCGAAGTAGCTAAAACAATATAGTTGCTGAAATCACTTCTGATAGTGAGCTTTATCTGCTAATCTATTTGCCTGTATTTTTTTCATTTCAAATTAAAATAGCATCTTTACTTTTACAAGAAAAAAAAACAAGAAATAACAAGAAAGCAAAAAAAACGAGTTTTTTCTACTGAAAGTAAGAAGTAACATTAAAACTTGAAACGAACAGAAATTATTCCTTATAAGAAGAGGGCTGTCCCTCCTCAATATCCCTCTCTTCACGCTAGTTTCTTAAGAACTTTTAAGAAAGGTTCTGAGTTTAATTACACTGCCCACTGTGTTTCAGGAATCGTTCTTAAAGACAAAAGAGACAAGCGATCAAACTTAAGCGCGAAGAGCGGAGTATTGAGGAGGGGGAAGCCCCCCTCATGAACGGAATAATTTTCTGTTTCTTATGAATTTTTAATATTACTCCTTACCTTCAGTAGAAAACACTTTGTTCGGATCGCTTTTCAAATAGGCCCAGGAAATCTGCCCCGCTTCATGGGAAATACCCCCCCCCCCAAAAAAAAAAAAAAAATCCAACATGGACAAATCCTCCCAGGTAAAATTCTTCCGCCAGCACCTTATCCCTGAAGAATTCCATCCTCGTTGCCAGTCCCCCAGAAAATTTCTTGCTTACAATTCTGCCTGAAAAAGACTCCCTAGCATACTTTCATACGAAGAAATGTTTTTCTTTATTTAATTTCTTATCCTTTTTAAGATCATGAGGGAATCCCCCTTATGTGGAAGATAATTCCCTGATCCTCCTCCCTACCTAATGGCAAGTTTCTTCTACAGAAAATTTCCCTATGGAAATTTCTTCTGGTGATAATTCCCCCATGGTGATTTTCTCTCGAGATAAATCCTCCGTGCCACGTAAAAATTCAGAGAGAATTCCAACTCAGATGAAAATTTCTCCCGGATAATTCCTCCAAAGCTTCTCCAGATTTAAAATGGGGTGGGCAACAAAAAAAAGAGAAATAAACGAATTTTGTACACAAATTCTGAAAAATTCTCCCATATAAAATTTCCCCTGGAAAGTTCATTATATACTGTAAAAATATAATACAAAGTAAAAATTAATATAAAAATTAAAATACTGAGGCAAGTAAAAATTATCTAGCATTAATTATTCCCAACTCCCACTGTTTGATAACGTTACTTGTACACTCCATGATATTGTGTAATTTTTCGTTCAGTGTATTTTGTTGTTTATTCTACCATATTCTTTTTGTAACGATTTTTTTGTAGCTTTGTGTTGTACTTTTTTTACTGTTTTTTTTCTTTTTTTTATGCTCTTCTATTCTACAATTCTGCATAGCGAATAATTATACTAATCAGTAATAAAGCGAATTTTATAAATATATATATATATATATATATATATATATATATATATATATATATATATATATATATATATATATATATATATATATATATAATATATATATATATATATATATATATATATATATATATATATATATATATATATATATATATATATATATATATATATATATATATATATATATATATATATATATAATTATATAGAAATGTTGTCCTTCTCTGTCCAATTAATTCTATTTCAATTGGTCTTGGCACAAATACACTGTTGAATGGTAGTACCAGTCAATTCAAACACTACTGCAAATTTTTCCGAAATTCCTACAGAGAAAGTGACAGTCAAAATTTCTGTAGTATTATGTGCTGAAAAATTACAGAAAAATAACATAAAACTATCTGCAACATTAAGTACAAATAATAAAGGCATTTGTCTCTAGGTCGTCACCAAAATTGCCACTAATTAGGCTTACCTGAACGGGTAACAATAAGATACGCCTCTTTGAAGATGAAACTCTCAGTGCCGTAACTCTCAGAGCTTACCAAACAAAGATAAAGGCCAGAGTCCTCATCCTGTACATTATTGATTGTTAATCGATTGGTAAAAGAGCCATCTTTTCGTATTGGAATGCCATCTTCTAAAAGAAATAAAATGGCTAAAAAGAAATAAACATTTTAACATAGGCATCACTATTAAAATCTTTATTATCAACGAAGCTCTACAGATCTAAGGACCGTCGTCTACTTCAAAGTGCAAAGAAAAAATTATTACAGCAGTAGGAACACTTTTTGGGTGGGAAAATCTGCTAACTTTTGACAGGTGAGGGAACAAGCATTACAGAAAGAAAAAAACATTTCACAACATCTTTTCGATGAGGGAGGGGATCTTTTAGCTCAACTTCAGGCAAAAATTTTCTCGCTCCGTGTCCCCTAGGTGTGCAGGTTTTTGTTGAAGGAGTCTGATAAATATATTTCCTTTAGGTTTATGTAAGCTTCCTGTTTTGGAAAAAAGACAATGAAGGGAAAAATACGTCCAACAGTTATAAACCCAAGAGTGGAAAATTAGACCATTAGAATTACGTTACAGAACGCTCAGCAGATTAATCCACAATTACCTACAAGAAGAGACAAGAACATAATTATTTTAAAACAAGATATTATTTTCATTTATTATTTCCTTTCCTCTCTTAGCTTCATATGTCATGTGTAGCCAGTGTAGGCTTAGAATGTATTTACGTCAAGCTTACGGGGAGCATTGGACCAATATTGTTTTATATTTTTTATAAATTGTGTTAAAAAACATAACCGATCTTATTTGTCAGTTCAATTTTGTAGAAACTTGCAAAAGACATCGAATTCTTCAACCTTCTTTACGTTTCAAACTACATTTAGGCACACAATCTGAAGGCCCGTTTATCCAGAGAATGGGGTTTCAAAACTGTAGCACATATTTTAAAAGACCATATATTCAAAGTCCTTAGTAATAAGATATTCGCTTATCTTGAGAAATCCCAAAACTGGAATTTCAACAATTTCAACAAACACGGATTTCACTTCCTAAATTTTTGTCCTGGCCGTCCTTTGGAAAATCTATCCTCTGAGGTTTTCACATCCAAGGAGCCAAGTATTCTTTCAAATGGCCCAAATTTGCAATGGCTCAAACAACCGTAAATACATCAGAGATTATAACGGGCGTGGAGTCTGCTATTTTTAGCTCTCATGGGGAGGTTGAAAATCCAAACCTACTCAGAGGTGAAATTGTAGAGAGTATTCTTGATTATAGGACATCTTTGTCGCTTTCAACTCAGTCAAAAGAAGAAACTAAAATCCTCCAAAACTTAGAAAAAGATATAAACCCAGTAATTACAAGAGCACACAAAGAAAACACAGTAGTAATTATGAATTCTGCAGATTATGAAATGAAAGCAAATACCCTTTTAATGGACAAAAATACTTGCAAAGAAATAAAAAGTGATCCCACAGACAAATACACACAGCAGTTGGGAAAAGAAATAGGAATTCTGCTTGGTCAAATTAAAAAACTTTGGAAATGGACAGAATAATACGCTTGTTCGTCTTTGCAACAAGTTCTCTTCGTATTTTAAGTTCCGAGACAAAATTTTTTCCTTCAAATCAAGGCCTATCCATGAGCACTGTTTTATCTCCTTATTTGGCAAATTTTTACATGGATTTCATAGAACAATCTGCTTTGAATAGTTTCCACTCAAAACATTCTCTCTGGTGTCGTTTCGTTGATGATATCCTTTCTGTTTGGGCATGGACAGGACTCTCTTAAGTAGTTTTTTTGGCACATTTAAACTCTTTTGGTTCGAATATCAGTTTACAATGGACCTAGAAGATTTAGGAAAGCTGCCTTTCTTGGATGTTTTGATTATAAAAAAATAGTCTTAGCCTTGAATTTTCTATATACAGAAAGCCAACCCATAATGATCGGTATCTACATTTCTCGTCAAATCACCCCCCTTCTGTGAAGAGAGGGGTAATAATTTCTTTAGTCGACAAAATTTTAAAATCTGTTAACTTAATCATGTTGGTAGGACCATGAACAACATGGCGAACATTTACATGAATACAAAATTTCAATAGATAAATCCCTGAGATTGGAAAATAAAAATGACAGCTTTAATTCCGCCTTGGCCCTGCATATATTTGAAAAATTCTACACATCTTGTTCTTTTTGAGGAGGCAACTATAATATCTACAGTAATGGCCTACTGCTATCTTTTAAAGATGTAATTGAGATAAAAAAAATATATAAACAGAAATTTGGCAAAAAATAGAAACACCGGAGACATTTCATTAAGCCCAATTTATAACAATTTATACTAAAAGACTCAATTAATATTTGCACCCAGTCAAACTTAAGAAAAGCTATTTACATATCTAATAAAAACCGAAATTGCAGGCGAGCAAAAAGTATTACTAGGCAAAACATTCTTGCTCAATCTCTTTGGTAAATCCTTTTTGATTTTCCTTAGTCTTTCATTCAGTTTCTGTTTCGCATCTTGTCGACTAAACTCCAAAAGGTTAGATTTTAGATTTTTGTCCTTTTTTTATTTTTTCTTTTTCTTTTTGTTTAGCACTGAGGACGACATGGCAGAGGTCCTTGTCAAAATACTTGCTTGTTTTTCGTCTTCATTTTTTTTGCCACTGACTGACAAAATCCTCGTTTTTCTCACCCTTTTTTTATTTTTAATGTTTCATTTATTATTTCTTTTCCTCTCTTAGCTTCATATGCCCATAATCAGGGGCAAATACCCAGAAATTTTTACTGAGGGGAGAGGGGTAATAGGGGTCCATATCTGGATATTCAAGGGACATGGGATGTATAATATTTTTTTCTCCACATTATGGGGGGATCAACTGCCCCGACCCCAATTAACGACGGATTGAAAATTCTGTCAAATTGGTATAATAAGTATACCATTGGAATCGCCATAGTAAAAAAAAAACATTAGTTGGAAATTACAGTGCCCCACACTGAACAAAAAGAAATTGAAAAACACTGAGCCCGCTGAAGCAAGGGTACAGCATGATCATAGTATGCATACATTTGACGCTCCCGAGAGAACGACCGACAGAGATACCAAGGGGGTACCAACAGTGAATAAAAGCTAAATAAACAAGAATAAAAAAGAATAAAATAGAATGAAAATCCCTTGAGAGAAAAAAAGACGAAAGATTTTACATACGTATCAGGACTTGGAAATCTTCATTTCTCCAAAAAAGAAAAGTCTTATTGGAGTATAAAAGTTTTTCCTTAGCTTCGATCTTTTTGAGAATAGTAGTCAATAAAAGGTCGTTCATCTGAAGTTATTCTACATTGCAACGTTGCATTTGCTCCTTGTTGAACATTGAACAGTTGTATTTAGAAACTGAACTGAGTCTACAGTTATCGACTTCGGAATTCCTGCAATAATGGAGAGGGTTACTCTGCGTTTATTCAATATGTTATGAAAGGATGTAGTAATTTTAGTCAGTTAAGTAATTTTATTCATTTATTTTAGTCAATTTGGTAATTTTAGTCGGTTATTTTAGTCATTTTAGGAATTTTAGTCAGTTATTTTAGTCAGTTATTTTAGTCATTTTAGTAATTTTAGTCGGTTATTTTAGTCATTTTAGTCAGTTATTTTAGTCATTTTAGTCAGTTATTTTAGTCATTTAGTCAGTTATTTTAGTCGTTTTAGTCAGTTATTTTAGTCATTTTAGTAACTTTAGTCAGTTATTTTAGTCATTTTAATAATTTTTAGTCAGTTATTCCACTTTTGAAGTTTAAACTTTATTTGAAGGTTCTTAGGCACCTCCTGAATAAAAATTCCGGATTTGAATATTTCTTTTTTTTTTTTTGCATACTTATCTTTTCTTGAGTGTTAATATAACAAAATTTATCAGTTTGATTATGATTACATATGCTTTCGTGCATTAAGAAATCTTTACAAAAGCGACTGCATTTACTGTGTTTTTAAAGACAGTATTTATTATGGTCTTCGGTTCCAGTATTACGGTTTAAGCTTTGTTGTCAGATTTCATTTTAGCACCTCTAGAAACAAAAATTTCAGATTTGAGGTTTTACTTTTCTGTTTTCCTAAAAGCCTTTATCGTTTTTTTGAGACCCCAAACGTCTTTGAGGATTAAAAAATTCTACTAAGTCCCCATCGTGCAAATATAAAAAATACTTTATGCATTTGGGACTACAAAAAAAACTTGCTTTTTTAATTGAATTTCTGATCGTTTTTTAAATAATTATGGAAATCCGGTGCCCCCTTCTTGGAAAATTCCCTTCCCCCCATAAACCCCCTCTTTTTTTTTCCATTGAAAGAGCCTCTCACGTAACCCCCTCCCCGACCCACACCAGAAAAATCCCCCCTAAAAACGTCTGTATAATTCCCAATAACAAACACTATATGTAAACAATGGGCAAAGTTCACAGCTTGCAGCCCTTCCTCTGGGAACTGTGGGGGATTAAGTCATCTTCAAAGACATAGTTTTAGGTTTTTCGACTATTCTGAACAAAATGGATATCTCAAAATTTTGATCAGGTGACTTTGGGAAAAGATTAGTGTGGGAGGGGGCCTAGTTGCCCTCCAATTTTTTGGTCACTTAAAAGTACACTAGAACTTTCAATTTCCGTTCAAATGAGCCTTCCTGCGATATTCTAGGACCATTGGGTCGATTCCATCACCCTTGGGAAAAAAAACAAATAAACACGCATCCATGACCTTTCTTCAAGCCAAAAAAAAATATACAAAATTTTACATTTTTGCAGATAGGAGCTTGAAACCTCAACAGTAGTGTTTTCTGATACGCTGAATCTGATGGTGTGATTTTCACTAAGATTCTATGACTTTTAGGGGTTGTGTCCCCTTTTTTTGAAAATAAAACAAATTTTCTCAAGCTCGCAACTTTTGATGGATAAGACTAAACTTGATGAAACTTATATACTTGAAATAAGCATAAAAACTCGATTCTTTTGACGTGTCTATTGGTATCAAAACTCCGTTTTTTAGTTAGTTTCGGTTACTATTGAGCCGGGTCGCTCTTTACTTATAGTTCGTTAACACAACTGTTTCATTAAATAATGAAACATGCTTCTTCAGCTGAAAGTAAGAAGCAACATTAAAACTTAAAGCGAGAAGAAACCATTTTGTATATGAGTAGGGGGGGGCTGCCCCCCCCCCACTCATGTACCACTCTCTATTCATGTGGTCAAGAGTCCCCGAACCGGGCCACCCCAGTACTGGTTTAACTGTCTTTGGCTTACGTTTACCCACCTGACAAAAGAAACAGAAAAGTGGCCAGGGAACATTAAAAGTTGTCTTTCGGCTATAAAACTAAGAAAGAATATGGTCAGTATAAAAAAAGAGGGAATTTCAGTAAGGTTTAAAAAAAGCTAAAGAGTATTAATTTCAATTTATAAATTGACTGATCAACACTAAAAGTAAATCGTTCCGCTAATCTCGGTATTCCACATGTCAGTGGTTGCAGATTCCTTTCAACTTCTGTCTTCAAGAACTATCCGTCTCGTCAGTTAGCGCAAAGTCTCTCGCTCCAGTCTCCTTCAGAAAGTGAACCTTGAGTTCTTCAGTTGCTACTTTTTGATAATGATATTACAGTGAGCAGGATTCCCTTTCTTGCTCTTCAGCTCAACCAGAATATGATCACCAGCCTTCACTTTCTCAGTATCAAATTAGAAGTTGCTAGTAGGGGGCTCGTCTTCAACGTCCATACTGGAGTCTGAAGAGTTGTTGTATACAGGATCATCTACGGCAGAATTCTCAGTCGAACTGCGACTCTTGGTACAAGAAACATACTTTTTGCTTTTTAGACTTTTCTCTTCTTATCTAGACCCCACTCCGGGTTGCTATAGAAAGCTCCTACACTGTGACGGTTGAAAGCAGTTGCCCCGTCATAAAATATTACCTTCTCGCGTTATTGCTGATAAGGTTTTAAGACAATCCATAAAACCACGGTAACAAACTTTACCTGCAATTCCTCCACGGTCTCCACTACCTTTGCATTCCCTGTTAGTCGGTGCTTTTATATTCTTAATAATGGCAAAAATGTATGCAAATTTACGTGAATCTAGGGGAGTACATTCGAAATGCATATCAGCTATCGTTTTCAGTAAGTTTTTAGTCCTTTTTCTTGTTCCTCTGTAAAATATTTATCATGTTTTGTAACTAGTTTTGGGCGATATCGGATATTGGTATATCACACCAAATATCGATATCGAACATCGAAACTTTAATATCGCGATATCGAAACCGACATTATTTTGGCTTTTTCTAGTATATACCAGTGAACATCAAGCAGAAAAGATCCGACATAGAAAATTGTTTTGCAAATGGCCAAGAAGAAGAATAATCTATTCAATATTAAATTAAAAAAACAGTTTTTTTTTAACTGAAAGTAAGGAGCGACATTAAAACTTAAAACGATGATCAAACTTAAAGATGGACAAAGTTCATAACTTGCCGCCCTTCCCCCGGGAACTGTAGGGAATTAAGTCATCTTCAAAGACATATTTATTAAACTTTCGATTATGCTAAACAAAATGGCTATCTCAAAATTTTGATTGGGTGACTTTGAGAAAAAAAAGAGCCTGGGAGAGGGCCAAGTTGCCCTCCAATTTTTTTGGTCACTTAAAAAAGGTACTAGAACTTTTAATTTCCGTTCGAATGAGACCTCTCAAGATATTCTAGGACTACTGGATCGATACAATCACCCCTGGGAAAGAAAAAAAAAACAAAAAAAAACAAATAAAAAAAATGCATCCGTGATCTTTCTTCTGGCAAAAAAATACAAAATTCCACATTTTTGCAGATAGGAGCATGAAACTTCTAGAGTAGGGTTTTCTGATGCGCTGAATCTGATGGTGTGATTTTCATTAAAGTTCCATGACTTTTAGGGGTTGTTTTTCCCTTTTTTCAAAAATAAGGCAAATTTTCTCAGGCGCGTAACTTTTTGACGAGTAAGACTAAACTTAATAAAACTTTATATATTTGAAATCAACATAATTTTTTTTCTATTGATGTATCTATTGGTATCAAAATTACAGTTTTTAGAGTTTTGGTTACTATTGAGCCGGGTCTCTCCTTGCTTACAGTTCGTTACCACGAACTGTTTGATACTGTCTCATATATGAAGATACACAGCATGCACAACTGTATCCATAAGATGGCATAGCCCATTCTCAAACTATGTTTAGTGAGGGTGGGCTCTCAAATGTTGCTCAGAACCTCAAAACGCTGGGCTAGATAGAATACCTTCTAAGCTTATAGGCCTTGTTCAGATCGCACTCTTCAGGATTGCCACATACCTCAATCCGAGTTTCTATAAATTGTATATTACCCCTGACGATCTTCTCCGAGTTGAGAGTAAAATAGCGAAATTCATGGATTGGGCCTTACTGGAATCTGTATCAGTACATACAAGTGCAGAATCAAGAATCAAGCCAGTTTTTTTGGGATCACACGATGAAATTTTAGTAGTCAATGCAAGACAAACTTTGTCAGCAGCTGCATCTGTCAAGGCTCTCTAGATTTTCAGTAGGGAGTCTTTAGTTCCAAAGTCTTTAGTTGCAGTAGAGAAGTCTTGTAATAGGGGTTTCAGAAATACTTATACAGAGTTGTCGTAAATAATTGTCCGTGCCAGCCACCAATGTCCTTTCTGAGAGTGAATTCCAAGCCTGAGTAGCTAATCCTCATTCGTGGTAACATGCTGTAAGTAAGGAGCAACTTGGCCAAATAGCAACCAAAACTGTAAAACACAGGGTTTTTATAACAATAGATATGTCAACTGAATTAGATTTTTACGCCGACTCCAGATGTATAAAATTCATCAAGTTTTATGTACCCATCAAAAGCTGTGAGCCTGAGAAATTTGTATGATTTTTTAGAAAGGGCGGGAACACACCCTTAAAAAGTCAATTCATCTTAATAAAAATCAAGGATTCGGCATATCAGAGAACCATACAGTAAGGGTTTCTAGCTTCCATCTGAAAATAAGTTAACATTTGCAAGTTTTGCCAGAAGAAAGATCATGGATGCGTGTTTATTTGTTCTGTTTTTTGTTTTTTTTTTGTTTTTGCCAGGATGATTGTATCGAACTAATAATCATATAATCAGAAGATCATATAAATCAGAAAGTCTTAAAAAACGAAAAGATTTAAAGTATTATTTTCTTTTTCCCTGAAGAGACTATGTCAATATAAAACGAACAGAAATTAATTACGAAACAGAAATTACAATAAATAACCGAGTCAAACTCGCAACGAGCAGAAATTAACATAAGTTGGGCGCAAAACCCCTATGCCTTCCCAAGGCCAGAACCAAATTTGCATTTTCCGGAAAAAAATACAAACAAATATGCATTGTCAGTTTAATATACACATACTGATATTTAGTAATCAAAGTGTTAATATTATTTGATTTATTAAAGTTATAAAAGTAAAAACATTTATATTTTTATCAGTAGAGTGCAAATTTTGTTCTGGCCTTGGGAAGGCATAGGGGTTTGCGCCAAATTATGTAATTTCTGCTCGTTGCGAGTTTGACTCGGTTATTTATTGTAATTTCTCTGCGTTTTGGGTTTCATTTATTTATCGATGCTGATTTGTGGTTATTTCACGCTTGGTAGATTACTTGATTTTATTTTTGCTCATTTTTTGTTTAATGGAGTTTTTTACTTTTCTTTGAAAAACTTATTTTGTGGAAAAAGATTTTTTTAATTAATAGCTAATATAAAACCTATTTCTTACATCTACATTTTCTCCGTATATTTAACAATCTTCAAGTGCCAAATGGCACTAAAGATGGCACTATTGGTGTCGTGTCTCAAGTGGAAAAGCTGGGACTAGTGGACTACCAGTATTTTTTGTGTAGCAAGGATTTCTAGGCATTATTTGAAAAACGATCAGAAATTAAATTAAATTTTTTTCAACTGAAACTAAGGAGCGACATTAAAGCTTAATGCGAAAAGAAACTATTCCGTATATGAAGAGGATAACCCCCCCCCCCCCGAAAAAAAAAAATAAATAAAAAAGATCATTGTAGTATTGCTTCTACATTAAATTTAAACCAAAACCGGGCAAAAATTAATTTAAAAAACTAAGTTTTTTTTAGGTAAGTAAAGTGCGAAGTTGAATTTGCATTATTTCCAAAAAAGGGGGAAACACCACCTATAAATCTAGAACCTTAATGAATATCACACACCTCCAGATTCAGCGTATCAGCGGACCAGAGATTTCAAATTCCTATCTGCAGAAATGTGGAATTTTGTATTTTTTGCCAGAAGAAAGATCATGGATGCGTGTTTATTTGTTTTTTGTTGTTTTTTTTTTTCAGGGGTGCTCGTATAGATCCAGTGGATCTAGAATATCGTAGAAGGGCTCATTCGAACGGAAATTAAAAGTTCTAGTGCCATTTTTAAATGACCAAAAAAAAATGTAGGGCAACTAGCCCCCTCCCACGCTCATTTTTTTCACAAAGTCACCCGATCAAAATTTTTAGAAGGCCATTTTGTTAAGAATGGTCGAAAAATATAATAACTATGTCTTTGAGGACGATTAATCCCCTAGAGTTCATAGGAGAAGGGCTGCAAATTATGAGCTTTGCCCAATGTTTATATATAGTATTTGTTATTGAGAAGTATACAGACATTTTCAGGAGGATTTTTTCTGGTAGTGGGAGGGGTCGGGGATGACTTGGGAGGATCTTTCAATGGAGTAAATTTTCATGGGGAAGGGAAATTGCTATGAAGAGGAACCGGATTTCCCAACATTATTAAAAAAGATCAGAAATTAAATAAAAATTTATTTTATCAACTGAAAGTAAGGAGCACTTTCCTCGTTCTTTAAGCTTAAGTTTTTTTAGTATTTTTACAAGAGTTATTTACTCTAATTAACGGCCTTTGTGATTAAGGGGTCATTTTTAAAGAATCGGGACAAAAATTCGAACTTTACCTTAAAGAGCGAAGTATTGACTAGGGGGCGAACTCCCTGATTTACGTATTAAAAATATATGAATATAGAACTTTGTTAAGTAAGTTAATTCGTAAGAAGCGTATATTTATTTCTAATAAAAACGTTCGCAAATAAAATTATACAACTTTCGAGAAAGCCATTTAACCAAAAAATTGTAAAATTAAAATCCAAATTTCGTTTTAATTATTCATGTACGGTGAGCCAAATCAAAACCTTCATTAATTCAAAAATTGAATAAAAAAATAAGGTATTGTTTTTGTAAACAAGTTATTGTTTACAAGTTGTTGTAAAAAACAAGGGTGGCTGTATCAAACCTGTGTTATCGTCATGACATCACGAAAAGGCTCAAATGGTCTGCGGTTAGAAGAAAAGTAACCGGGCCCCGGCGGTGAAGCCGCCAAACTCCCGGTACTATATATATATAGTAGATATATATATATATATATATATATATATATATATATATATATATATATATATACATATATATATATATATATATATATATATTATATATATATATATAATATAATATATATATATATATATATATATATATATTATATATATATATATATATATATATATATATATATATATATATATATATATATATATATATATATATATATATATATATATATATATATATATATATATATATCTATATATATATATATATCTATATATATATATATATTGGGGTTCCACCCCTGTTTTTTCTTTTCCTTTTAGATAAATGACCTATTTTCGTTTCTTTAATTACATTTGCTTATAGTATAATCTCAAAGTACAGGTTAAATTCCCGTTACTAAGCGATAGTGGTTTTGCAATAGATAAGCTGTGAAGCAAGTTTATTTTTACTTCCTGGTTTGGGAGTCATTGAAAGATAAATCTAATAGGTAAAAGTGGGTTTGAATGAGGAGGTAGCTGATTGGCTGGGCCAAGTGAAGGTCCACCCATACAAACAGTGCTGTGCAAATAATTATTATGTTTTAGTCTGCGTTCTTACCCAGTCGGGGATATATATATATATATATATATATATATATATATATATATATATATATATATATATATATATATATATATATATATATATATATATATATATATATATATATATATATATATATAATATATATATATATATATAGATATATATATATATATATATATATATATATATATATATATATATATATATATATATATATATATATATTATATATATATATATCTATATATATATATATATATATCTATATTATATATAATATGTATATATATTATATATATATATATATATATTATATATATATATATATATATATATTTTATATATATATATTTGTGGTATTTGTGACCCTTTTGGAAGAATACAAGTAAGGTATTTTCTACAAACTGTGTACTATTTTCCGTAACCCAGGCAGGGTAGGAATAGAGCTACTATGTACCGTCATTATTACATTGACAGGGAGGGTTATTACCTCCAAGGAGAGAGTAGAGATTTTCTAGCCGTAACCCAAGGCGGGTACATTTGGCTTTAGAAAGTGGCCATTTGACCACTCGGTCGCGTTATCATACCCTGGGACAGGGTATACTGTAAAATAGGGTAGTACCAAACAAAATAAGTGCAGAATCGTTGGGGTAAGAGCGGGAATCTCACTAACATTTGGGCCGACAAGGGGTTCTCCCCTTCGAGTAAGTGGCATAGCAACCTTTATGCGCCATTTTTTGCATCAATAAGTGGCGACACCCGTACTTACACACCCCAATAAGTGGTGGCAGCGAGTTAAGGTCCTATCAGTAAATCTGATAATAAAAGAATTCCGCGCTTTCAAAGAGACAAGTAATTTAGCCTACAAAAGTAGCCTATTGTGGTTACAGAGGCTATATATAAAAAAATCGCAAAGAGAAATTTTTATCTGAGCTGTGCTCTGATAATAATAAGTAATAAATTTAATAATCAATAAATCACGCGAATAATTAACTTGTGAGACAAGGGAGGCTGCGCCCCCCACGTAGGACCCACCATAGAATCGACAAATTAAAAGGAAATATTTTTTCACGAAAGAATAAAGGATTTTCATTTGAACGAAAGACGTTAAATAATCCTTAAAATAATGGCGGACAAACGAAGAATTCAGACAAGATCTATCGCGGTAAAACAAAAATCGGATTCAGACACACAATTGTATGCGACTCCCACTGGAAAATACCCTAAGAAAAACACCATCAGATAAAACCATATATCACTCAACAGATGAAATAGACATTTCTGAGACATGTGAAGAGGATATCTTCAAACCAAAATCAGTAATAGAGCGATCCCCGGTACGAACCAGAGAAGAAGAGAAAAGTCTTAATCAAGTGCAGAAAGAATTACCCGTAGATAGGGAAATCGAAACAAAAGAAACAGTGGCGATATAACATGAGGAAAAATTATTACAAGAAAGAATGGGTATAACAAAACAAACTCACCCTTCAAATAAGGTACAAAAATAGGGGAGTTGCGGGGAGAAGAAATATTATACAACGAGTAGACTCAGAAAACGAGTTAAGAGAATATTATAACAGTGAGATTCAGAGTAGGCCAAGTAGCAGGAGTAGTAAAAACTCAATTTCAAGTAGGAGCTCGCGAAGGAGCACTCAAATAGATATGACACAACAACTTTTAAATTTCATAGAGAAAGAAAGATTAGACAGAGTACGAACGAAAAGAGGAGGAAGATAGAAAAGAGAGAAAAGAGAGAAGATAGAAAAAGAGAAACAGAGGATAGCCAGAGAACGAAAGGAGGAAGAAGATAGAGAACAAAGAGAAAGAGATAGAGTAGCCAGAGAACGAAAGGAGGAAGAAGATAGAGATCAAAAGAGAAATAGATAGAGTAGCCAGAGAAAGAAAGGAGGAGGCAGACAGAGAGGAAAGAAAATACATAATGGAAATGATTGCAGGGAGAAATTACCAAGAGCCTCAGAAATCGTCTACAATAGAGATAATGCAGGCAGTAAACCTTCAATCAATGAAAGAAAATGAAGATGTACATTTATACATATACAATTTTTGAAAAAACGGCGGAATTAAAGCGGATTACCGAGAGAAAATTGGGTGACAAGAATACAGCCCCTCCTTAACTACAAAGCACAACTTGCATATAAAGCATTACCAATGGAATACTCAAAAGATTTTGGAAAGCTAAAACAAGCCATTTTTGAAAAATTTCAACTCTCCCCCGAGCACTTTCAACGAAGGTTTAGAAGCGAAAGAAAACGAGACAACGAAACATATAAAGAATTCGGGTACAAATTGAAAGATATGTGTTTAAAATGGCTAGAGTTAGAAAATTATAGAATGTATGAAGACCCGGAAGAGATAAAAGAAAAATTGACGGAAGTGGTAAATAAAACAGTAATGGAACATTTTTAGAAAATACCCACAGAGAATTGAAAATATATTTGAAAGATAAGAACCCAAAAAACAAGCGAAGAAATGGCGGAAATGGCAAATAGGTTGACCGAAATAAGAGAGGAATTTGAGGAGACAGACATATTTCAATATAGAGAGTATAACAAAAATAGGCACTATAACACAGCGCAAGGAGAACTAACTTGCTATAACTGTGGTACCACGGGGCAATTTTGCAAGAAACTGCCTCAGTAAAACATGACCAAAAACCACATAAAACGACAGCCTGGGCCATGACCCATAATAAGGAAAAAAAATTACACATTTACAGAGTCGCATAAAATATACAGAAAGTTGAACGGGGAATTAGTCGAAATGGCAATTGATTCCTGCAGTGACCAAACCTATGTGCGAACTGGCCTAATTAATAGAACGGAGATAGACCATAAAAATAAGATTACAACATTATGTTATTATGGAGACAAGCACCCATGCCCGTCTGCTTGGGTAAGAATAGAAATTACAAAGAAGGACGGTACGGTCCAGAGAAAAACGATAAAAGTAGGCTTAGTACCTACGCTAGCAGTGGATGTTTTAGTAGGAGGAGACTTTGGAGATATCGGAAATCTCCTATCGTTAGAAGCGACTTCTTTAACAGAGGACGAATTACAAAATTACATTACGACGGAAGAATATGCTACTTCAATGACAAGGCGGGGAGGTTGACCGGCCCATAAAACAAATTGGGGGGATGTGCCTCCCTGTCGGAAAAAAACGAAATATTGGATATTCGGGTTCAAAAGCAAAATGTTGATAATCCAAAAAAAGGGGAAAAATTTACGAATAATAGAAAACTTGAGAACACTTTTAATGAATATGAGACGATAACAAGTGCAGGCCAAAATGAAAACGCTGATTGTACCAGAGAATAAGGAGACGAAATTTATTGTACGCGCTTTTCCTCGGAAAGTTCGAGAAATTTTGGTAGAATATGAAAAACCAAATGTCGGAGTTCAATTCCCATTTGATAACAAAATATTTGTTTCTGCGGTAAAAATAATGAAGATTAGAAGAGAGAAAAGAGATATTAAACGGAGCTACAATGAAGTAATACAGTCAAAGATAGTGGACACTGGAGTCCAAATCAGATTTAACGATGATTTATTATTTTTGCGCGAATGACAGAAATGAGAAAAGTAGAGACGAAAAGAGGAATGCAAAGAGGAAACAAAATTTGGAGATTCAGCCTGCAGTGGCGAAAAATAAAAAAATGTTGGATGGATTTGGCCTTGAAAAAATAAATAATAGGGAGAAAAATAAAATGTTGGATGGGCTGTGCCTTGAAAACATTAATAATAAGGGGGGAAAAGAGGTCAAAGACCCATGGGGAATAAAACAAGATGGTTACAAAAGAGAGATGAATGACCTACAACGGGTTGGAGGAAAGTTGGGAGATATGGAATGTCGGGTCGGAT
>JAPEVW010000098.1:236100-293600 GCA_027921565.1 Artemia sinica | reverse complement strand
ATAAATAGCTCTTATGAAAGTACTAAAAAATCTTTGGCTTAAAGAGCGAGGCATTGACTACGGGGTGAGCCCAATTATATATGTAATATTTTCTGTTCGTTTAAAGTTTCGATGTTGCTGCTGTTGCAGTTGAAATACTTTTTTTTTTTTATATTAAATTTATGATCTTTTTTTTAAATAATGCTGGGAAGTCCCGGCGTCCCCTTCATAGCAATGTCCCTTCTCCCATGAAAAACTTCCTTCTTTGAAAGATCCTCTCATATAACCGCTGACCCCCCCCCCCCCCCCCTCCCCCACTACCAGGAAAAATCTCCCCTGAAAATGTCTGTATACTTCCAAATAACCAATACTATATGTTAACATTGGGTTAAGTTCATAACTTTCAGCCCTCCCCCCGGAAACTTAGGGGGATTAAGTCATCCTAAAAGACATACTTATAATATTTTCGAACATGCTGAACAAAATGTCTATCTCAAAATTTTGATCAGGTGACTTTGGGAAAAAACTGAGCGTGGGAGGGGGCCTAGTTGCCCTCCATTTTTTTTGGTCACTTAAAAAGGGCACTAGAAATTTCAAGTTCCATTCCAATGAGTCCTCCCAAGATATTCTAGGACAACTGGTTTGATACTATCACCCCTGGAAAAAAAAAAAAAACAAACAAACAAACAAATAAACACGCACCCGTGATCTTTCTTTTGGCAAAAAATGCAAAATTCCACATTTTTGTAGATGGGAGCTTGAAACCTCTACAGGAGGGTTCTCTGATACGCGGAATATGATGGTTTGTGATTTTCATTAAGGTTCTATAGCTTTTAGGGGGTCTTTCCCCCTTTTTTTCGAAAATCAGCCAAATTTTCTCAGGCGCCTAACTTTTGATGGGTAGGATTAAACTTGATGAAACTTATATATTTGAAATCAGCATTAAAATGTGATTCTTTTGAGGTATCTATTTGTATCAAAATTCTATTTGTTCTAATATATCTATTTGTTCTAATATTCCTTCTTACATTTCAGTTGAAATGTAATTATTCCGTATATGAAAGGGGCTGTCCCCTCCTCAACGCCTCGCTCTTTACGCTAAAGTTTTTTATTGTTTTAAAACATAAAGTTGTGAGACAGAGTCAAACTTTGGCGTAGAGAGCGAGGCGTTGAGGAGGGGACAGCCCCAAACCCCTGAATCACAAAGGCCGTTTAATTAGAATAGATAGCTCTTTTGAAAGCACTAAAAAAAAACTGTAGCGTAAAGAGCGAGGTATTGACTTGGGGGAAAAAACCCCTCACATACGTTATAATTTCTGTTCGTTTTAAGTTCTAATATTCCTTCTTACATTTCAGTTGAAATGAAATTATTCCGTATATGAAAGGGGCTGTGCCCTCCTCAACGCCTCGCTCTTTACGCTAAAGTTTTTTATTGTTTAAAAAAAATAAAGTTGTGAGACAGAGTCAAACTTTAGCGTAAAGAGTGAGGCGTTGAGGAGGGGACAGCCCCTTCCATATACGGAATAATTTCTGTTCGTTTTAAGTTTTAATGTCGCTCCTTACTTTCAGTTTAAAAAAACTTTGTTTTTTTTTATTTCATTTCTGATCTTTTTTTAGTTAATACAGCTTTTATTTGCATAAAAAAAATTTTACTTTTCTTTGGCTAAATGGATGTCTTTACAAATTAACTTACGTAACTAACTTCTATATTTGTATATTTTTCTTCTGGCAAAAAATACAAAGTTGCAGATTTTTGCAGATATGAGCTTGAAACCTATGTAATAGGGTTTTCTGATACGCTGAATTTGACGGTGTGATTTTCATTAAAATTCTTTCACTTGTAGGGGATGTTTCCCCTTCTTTAAAAAATCGAGTAAATTTTCTCAGGCTCGTAGCCTTTGATGAGTAATACTAAACTTAATAAAATTTATATATTTAGAATCAGCATTATAAAAACACATTCTTTTGATACATTTATTGACATCAATATTCCGTTTTTTAAAGTTTCGATTACTATTGAGCCGTATCGCTTGCTTTTTTATTGTTTTTTTTTTTATTACGTATATGTTATTACGTATATGAGGGGATTCTCCCCTTAGTCAATACCACGCTTTTTTTACGTTAAAAGTTAAAAAAAAATTTTGATTCACAAACCCCTGAATCACAAAGGCCGTTTAATTAGAATAGATAGCTCTTTTGAAAGCACTAAAAAAAAAACTGTAGCCTAAAGAGCGAGGTATTGACTTGGGGGAGAACCCCCTCACATACGTTATAATTTTTGTTCGTTTTAAGTTCTAATATTCCTTCTTACATTTCAGTTGAAAAAACTTGTTTTTTTATTTTTAATTTCTGATCGTTTTTTTAAATAATGCTTGGAAATCTGGCGCCCCCTTCATAGAAATGTCCCTTACCCCAAAGAAACATCCTCCTCCACGGAAATATTCTCCAGAGTAACCCCCTCCTCTAGCTCCCCCCCCCCCCTCCAGAGAAAATCCTTCCTGAAAATGGTTGTATACTTCCCAATAACCATTAAATAATGCTGGCAAGTCCGGCACCCCCTTCATGGCAATTTCCCTTCCCCCATGAAAACTTCCTTCATGAACAGATCCTCCAACATAACCACCGACCCACCCTTCCCTCCAACTGTCAGAAAAAAAAACTCCTGAAAACTTCTGTATACTTCCCAATAACCAATACTATATGTTAACATTGGGTAAAGTTCATAACTTTTAGCCCTCCCTCTGGGAACTTCGGGGGATTAAGTCATCCTAAAAGACATATTTACCACATTTTCGACCATGCTGAACAAAATGGCTATCTCAAAATTTTGATCGGGTGACTTTGGGAAAAAAATAAGCGTGGGAGGGGGCCAAGTTGCCCTCCATTTTTTTTTTTTTTGGTCACTTAAAAAGGGCACTAGAACTTTTAATTTCCGTTCCAATGAGTTCCCCCCCCACGATATTCTAGGACCACTGGGTCGATACGATCACCCCTGGGGAAAAAAAAACAAACAAACAAATAAACACGCATCCGTGATCTTTCTTCTGGCAAAAAATGTAAAATTCCACATTTTTGTAGATAGAAACTTGAAACCTCTACAGTAGGGTTCTCTGATACGCTAAATATGATGGTGTGATTTTCATTAAGGTTCTATAATTTTTAGGGGGTCTTCCCTCCTTTTTTTGAAAATCAGCCAAATTTTCTCAGGCGCGTAACTTTTGATGGGTAGCACTAAACTTGATGAAAGTTATATATTTGAAATCAGCATTGAAATCCGATTCTTTTGATATATCTATTGGTATCAAAAACCCGATTTCTAGAATTTCGGTTACCATTGAGCCGGGTCGCTCCTTACTTACAGTTCGTTACCACGAACTGTTTGAAAGACGAAAAACAAGCCGAATCTAATGAACTAGCTTTGCTTATTTTTAGTACCGTAGGAATTTAGACGAAAATGTAGTATTAATAATTATTAATAAAGTATTAATAATTAAAGACAAAGCAATTAAATACAAATTCTGTGGATGCGGAATAAAAACACAATTTGAAAAATTAAAATGAAAAAGAAAAAAATTAATACCGTTTTTGACACATTTTCTTGACTAATTATAAATACATACATAGGTGGGCGTCTAGTCATAATTTAAGCTCGAAAGATGACTAACTTACAATAATATTTCTTCTCATGTAACTAATTACCTTATTAGCAGTCATGTTAAAATTACTCGGAATTAAGGGCGTGAATGCGGAATCCGCATTCACAGAATTTACATTCAAATTTTCAAGGGAAATGCTACATTTTCGTCTAAAAAATAAGCAAAGCTTTTTTTCATTAGATTCGGTGCGTTTTTCGTCTAAAAAAACTTAGACATTAATAATTTGATGAGTCCAAAGACAAGGACACTAGCCCTATTAAAAAGGGCACTAGCCCTCTGAATTTTGGGGGAGTGTCCTCCTCAAATACATATTTTCTATCTGGAAATCAACTACGCTGAACAAAATGGCTATCTCAAAATTTTGATTGGATGTGTTTGGGGGAATGATGGGCGTGGGGGGGAGGGCTACTTGCCCTCCAATCACTTTCGACTAATAAAAGGGGCACTAGAACCTTCGATTTCCAATCGAATGAGCCCCTTTTGAAGTTTCTACGACGCCCCCCTTCCATATAAAGTGCTCTTCTTCAAAGAAAAAATTATTAAATAGTAAATAGTGCCAACGTCGTTCTTATATGCCCTCAGCGCATAACTCAAAACTCTTGCCACGAGGGTTGTTGGGAAGTGTCCTCCTCAAAAAGATATTTTCTATCTGGAAATCAACTTACGCTCAACAAAATGGCTAAAATCAAAATTTTGATTGGATGTGTTTGGAGGAATGATTGGCGTAGGGGGCGGGGGGCTAGTTTCCCTCCAATCACTTTCGACTATTTAAAAGGGTACTAGCTACAACAATTTCCAATCGAATGAGCCCTTTTCCAAGTTTCTACGACAACTCCTTCGATACAAAGTGGCCGGGTATGGAGAAAAAAAATTGTGCCCACATCCATCCTTACTTAGGCAGCGCTAGCGCGCTGCCTATGATTAAAAATCTGTCTACGTTGTTTAGTTAGTCCTATAGTCCCATCCCTTGAAAAATGGCTCAAAAGTGCCAATTTTAGTGCCAAATGGCACTCTAGGAGGATGGAACTTATAAAAGTCACGTAGATATGAGAAATAGCCTTTGAATGAGCCATTAAACATCTCTCTATGATGTTCTGCTAAACCGCTATCCCTGAAAAAAAAGGTGCTAACCCATGCAAAAAAGTGACTTTCCTTGTTGTTCAGGGTGGGGGGGGGGGGCTGTAATTTCCTGTAGAAGGTTTTTGACTATTCTGATTCAATGGTACACTTTTCATTTTGATTTTACGCCATTTTTGAGGGGGTTTCTGGCTTTTTTTTAAATCACCATAAATTTTCTTTTCGCAAAAAAAACTTTTACTTTTAAGACGAATCGAAATAATAGTTATCATTTTTGAATCATTGTCAGATTGCAATTTATTTAACTAGGCAGTTTTTTTCTAAATGTATTTTTTTAACTTTACATTTATTCACCTTTATTTTCCGTGTTGTTCTATTTTCCCTGGCTGTTGTAAGAAATCGCTACTATTGGTTATCACAAGTCATATTTTGGCACCTTGCTAAAGTATGTGGCAATGAAAATGTCTTGTCTCTAAGGACGCAGTAAATTTCATTCTTAAATTTAGTTGTTTAAAAGTGCCATATTTCAAAAAGCTCTACAATAAACTAATGAAATGTGAGTAACTGCGCATTAGAAAAAGAAAACAAAAAGGGACTTGCGCAATGGAAACGACCGTGGTTGTGAAGTGCAAGTTCTATGGAATGGAGAGGATGGGTCTATGGACAGACATTCAGGATCCAGACACGTGTCAAGGATTTCTAGGGATAAGCCACCTCCTCCCTGGATGTTTGAGACTCTTATATTCTAATTAGATTCCTGTGTTTTACTATGTAGCTCGCCATTTTCTTCAGTTAGCTCATAAAATGGCAATTTATCCTCGTCCAATGAGACTAGACCCTGGCGCCGCGCCGACGAATCGACCGAACGCCACCGACGAGAGTTCCGGTCGAACGCCGCCGAAGTGTCGTACCGTCGCCGGCGTGCCGAAGGCACCCCACCGCCGGCAAAGGTGGCGGCGTTCGGTCGACTTCAAATAATTTTGCAGCAATTCTTTATTGCGTCAACCGCAAAGTCGGAGCTTTTTCTTCTCGTGCGGTTTAGTATTTCCATTTACCTGATTAGAAATCAAGCAGGGCTTGTACTATTCCCGAATTTTCGGGTATTTTTCCCAAAAATCTATGCGTCACCCTGAAAAAAATTTGGTTCCCCGAATCCCCAAAAATCACGCAATCACGTGTGCCACCCCTAGCGATTTATCATCAGTGACTTTCCCTGCCAAATATTACTTTGCATACCATTATTCTTCACTACTCTCTTGTTCATGAATTTTCGTCTCTTTTGCTACTTTATATAAAAACCAGACAGATGCAATATGCAGCTGCAGATATTGTAATATACACAGTTCTTCATATGTTGACAAAAAAAATCGTCTTTATGAAATGAGTTTAAGTCATTTCGAATGCAGTTTCCTAATCGCTATTTCTTACATCATTCGTAGTCAAGAATTTTATTTTCAAGTTGAATAGAATTACAGAACGCATTCACTACTATGCAGCTTCAGCCTTAAGTTGAATTTTGAAACTGACAGCCGACAGATTGTTTCTACAGCTGAATTATAAATTTGCAGATTATTTTTTTTTTGCTGTTTTTTAGATAAGATTTTCTTAATGTTTAATACTCAATTGTTGAACCCTGATAGAAAATACAATCTTCTTTCTGAAACATTTTTACCCCCCCCCCCCCCCCCAAAAAAAAAAAAAAAAAAACTTCTATTGAGACAAATTTAGCTATAGAATAAGCTATGTACAAGGTTGGGGAATTAAAGATTGAACCAGAAGTTACCCGAAAAATATGCTTCATAAATAATTGTAAATTATTGCCTATAGGGGGGGGGATAGGGGGCTATCATTTTTAAATGATAATGCCTCATTTTTTTTATTGAATGCAGGGGTGCCAAAGAGATAATTATTTTTTTCATTTAAAGTGGAGATAGAAGAAAATGATATAAAATTCCCTGAAAAACCATTGAAATATTTTGATAGACCTGGGGACCCCCATTAGGACTTGTTCATTGTCTTGGGTATTTTGCGATTTCTCATAGGCTACTGGCCTAATTTGGCTTTTGTGTGTGCTCCCTTTTAATTAGATTCTTTGGATCTTATTGAATGCCAAAGCGAATCTATGACTCTGTTTTTTTCAGTAATTTGAGGTATATCTGAATAATTTCGACATTTTTGTTGTTGTCTTTGTACTCCTTTACTCATACCCTCAATTTTTTTCAAGGAACACTAAGCTAATTAACGTTATTTTGCGTGTTTGTTTGAACCATACAGTGACCAAGTTAATTATTAAGTAAATTATTTTTCTAATGGAAGCTGAGACGGTATCCTATCAAGGTGGTATCCAGAGGGGGGGGGGTAGGGAGGTATTACATTAAAATGATAATATCTCGAATTTTTTTTATTGAAAGCAGGGATCCCAAAAGTTATTTTTTTTTAATTTCAAGCAGAAACAGCATCCTATCAAGGTGGTATCCCGGCGGGGGGTTACTGAGCTATCACATTTAAATGATAATACCTCGATTTTTTAAATCAGGGGTGCCAATAAGTTAATAATGGATGGTTTTATGGATGGTTATGTGTGTTGATTATTTGATGGTTTTATGGATTTTGTCAGTGAGAATGGAAAAACAGGAACTTGACACTTCCTTCTTGTTCAAGCCAGATGTTACGAGTTTCCGGGAAACAGTATTTGTTATTGTTGTTTCCAAGCCAAATGTTACGAGTTCCCGGGAAACAGTTAATTAATGTCTGACAGATGACGTCAAGTTAATTAATGTCTTTGCATTTCCAAAGAGAATTGTCTAGGAGAAACAGTTAGATCACACATGATGTCATGATTGATTGATTGACACGAAAGGGGAATTAATTTGTTGTTCTAAAGAGAATTGATTCACGAAAGGGAAATTAATTGTTGTTTCTAACAAGAGAATCGTTTCCGAGCAGACGTTTTGATCTTAGCGTGCGAAAAGGTTTCCAAATAATTTGAAATAAGCCAGCGCAGGGATGCCAAACAAATGGAACATGCTGAAATTCCGTTTAGGGATAATTTTGGCGAAACCGTTTTAGCTATTTTATGGAATTATTTCGGCGAAACAGCTAGAGACATTATAAAATATGATTTAGAAGAGATTTTGGAAGAGAATTTGAGTGTGGTCGTTATAATACACAAGTTTCAATTGGACAGTGTTGTGAGGTCCTCTACCCCAACCCCAAAGGTTCCGATCCCCCTACCACAAACCCCGAAGGAAGCCAGCGGTCCTCAAAGGTTCTCTGGGCTTCCAAAGGACCCCCCCGGACCCCCAAAGACCCTCACCCAGTCCCCAAAGGTCCCAGGCACCCAAAGGGCCCCAGACCCTAAAAAGGCCATACCCGAGCCCCAAAGGTCCTCCCCGGTCCCCAAAGGTCCACCAGACCCCCAAAGCCCTCCCGGTCCCCAAAGGTCCACCAGAACCCCAAAAGCCCTCCCCCGGTCCCCAAAAGCCCTCCCCCGGTCCCCAAAGGCCCTCCCCGGGCTCCCAGGGCTCCCAAAGGGCCCCGATTACTCTACCCCAACCCAAAGGGCCCCGATTGCTCTACCCCAACCCCAAAGGCTTCTCATACCCCACCCCCAAACCCGAAGGAAGCCCCCGGTCCTCAAAGGCCCCCCCAAGCTCTCAAAGGGCCACCGGAGCCCCCAAAGGCCCACCCAGACCCCCAAAGGCCATCCCGGGTCCCCCAAAGGCACATCGAGCTCCCGAAGGACCAACGGGATCCCAAAGGCCCTCCACCGGTCCCCAAATGTCCCCCAGGCCCTCAACTGCCCTCCCTGTGCCCCGAAGGAAGCCCCCCGGTCTCCAAAGGCCCCCCAAGCTCTCAAAGGGCCACCGGAGCCCCCAAAGGCACACCCAGACCCCCCAAGGCCATCCCCGGGCCCCCCCAAAGGCCCATCGAGCTCCCGAAGGACCAACTTGATCCCAAAGGCCCTCCACCGGTCCCCAAATGTCTCCCAAGCCCTCAACTGCCCTCCCTGTGCCCCAAAGGCCCTCCCTGTGCCCCAAAGGCCCTCCCCCGGCCCCCCAAAGGCCCCCAAGGTCTCAAAGGGCCTCCGGAGCCCCCAAAGGCCCACCCAGACCCCCAAAGGCAATCCCCGTGCCACCCGAAGGCCCTCCCCAGGCTTCCAAAGGCCCTCCCTCGGTCCCCAAAGGTCCCCCAGGCTCCCAACTGGCCCCCCAGACCCCCAAAGGCCTTCCCCCGGCACCCAAAGGTCCACCGGACTCCCAAAGGACCAATCGGCGCTCAAGGGCCCCCAGACCCCCAACGGCTCTCCCCGGGCTCCCAAAGGACCACCCAGCCCGTGCTTTAGTTTTAGTTAAAAGTATAGAATGTTTTAGCTTAGAGTCTTAACTTAGAGTTTTGTTGAAGTTCTACTTTAGTTTAATTTTAGTTAAGAGTTTGATGTTTTACCTTTGAATTTCAGTTGGATTTTTAGTTAGTTTAGTAGTTTGGTGTTTTAGCTTAGAGTCCTAGCTTAGAGTTTAAGTTAGAGTTGAAGTTTATTTTAGTATTAGTTAAGAGCTTAGAGTTTTTAGCTTAGAGTCTTAGCTTAGAGTTTTTTTTGTTAGAGTTCTAGTTTAGTTTAATTTTAGTTAAGAGTTTGATGTTTTACCTTTGAGTTTCAGTTAGAGTTCTAGTTTAGTTTAGTTTTAGTTAAGAGTTTAGAGTTTTTAGCTTAGAGTCATAGCTTAGAGTTTTTGTTGAAGTTTTAGTTTAGTTTAGTTTTAGTTAATAGTTTAGAGTTTTAGCTTAGAGTCTTAGCTTAGAGTTTTTTGTTGAAGTTCTAGCTTAGTTAAGAGTTTGATGTCTTACCTTTGAGTTTCAGTTAGAGTTCTAGTTTAGTTTAGTTTTAGTTAAGAGTTTAGAGTTTTTAGCTTAGAGTCATAGCTTAGAGTTTTTGTTGAAGTTCTAGTTTAGTTTAGTTTTAGTTAATAGTTTAGAGTTTTAGCTTAGAGTCTTAGCTTAGAGTTTTTTGTTGAAGTTCTAGCTTAGTTAAGAGTTTGATGTCTTACCAAGTTTTTGTTGAAGTTCTAGTTTAGTTTAGTTTTAGTTAATAGTTTAGAGTTTTTAGCTTAGAGTCTTAGCTTAGAGTTTTTTGTTGAAGTTCTAGCTTAGTTAAGAGTTTGATGTCTTACCTTTGAGTTTCAGTTAGAGTTCTAGTTTAGTTTAGTTTTAGTTAAGAGTTTAGAGTTTTAGCTTAGAGTCTTAGCTTAGAGTTTTTGTTGAAGTTCTAGTTTTAGTTAAGTTTTAGTAAATAGTTTAGAGTTTTAGCTTAGAGTCTTAGCTTAGAGTTTTTGTTAGAGTTCTAGTTTAGTTTAATTTTATTTTAGAGTTTAGAGTTTTAGCTTAGTCCTAGCTTAGAGTTTTTTTGTTAGAGTTCTAGTTTAGTCTAATTTTAGTTAAGAGTTTGATTTTTTTACCTTTGAGTTTCAGTTAGAGTTTTAGTTTAATTTTAGTTAAGAGTTTGATGTAATACCTTTGAGTTTCAGTTAGAGTTCTAGTTTAGTTTAGTTATAGTTAAGAGTTTAGAGTTTTTAGCTTAGAGTCATAGCTTAGAGTTTTTGTTGAAGTTCTAGTTTAGTTTAGTTTTAGTTAATAGTTTAGAGTTTTTAGCTTAGAGTCTTAGCTTAGAGTTTTTGTTAGAGTTCTAGTTTAGTTTAATTTTAGTTAAGAGTTTGATGTCTTACCTTTGAGTTTCAGTTAGAGTTCTACTTTAGTTTAGTTTTAGTTAAGAGTTTAGAGTTTTAGCTTAGAGTCTTAGCTTAGAGTTTTTTGTTGAAGTTCTAGTTTAGTTTAGTTTTAGTAAATAGTTTAGAGTTTTAGCTTAGAGTCTTAGCTTAAAGTTTTTGTTGAAGTTCTAGTTTAGTTTAGTCTTAGTTAATAGCTTAGAGTTTTTGTTAGAGTTCTAGTTTAGTTTAATTTTATTTAAGAGTTTAGAGTTTTTAGCTTAGAGTCTTAGCTTAGAGTTTGTGATAGAGTTCTAGTTTAGTTTACTTTTAGCTAAGACTTCAATGTTTTACCTTAGAGTCATAGCTTAGAGTTTTGTTAGAGTTCTAGTTTAGTTTAATTTTAGTTAAGAGTTTAGAATTTTAGCTTAGAGTCGTAGCTTAGAGTTTTTGTTATAGTTCTAGTTTATTTTAGTTTTAGTTAAGAGTTTAGAGTTTTTAGCTTAGAGTCTTAGCCTAGAGTTTTTGATAGAGTTCTAGTTTAGTTTAGTTTTAGTTAAGAGTTTGATGTTTCACCTTAGAGTCATAGCTTAGAGTTTTAGTTAGAGTTCTAGTTTAGTTTAGTTTTAGTTAAGAGTTTCGAGTTTTAGCTGAGTCTTAACTTAGAGTTTTTTTTTTGTTAGAGTTCTAGTTTAGTTTAGTTTTAGTTTAGAGTTTTAGTTTAGACTTAGAGTTTCAATTAGAGTTCTAGTTTGGTTTAGTTAAAGTTACGAATTTAGAGTTTTAGCTTAGTGTCATAGCTTAGATTTTACTTAAAGTGATAGTTTGGTTAGTTTTAGTTAAGAGTTTCCAGTTTTAGCTGAGTCTTAGCTTAGAGTTTTTTGTTAGAGTTCTTGTTTAGTTTAGTTTTAGTTAAGAGTTTAGAGTTATAGCTTAGAGTCTTAGTTTAGAGTTTTTGTTGAAGTTCTAGTTTGTTTAGTTTTAGTTTTAGTTTAGAGTTTTAGCTAAGACTTAGAGTTTTTTGTTAGAGTTCTAGTTTAGTTTTAGTTAAGAGTTTAGAGTTTTACCTTAGAGTCTTAGCTTAAAGTTTTTGTTAGAGTTCTAATTTAGTTTAATTTTAGTTAAGAATTTGATGTTTTTTACCTTTGAGTTTCAGTTAGAGTTCTAGTTTAGTTTACTTTTAGTTAAGAGTTTAGTGTTTTACCTTAGAGTCATAGCTTAGAGTTTTAGTTAGAGTTCTAGTTTAGTTTTAGTTAAGAGTTTAGAGTTTTACCTTAGAGTCTTAGCTTAGAGTTTTTGTTAGAGTTCTAGTTTAGTTTAATTTTAGTTAAGAATTTGATGTTTTACCTTTGAGTTTCACTTAGAGTTCTAGTTTAGTTTAGTTAAGAGTTTGGTGTTTTAGCTTAGAGTCTTAGCATAGAGTTTGGTTAGAGTTCTAGTTTATTTAGTGTTTAGTTATGAGTTTTAGAGTTTTTAGCTTAGAGTCTTAGCGTAGAGTTTATGTTGAAGTTCTAGTTTAGTTTAGTTTTAGTTAATAGTTTAGAGTTTTAGCTTAGAGACTTAGCTTAGAGTTATAGTTTTAGTTTAGTTTTAGTTAAGAGCTTAGAGTTTTAGCTTAGAGTCTTAGCTTAGAGTTTGTGATAGAGTTCTAGTTTAGTTTAGTTTTAGCTAAGACTTCGATGTTTTACCTTAGAGTCATAGCTTAGAGTTTTAGTTAGAGTTCTAGGTTAGTTTAGTTTTAGTTAAGAGTTTAGAATTTTAGCTTAGAGTCTTAGCTTAGAGTTTTTTGTTAGAGTTCTAGTTTATTTTTAGTTTTAGTTAAGAGTTTAGAGTTTTTAGCTTAGAGTCTTAGCCTAGAGTTTTTGATAGAGTTCTAGTTTAGTTTAGTTTTAGTTAAGAGTTTTGATGTTTTACCTTAGAGTCATAGCTTAGAGTTTTAGTTAGAGTTCTAGTTTAGTCTAGTTTTAGTTAAGAGTTTCGAGTTTTAGCTGAGTCTTAACTTAGAGTTTTTGTTAGAGTTCTAGTTTAGTTTAGTTTTAGTTTAGAGTTTTAGTTTAGACTTAGAGTTTCAATTAGAGTTCTAGTTTGGTTTAGTTAAAGTTATGAATTTAGAGTTTTAGCTTAGTGTCATAGCTTAGATTTTTACTTAAAGTGATAGTTTGGTTAAGTTTTAGTTAAGAGTTTCGAGTTTTAGCTGAGTCTTAGCTTAGAGTTTTTGTTAGAGTCCTAGTTTAGTTTAGTTTTAGTTAAGAGTTTAGAGTTTTAGCTTAGAGTCTTAGTTTAGAGTTTTTGTTGAAGTTCTAGTTTAGTTTAGTTTTAGTTTAGAGTTTTAGCTAAGACTTAGAGTTTTTGTTAGAGTTCTAGTTTAGTTTTAGTTAAGAGTTTAGAGTTTTACCTTAGAGTCTTAGCTTAAAGTTTTTGTTAGAGTTCTAGTTTAGTTTAATTTTAGTTAAGAATTTGATGTTTTACCTTTGAGTTTCAGTTAGAGTTCTAGTTTAGTTTACTTTTAGTTAAGAGTTTAGTGTTTTTACCTTAGACTCATAGCTTAGAGTTTTAGTTAGAGTTCTAGTTTAGTTTAGTTTTAGTTAAGAGTTTAGAGTTTTACCTTAGAGTCTTAGCTTAGAGTTTTTTTTTGTTAGAGTTCTAGTTTAGTTCAATTTAGTTAAGAATTTGATGTTTTACCTTTGAGTTTCAGTTAGGGTTCTAGTTTAGTTTACTTTTAGTTAAGAGTTTAGTGTTTTACCCTAGAGTCTTAGCTTAGAGTTTTTAGTTAGAGTTCTAGTTTAGTTTAGTTTTTAGTTAAGAGTTTAGAATTTTAGCTTAGAGTCATAGCTTAGAGTTTTGTTAGAGTTCTAGTTTATTTTAGTTTTAGTTAAGAGTTTAGAGTTTTTAGCTTAGAGTCTTAGCTTAGAGTTTTTGTTGAAGTTCTAGTTTAGTTTAGTTTTAGTTAATAGTTTAGAGTCTTAGCTTAGAGTTTTTTTGTTAGAGTTGAAGTTTAGTTTAGTAATAGTTAAGAGTTTAGAGTTTTTTGCTTAGAATCTTAGCTTAGAGTTTTTGTTGGAGTTGAAGTTTAGTTTAGTAATAGTTAAGAGTTTAGAGTTTTAGCTTAGAGTCTTAGCTTAGAGTTATAGTTAGAGTTAAAGTTTAGTTTAGTTAAAGTTAAGAATTTAGAGTTTTAGCTTAGTGTCATAGCTTAGATTTTTTACTTAAAGTTCTAGTTTGGTTAAGTTTTAGTTAAGTGTTTAGAGTTTTAGCTGAGTCGTAGCTTAGAGTTTTTGTTAGAGTTCTAGTTTAGTTTAGTTTTAGTTAAGAGTTTAGAGTTTTACCTTAGAGTCTTAGCTTAGAGTTTTTGTTAGATTTGAAGTTTAGTTTAGTTATAATTAAGAATTTAGAGTTTTTAGCTTAGAGTCGTAGTTTAGAGTTTTTTGTTGGAGTTCTAGTTTAGTTTAGTTAAGAGTTTAGAGTTATATCATAGAGTCATAGCTTAGAGTTTTTGTTGAAGTTGAAGTTTAGTTTAGTCACAGTTAAGAATTTAGAGTTTTTTAGCTTAGAGTCTTAGCTTAGAGTTTCACTTAGAGTTCTAGTTTAGTTTAGTTTTAGTTAAGAGTTTAGAGTTATATCTTAGAGTCTTAGCTCAGAGTTTTTTGTTGAAGTTCTAGTTTAGTTTAGTTAAGAGTTTAGAGTTCTACCTTAGAGTTTTAGCTTAGAGTTTTACTTAGAGTTGAAGTTTATTTTAGTTATAGTTAAGGGTTTAGAGTTTTAGCTTGGAGTCTTAGATTAGAGTTTTAGTTAGAGTTCTAGCTTAGTTTTAGTTTTAGTTAAGAGTTTAGAGTTTTACCTTAAAGTCTTAGCTTAGAGTTTTAGTTAGAGTTCTAGTTTAGTTTAGTTTTAGTTAAGAGTTTTAAGTTTTACCTTAAAGTCTTAGATTAGAGTTTTAGTTAGGGTTGAATTTTCGTTTAGTTTAGTTATAGTTAAGAGTTTATAGTTTTAGCTTAGAGTCGTAGCTTGGAGTTTTAGTTAGAGTTATTGTTTAGTTTAGTTTTAGTTAAGAGTTATAGCTTAGAGGTTTAGCCTAGAATCTTAGCTTAGAGATTTAGTTAGAGTTGAAGTTTAGTCTAAACTAGCATAACCACAAAATTCCACAATATTGCATAGAAATACCAAACCATAGGTTAAGTTAGGTTAGGCTAGGTTAGCCTACGTACGCGCGCGTACGTAGGCTAACCTAGCCTAACCTAACTTAACCTAACCTAATTTAATCTAACCTAACCTAACTTACCTAACCTGACTTAACTAACCTAATCTCGCAGCGCTTCCCGCGGTTCTTCCCGGGCCCACCGGTGCTTCCCGGGTCCCGCGGTGCAAAAAGCTATCTAACCCCCCATGTCGACTTTGTACCAGTTAGATTAGGTCAGATTATCTTGAGTGCTCATGATAAGCTAACCTAATCTAACCTAACTTAAACATGGAGAAACCTAACCTCTAACTTAAACGTGGAGAAACCTAACCTCTAACCTAACCTAACCTATGGTTTTGGTATTTCTATGCAATATTGTGGAATTTTGTGGTTATGCTAGTTTAGACTAAACTTCAACTCTAACTAAATCTCTAAGCTAAGATTCTAGGCTAAACCTCTAAGCTATAACTCTTAACTAAAACTAAACTAAACAATAACTCTAACTAAAAACTCCAAGCTACGACTCTAAGCTAAAACTATAAACTCTTAACTATAACTAAACTAAACGAAAATTCAACCCTAACTAAAACTCTAATCTAAGACTTTAAGGTAAAACTTAAAACTCTTAACTAAAACTAAACTAAACTAGAACTCTAACTAAAACTCTAAGCTAAGACTTTAAGGTAAAACTCTAAACTCTTAACTAAAACTAAACTAAGCTAGAACTCTAAACTAAAACTCTAATCTAAGACTCCAAGCTAAAACTCTAAAACCCTTAACTATAACTAAAATAAACTTCAACTCTAAGTAAAACTCTAAGCTAAAACTCTAAGGTAGAACTCTAAACTCTTAACTAAACTAAACTAGAACTTCAACAAAAACTCTGAGCTAAGACTCTAAGATATAACTCTAAACTCTTAACTAAAACTAAACTAAACTAGAACTCTAAGTGAAACTCTAAGCTAAGACTCTAAGCTAAAAACTCTAAATTCTTAACTGTGACTAAACTAAACTTCAACTTCAACAAAAAACTCTAAGCTATGACTCTATGATATAACTCTAAACTCTTAACTAAACTAAACTAGAACTCCAACAAAAACTCTAAACTACGACTCTAAGCTAAAAACTCTAAATTCTTAATTATAACTAAACTAAACTTCAAATCTAACAAAAACTCTAAGCTAAGACTCTAAGGTAAAACTCTAAACTCTTAACTAAAACTAAACTAAACTAGAACTCTAACAAAAACTCTAAGCTACGACTCAGCTAAAACTCTAAACACTTAACTAAAAACTTAACCAAACTAGAACTTTAAGTAAAAATCTAAGCTATGACACTAAGCTAAAAACTCTAAATTCTTAACTTTAACTAAACTAAACTTTAACTCTAAACTATAACTCTAAAGCTAAGACTCTAAGCTAAAACTCTAAACTCTTAACTATTACTAAACTAAACTTCAACTCCAACAAAAACTCTAAGCTAAGATTCTAAGCAAAAAACTCTAAACTCTTAACTATTACTAAACTAAACTTCAACTCTAACAAAAAACTCTAAGCTAAGACTCTAAACTATTAACTAAAACTAAACTAAACTAGAACTTCAACAAAAACTCTAAGCTAAGACTCTAAGCTAAAAACTCTAAACTCTTAACTAAAACTAAAATAAACTAGAACTCTAACAAAAACTCTAAGCTATGACTCTAAGCTAAAATTCTAAACTCTTAACTAAAACTAAACTAAACTAGAACTCTAACTAAAACTCTAAGCTAAGACTCTAGGGTAAAACACTAAACTCTTAACTAAAAGTAAACTAAACTAGAACCCTAACTGAAAACTCAAAGGTAAAAACATCAAATTCTTAACTAAATTGAACTAAACTAGAACTCTAACAAAAAAACTCTAAGCTAAGACTCTAAGGTAAAACTCTAAACTCTTAACTAAAACTAAACTAAACTAGAACTCTAACTAAAACTCTAAGCTATGAGTCTAAGGTAAAACACTAAACTCTTAACTAAAAGTAAACTAAACTAGAACTCTAACTGAAACTCAAAGGTAAAACATCAAATTCTTAACTAAAATTAAACTAAACTAGAACTCTAACAAAAACTTTAAGCTAAGACTCTAAGGTAAAACTCTAAACTCTTAACTAAAACTAAACTAGAACTCTAACAAAACTCTAAGTCTTAGCTAAACTCTAAACTAAAACTAAACTAAAACTAGAACTTCAACAAAAACTCTAAACTAAGACTCTAAGCTAAAAACTCTAAACTCTTAACTAAAACTAAACTAAACTAGGACTCTAACAAAAACTCTAAGCTAAGACTCAGCTAAAACTCGAAACTCTTAACTAAAACTTAACCAAACTATCACTTTAAGTAAAAATCTAAGCTATGACACTAAGCTAAAACTCTAAATTCATAACTTTAACTAAACCAAACTAGAACTCTAATTGAAACTCTAAGTCTAAACTAAAACTCTAAACTAAAACTAAACTAAACTAGAACTCTAACAAAAACTCTAAGTTAAGACTCAGCTAAAACTCGAAACTCTTAACTAAAACTAGACTAAACTAGAACTCTAACTAAAACTCTAAGCTATGACTCTAAGGTAAAACATCAAACTCTTAACTAAAACTAAACTAAACTAGAACTCTATCAAAAACTCTAGGCTAAGACTCTAAGCTAAAAAACTCTAAACTCTTAACTAAAACTAAAAATAAACTAGAACTCTCTAACAAAAAACTCTAAGCTAAGACTCTAAGCTAAAATTCTAAACTCTTAACTAAAACTAAACTAACCTAGAACTCTAACTAAAAACTCTAAGCTATGACTCTAAGGTAAAACATCGAAGTCTTAGCTAAAACTAAACTAAACTATAACTCTATCACAAACTCTAAGCTAAGACTCTAAGCTAAAACTCTAAGCTCTTAACTAAAAAAAAACTAAAACTATAACTCTAGCTAAGTCTCTAAGCTAAAACTCTAAACTATTAACTAAAACTAAACTAAACTAGAACTTCAACATAAAACTCTACGCTAAGACTCTAAGCTAAAGACTCTAAACTCATAACTAAAACTAAAATAAACTAGAACTCTAACCAAAACTCTATGCTAAGACTCTAAGCTAAAACACCAAACTCTTAACTAAACTAAAACTAGAACTCTAAGTGAAACTCAAAGGTAAAACATCAAATTCTTAACTAAAATTAAACTAACTAGAACTCTAACAAAAACTCTAAGCTAAGACTCTAAGGTAAAACTCTAAACTCTTAACTAAAACTAAACTAGAACTCTAAACTAAAACTCTAAGCTATGACTCTAAGGTAAAACACTAAACTCTTAACTAAAAGTAAACTAAACTAGAACTCTAACTGAAACTCAAAGGTAAAAACATCAAATTCTTAACTAAAATTAAACTAAATTAGAACTCTAACAAAAACTTTAAGCTAAGACTCTAAGGTAAAACTCTAAAACTCTTAACTAAAACTAAACTAGAACTCTAACAAAAACTCTAAGTCTTAGCTAAAACTCTAAACTAAAACTAAACTAAACTAAACTTCAACAAAAACTCTAAACTAAGACTCTAAGCTATAACTCTAAACTCTTAACTAAAACTAAACTAAACAAGAAACTCTAACAAAAAACTCTAAGCTAAGACTCAGCTAAAACTGGAAACTCTTAACTAAAACTTAACCAAACTATCACTTTAAGTAAAAATCTAAGCTATGACACTAAGCTAAAACTCTAAATTCGTAACTTTAACTAAACAAACTAGAACTCTAATTGAAACTCTAAGTCTAAACTAAAACTCTAAACTAAAACTAAACTAAACTAGAACTCTAACAAAAACTCTAAGTTAAGACTCAGCTAAAACTCGAAACTCTTAACTAAAACTAAACTAAACTAGAACTCTAACTAAAACTCAAAGCTATGACTCTAAGGTGAAACATCAAACTCTTAACTAAAACTAAACTAAACTAGAACTCTATCAAAACTCTAGGCTAAGACTCTAAGCTAAAACTCTAAACTCTTAACTAAAACTAAAATAAACTAGAACTATAACAAAAACTCTAAGCTACGACTCTAAGCTAAAATTCTAAACTCTTAACTAAAATTAAACTAAACTAGAACTCTAACAAAAACTCTAAGCTATGACTCTAAGGTAAAACATTGAAGTCTTAGCTAAAAGTAAACTAAACTAGAACTCTATCACAAACTCTAAGCTAAGACTCTAAGCTAAAAAACTCTAAACTCTTAAATAAAATTAAAACTAAACTAGAACTCTAACAAAAACTCTAAGCTATTAACTAAAACTAAACTAAACTAGAACTTCAACAAAAACTTTAAGCTAAGACTCTAAGCTAAAACTCTAAACTATTTACTAAAACTAAACTAAACTAGAACTTCAACAAAACTCTAAGCTAAGACTCTAAGCTAAAAACTCTAAACTCTTAACTAAAACTAAACTAAAGTAGAACTCTAACTGAAACTCAAAGGTAAGACATCAACTCTTAACTAAAATTAAACTAAACTAGAACTCTAACAAAAACTCTAAGCTAAGACTCTAAGCTAAAACTCTAAACTATTAACTAAAACTAAACTAAACTAGAACTTCAACAAAAACTCTAAGCTATGACTCTAAGCTAAAAACTCTAAACTCTTAACTATAACTAAACTAAACTAGAACTCTAACTGAAACTCAAAGGTATTACATCAAACTCTTAACTAAAATTAAACTAAAACTCTAACTGAAACTCAAAGGTAAAAAATCAAACTCTTAACTAAAATTAGACTAAACTAGAACTCTAACAAAAAAACTCTAAGCTAGGACTAAGCTAAAACTCTAAACTCTAAAATAAAATTAAACTAAACTAGAACTCTAACAAAAACTCTAAGCTAAGACTCTAAGCTAAAACTCTAAACTATTTACTAAACTTAACTAAACTAGAACTTCAACACAAACTCTAAGCTAAGACTCTAAGCTAAAACTCTAAACTCTTAACTAAAACTAAACTAAACTAGAACTCTAACTGAAACTCAAAGGTAAGACATCAAACTCTTAACTAAGCTAGAACTTCAACAAAAAACTCTAAGCTAAGACTCTAAGCTAAAACTCTAAACTATTAACTAAAACTAAACTAAACTAGAACTTCAACAAAAACTTGGTAAGACATCAAACTCTTAACTAAGCTAGAACTTCAACAAAAAACTCTAAGCTAAGACTCTAAGCTAAAACTCTAAACTATTAACTAAAACTAAACTAAACTAGAACTTCAACAAAAAAACTCTAAGCTATGACTCTAAGCTAAAAACTCTAAACTCTTAACTAAAACTAAACTAAACTAGAACTCTAACTGAAACTCAAAGGTAAGACATCAAACTCTTAACTAAGCTAGAACTTCAACAAAAAACTCTAAGCTAAGACTCTAAGCTAAAACTCTAAACTATTAACTAAAACTAAACTAAACTAGAACTTCAACAAAAACTCTAAGCTATGACTCTAAGCTAAAAACTCTAAACTCTTAACTAAAACTAAACTAAACTAGAACTCTAACTGAAACTCAAAGGTAAAACATCAAACTCTTAACTAAAATTAAACTAAACTAGAACTCTAACAAAAAAAACTCTAAGCTAAGACTCTAAGCTAAAAACTCTAAGCTCTTAACTAATACTAAAATAAACTTCAACTCTAACTTAAACTCTAAGCTAGGACTCTAAGCTAAAACACCAAACTACTAAACTAACTAAAAATCCAACTGAAATTCAAAGGTAAAACATCAAACTCTTAACTAAATTTAAACTAAAGTAGAACTTCAACAAAAACTCTAAGTTAAGACTCTAAGCTAAAACATTCTATACTTTTAACTAAACTAAAGCACGGGCTGGGTGCTCCTTTGGGAGCCCGGGGAGAGCCGTTGGGGGTCTGGGGGCCCTTGAGCGCCGATTGGTCCTTTGGGAGTCCGGTGGACCTTTGGGTGCCGGGGGAAGGCCTTTGGGGGTCTGGGGGGCCAGTTGGGAGCCTGGGGGACCTTTGGGGACCGAGGGAGGGCCTTTGGAAGCCTGGGGAGGGCCTTCGGGTGGCCCGGGATTGCCTTTGGGGGTCTGGGTGGGCCTTTGGGGGCTCCGGAGGCCCTTTGAGACCTTGGGGGCCTTTGGGGGGCGGGGGAGGGCCTTTAGGGCACAGGGAGGGCCTTTGGGGCACAGGGAGGGCAGTTGAGGGCTTGGGGACATTTGGGGACCGGTGGAGGGCCTTTGGGATCCCGTTGGTCCTTCGGGAGCTCGATGTGCCTTTGGGGGACCCGGGGATGGCCTTTGGGGGTCTGGGTGGGCCTTTGGGGGCTCCGGTGGCCCTTTGAGAGCTTGGGGGGCCTTTGAGGACCGGGGGCTTCCTTCGGGGTTGGGTGGGGTATGAGAAGCCTTTGGGGTTGGGGTAGAGCAATCGGGGCCCTTTGGGTTGGGGTAGAGTAATCGGGGCCCTTTGGGAGCCCTGGGAGCCCGGGGAGGGCCTTTGGGACCGGGGGAGGGCTTTTGGGGACCGGGGGAGGGCTTTTGGGGTTCTGGTGGACCTTTGGGGACCGGGGAGGGCTTTTGGGGGTCTGGTGGACCTTTGGGGACCCGGGAGGACCTTTGGGGCTCGGGTATGGCCTTTTTAGGGTCTGGGGCCCTTTGGGTGCCTGGGGACCTTTGGGGACTGGGTGAGGGTCTTTGGGGGTCCGGGGGGGGGTCCTTTGGAAGCCCAGAGAACCTTTGAGGACCGCTGGCTTCCTTCGGGGTTGTGGTAGGGGGATCGGAACCTTTGGGGTTGGGGTAGAGGACCTCACAACACTGTCCAATTGAAACTTGTGTATTATAACGACCACACTCAAATTCTCTTCCAAAATCTCTTCTAAAATCATATTTTATAATGTCTCTAGCTGTTTCGCCGAAATAATTCCATAAAATAGCTAAAACGGTTTCGCCAAAATTATCCCTAAACGGAATTTCAGCATGTTCCATTTGTTTGGCATCCCTGCGCTGGCTTATTTCAAATTATTTGGAAACCTTTTCGCACGCTAAGATCAAAACGTCTGCTCGGAAACGATTCTCTTGTTAGAAACAACAAATTAATTTCCCTTTCGTGAATCAATTCTCTTTAGAACAACAAATTAATTCCCCTTTCGTGTCAATCAATCAATCATGACATCATGTGTGATCTAACTGTTTCTCCTAGACAATTCTCTTTGGAAATGCAAAGACATTAATTAACTTGACGTCATCTGTCAGACATTAATTAACTGTTTCCGGGAACTCGTAACATTTGGCTTGGAAACAACAATAACAAATACTGTTTCCCGGAAACTCGTAACATCTGGCTTGAACAAGAAGGAAGTGTCAAAGTTCCTGTTTTTCCATTCTCACTGACAAAATCCATAAAACCATCAAATAATCAACACACATAACCATCCATAAAACCATCCATAAATGTGACAAACTTTCTGTTTTTTCATTCTCACTGACAAAGTCCATAAACCACGTGGTTCTCGTGTCAATATATGGTGTTAAAAAAAGTTGTAGGTGGCAGCAGGGGTGAGGGATGGGACCTTTAGGGTCATCTCTACTGTTAATTACTTTTTTTTATTTAAAGCAGAGACGGTATCGTATCAAAATGGTATCCAGAGGGGAGGGGGGCATAGGTATTTATTATATTTAGTGATAGTACCTTGATTTTTTTTTTATTGAAAGCAGGGATGCCAAAAAGTTGAAAAGTTGACAAAAATTAACAAGATTTTCGTGAGTTATACTTGATACAGCACTTGCATGGTTTGTCGTCCAAAGGGAAAGGAACATATGCGTCCAAACCCGTTTTTTTCTTATTAATGAAACGTGTTTACTTTGAAAACATTCATTCATAAGTACCAGGCAGATTCAAACTAAAACGAATTGGTGTGACGAAAGCAATAACGACATCCCCACCTAACGTTGCGCTCGAGTGACAATGGCACCCTTTGTTCAGTGCCCAAGTTACATTAACAGGCCAGGTCATAATAAAAGCTTTCAATTTGGAGGTTCAAGGAGGAGTCTTTGACAGTCTTATGACCTCAGGGTACTAGATGTTGCAACGTTCTTAAGTATCTACAGTGGTTTAAAAATTCGATCACCCCCCAAATGATTACAAAAACATGCACAATTATAACAATGTAACATTTGGAATATTATAACACTTTTTTCAAAGCTTTGAAGAAAAGCAAAAAAGACTAAATACCCCTAACTACGCTTGAAAGCTATTTTAAAAAAGAAACTTTTGGGAGATTTCCATGGAAATGACCATAGCAGAAGCTTTGAGCCTGGGTGGGATCAAAGAGGAGTCTTTGAGTATTTTGACCACATGTGACTTATTGTTGTGACTTTCTTAAATTTGGTAATTTTTGTGACCATTTGGAAATCGAAGCTTAAACTCAAAAACTGATACTAAGTGTCTTAACATTTTGCTTGGATTAAAATGACGAACTAGGATGAAAATCCCAACATCTTCCTGGAGCTACTTCAGTCTGCATATTATTTCATTTAATTGCATTTAAAACGGATGAGCTTTTTTTTTTTACCTAAGAAAATAGCTGGCACTTCATTTTTCTTCATACCGAACAAAACATTAAGTGTTTTTTGTTTCATTGTAATTGAAATATTCTCATGTGAAGTGTTCATCATGTATTTTTCAATTTGATAAATTTACTCCTTTTAGATGCAGTTTATAATTTGACTGATATTAAGTATTTATCTGTTTATAATTTGGAATGAATCCCCAAAGAAAAAAATGAATAATATCCAAAAGAGCAGCTAAAACCAATAAAAAAGCAGCAGTTCAGTCTTAGCCTACATGACATATATATATATAAAGCAGCCAAAAAAAAAAACTTTAAAATGTATTTTTTTTATTTTTATTAGAAACCAGTTTTTTAATACAAGAAGCCTTTTTAGAAATCCAAAAGAGCAAAAAAAAAAACAATCAATATCAAAGCCACTCATATCAACTGTTTTAAAGGTGACAAAACAGATGTAATCAAAGTGCATTATGAAAAAATTAAGCTTCTAAGTTCAAAGTTATATTCAAAGTTTTTACCCAGATAACTGACGAATTTTGTGATACGGTTTTTAAAGTTTTCTATGCAGTAATGCTCGATGAAAAAAAACTATTAATTTTGATAATTATTTATGTTAAGAGTACATAGCTATGATACTTCAACTACTCGTATTATGCAAATGTTCCGAAACGTCACAGCCAATTCCTTTCTACCAGATTTATACTTCTCTTGCTGAATAACGAAGAAGACCAGTTTCCAGCCAGCGACTTGGAAATTTTTGAACTCATGAATAGGCTCGAATCTGTTGTAAATTTAAGCTGTGATTTGAGAAAGACTGATGAAAACTTTAATGTTTGCTGTCAACATTGATCGCGCCGCCGACTTCTTACCGGCGGCGCGGCGTGGCGCGCTATTTTTAGCCCCACCGTCGCCGGTCTTCCCTCATCGGCGCGGTGCCGGGGTCTAAATGAGACCCTCTCTAACAGCTTATGCGAAACTAAACTATCAACACACATAAAAAGTTAAGAGCAAACCCTTGTCAATAGTATCTGATACTCTCACAGACAAAATTACGCCTACATTGTGATCACCAAAAGAGTAAATTTTTTATATAGATTCGAAATAGCAGAATCTTGCAAATGAGGACACGCCCACTTCGCGTACCGTTGTAGCCAACCAAGAGTTTTTGTCAAGTAAACTAGGTGCTTAAAAAACGAAATCTAAACGACGATTTGTCTTCCTTGGTCCGATAACATTTTACGTGGCAGATATCAATGTTCATGGATGGCAAGTAAGGCTAACCACTCAGCGTTTCATTGAGTCCCGTTGAATTTCTTAGACAGATTTTAAACCTTCTTAGCATACAGAAGCTTCTTTCCGGAGTAGCACTGCTGATTGGAAAACGTTGGAAGGATAGCCAAGAGAAGAGAAATATATGGAGTTGCATTCGTAAAGAGAACATACAGCCCAAGAATGCTATTCAGTGATAAGAACTGTTTCCCATTTGTTGCACCAAAGCTCTGGAAAAATATCGCCATATGGCTCAAGCAAAGACTCTAACTTGATGGTTTTGGGATCGACAGATACAGTCTTCGAAGGGACAAGGGTGCTGGGATGAGAAAATAGATTTTGGCGCAGTTCAAAGCGCTGTTTCAGCTATGATACGGATTGGTCTAGAAAAGAAAAACAGAGATCTTCTATAGTGATTCAGAAGATCAGGATAGTCAAGATGATAGTTCTTTTCACCTCTTGTTGTTGGGTGAGTCCACCTCAAGCCAAAAGTCTAAAGTAGTTGCAAAAGACTGAGCTTTGTCGAAAACAGGGGTGAAGGTAGCAGTAGTATCTTATTGAATGGTCATTGTTCCAGAGAGACCAGTGTTTACGTGTCTACGAGCTGCAGCCAAGTCACAGTCAGCCGACGTATGAAACAAAGAACAAAAAACAACAAATGAAAAATAAATCAAATAGCAGAAAAAAGGAGGGTAGTATCACCCAGGGGAATAATATGAAGCGAAAATAAACATTTCAACAAGAACCTCCGTCAAACAATCTTCAGTGCTAAGAAAAAACAAAACGAAAAAAAATCTAACCGTTTCGAAGTAAACTTCACATAAAAAATACATTTTAAATCAAACAAACCAGAATAAATGAAAGACCATTCACCAAATGCATTGTGTGAAAATTCTTTGCTTAGCAATAGAATTAGCTTGTCTATGGACTCGATTTTCATTAAAAATGCGGAAGGATAGTTTTATTTTAAAACACACGAAAAATTTATGTAAATATAATATTTGGACATATTTCCTTATTAAAATATATTCAGCATCCCTATTTATAGCAAGGTATCTATTTGTATATTTTTTAATCTCAATTACCTCTCTAAAATATTTGGTTAAGCCATTTACATTAGATATTAAAATTGCCTCCTCAAAAAGGACTAAATGATCTGGATTTTTAAGATGTGGACGGCAATGACCGACTGAAGAGTCTTGCACAAAGGCAACGTCAGGCAAAAAAGTTCCTTTTACAACATGGAAACACATAATGAAACTATGACTGTTCATGACGTCCAGCATTTGCAACGCTTTCGCACATGATTCTTCGTTGCTGCTCTCCTCAAGAGCTTCAAAAGAAGGCAGAATTGGCTAGTAGAACTCAAGAAAACACATAACTGAATCCTGGCACTCGACCCGTCTTGTTTCGCAGAGTCCAGTCAGGTTCTGTTTTTTGCAAATCAGGCTAGAGATTGCTAATCCTTTCTTTCAGATTTTGGATTGTGAGTGCCAAAGAACCGTAGAAATCACAGATTTGCAATAGGGTTCCGAGGTAATGCTTAAAAGCTGGAATAGAGCGGACAGACGAAATGACATGGTTGAGACTATGTGTGCTACAGTGAACATAAAGTGCCTTTGGATGCTGTTGGCGCATAGTGGCCTAAAAACCCCTTAGATGGCCGCTCATCACTGCTCCAACATCATATCCCATGCTAACCATCCTCTTTAAGTTCAGCCAATGGCTTTCCAAAAAATACAGAATTGCCGAAGCGAAACCTTGTCCAGATAGATCGAAGACCTTGTTCAGTTACCTACGATCATTAATGCAGAGAGGCTTGTCTTGCCGAGTGAAATGAATGTGTATGAGCCATACTCTGTGAAAAAGTTAAACAGAGACGCTATACTAAACTAAAAGAATTAGCTATATTAAAAGGATTGAGGGAAACTATTTTTTTTTAGAAACTGCATTTGATGAAAGCGGGCCCTTGTTTTATTACAAAAAGGCCCTTAGTGTGTAAGTTTTAGTCTATGGCTTTTTAGCTTTACTGAATCGGCAAAGTGGCATTAGTTGTAATCAATATGTCACTGAAAATAGCGACGAAGACCACACTGCCTTTCCATAATAAACAACAAAGAACAATAAGAAAATCTTTTTATAAGAAATATGAAGATAATTGGAATGAATATCTCGGCCCTATGTCCCAAGGGCCGTCCTCAGTAAGACAAAAAAATATAAAAGAAAAAAGACTTACATCAACATGCGACCAATCAAACCAAAAATAAAAAAATTTCAAAGCAGTCCCAGTATCCTTACTTCAGCAAAGTTCAACCAGGACTGATAAAAATTTTGGTAAAACTAGGCAATTCAATAAGATGAAAGAAAAATAATTTAAAAACACGTTCTTATTCCTAATCCAGCCTTTTTGGCAGCTAACCTCAAAGGTCTTTTTGTGACCAGTTCTGTGTTAATGTCTACTGGTTTTTTTTAAATATTTTTAAGATCATTTTCAATTAAATTTGTGCATAGAGCATTCAGTGTATATTCCCCCAAGTCCCTATTTAAAGAAATATTATTATTAATCTTAAGTCTGATTTCAATTGCTTCTCGGACTACCTGTTTTATGCCTAGGTCATTGCTAATAAAGGCACATTCATCAAAAAGTATGTTTTGGCTAGGATTTTCAAATACTTCGCTGCCTAAAGCAGAATCAAATGAAACAGTAGAAATATTAGAATTTAGAGCTTTGACGATGTCGTCTTTATGCTGTTGTATGCGTTTCTCTAAATTCTGGTGTGTTCTACCTTTTAGCTGGTAGCTGAAAGGTACAGCTGGTAGTGAAAGCTGGTTACAACCTTTTAGGAACAAATGTAGGATATGTCAGTGACAGACTTAAATCCTTATTTATTTGTTTTTTTTTTTTTTTTTGTCGGATGTTCCTTCAACTCCTTTTTTTATGGTAAGGCGGCAGAGGGATTAGCTTTTTTTTACAATACCTTACACTTGCCGAGTATTTTGAATTTAATTTTCAAATTCAAACTAGAATGTGGACAGAACATATCCCTCTAAGACATTTTTAAAAGGACCTGCCTTATTTTTTTTTTTATTATCAAAATCTGTTATTTTGGTTTGACGCTGAGCTTCTTACCGCACATTTTAAGTTAAAATCTTGAGTTTGAACTAGAATATGCACTACATATATCCTTTTTATAATAGCCTACAAATAAAATAGTGCCATTACATTCCTTATTTTCTGCTATGTCTGAAATTCGTGGATAGTATATAGTTTAGACCACATACTTAAGCATTAGGGGGGGGGGGGAGTAAATTAACCAGCTCTTCGCAAATATGTAAGAAGGTATTTCTTTTCTTCTAGTGGGACTTGGTGTCATTTTTCTTAGCCTCATTTTTTTTCTCTTTTACTTTTTAGGTGATGGTGGAATTTATAGAAAGGACGTAGATATGAGCAGTATTTCTTATATGAGCTCTTATATGAGCTTTTTTGGAAGCTTTTTCCCAAAAAAATTTGGAAAAATAGGAAGAAATATATTTCATTATAATGTCCTTTGAATAATGCAAAACTAGGTTTTAGCCGAATTTCGTCTGCTCAGCATTACACATATGATAAAAAAAATAGCTAAAAATCAGAACAAAGCCACAGAGCAATAGAAATAACAAACAGATTTATTAATAAGCTCAACTAATAGGAGGTAGTCGTCGTAAAGACGGTGCAAGGAAGAGTAAAAAAATTCGAGCAGTCTGATTTGTTGGTTGGAAAACATTTCAGGCAAGTTTTTAAGCAGAAAATTTTATGCGAATATCTTTCATGACGCTGGATTGATTTGATGCTTCGACATCTACTTCGACCCACTATTGTTAACAATTCTTTACAGTTCATAAAAACTGAATTTTACACAGCATAGTGCTTACATTAGAGCGTAGAACCAATTAAAGGCATTATGAGTTTTTGATTGTTATTAGGTGATAGCTGTTTCGCACAATGAAGGCTTTTGGGTACTGTTCTATTAACTGTAAGACACGCGATAATGCGAAGGAGATCAGATAGAATAAAACCTGTAAAAGTTGTTAATGCTAATGAAATAAAACAAAATATGATGAAAATATAATAGTTTAGAAACAAATTTCGGTTATATATATGCACATTAGGGGGGGGGGGGATAAATCGAAGCATATATTAAACATCTTACCTAACCTAAATAAAAAAGCAAAAGTTTAAATATTTTAAACGCAGTGATAAATCACTGTTTGCAATCCTCAGCATAGAAAATCTCCATTGAAAAAACATTTTTGACTAGTTTCTTTGACTAGCATCTTCACTGTATTAGTGAAAGTACTGGCTTTTGTTTGGTCTCCCAGATGAGACATACAAAATCCTGACATTAATAGTTCCAAATTTTGGATATTTCTGTTCCATTTTCAGAGAAAAGAATGTCTAAGACATTTATGAGAAAATGAACTATAAATGCACAGAGGGCCTTATAAGATACAAGAAAAGAGACTGGACCGATAAGTTGAGCACATTTCGTTTAATAAAGTTGGTTTAAAATATCAATTTGGCAAAACATTAAACAACCGAAAATCTTTGAATAAGGTATATACTAAAAATCTAAACAATTAAAAAAACCGTATAAGTCAAAACCAAAAACCACAGCGGTTACTTAAGAACCGGTTACTTTTGTAGTTGATATCAAAGATTATATATACATATTGCATATCACCCTCCGATCACTTTTGACTGATAAAAAGATAAAAATTTCAATAGCCAATCAAATGAGCCACTTTTGAAGTTCATACGACCACCCCTTACATAAAAACTATATGCCCCGGGGCATAACTTAGAGCACTTGCCCCAGGGCTCTGGGGGTTGTATCAACCCCAGAGATTTTGTTATCTGACTTTTCAAATATTTTTGACAAAATGGCTATCTAAAAATTTTTTATAAGATGGGTTTGTGGAATAAGAGCACGAAGGGGGGGGGGGGGGGCTAGTTTCCCTTCGATCTTTTTGCCCTTAAAAAGTGAACTATAATTTTTATTTAAAAACAAATGAGCCCCTCTGAATTTTTTTACAAGCCCACGCTTCATAAGAACCATACATGCCCCAAGGCCCTGCCCCTGGGGGTTGTGTCGACCGAGGAATTCTGTTATCTTATTTTATAACTTTTTTTTTAACAAAATGGATATCTCGAAATTTGTATCGGATGCACTTAGGGAAAAAGGCACGGGGGGGGGGGCTAGTTACCTTCCGATCACTGTTGACTCTTCATAAGGGCACTAAAACTTCCGATTTCCAATTGAATGAGCCCCCTCCGAAGTTTATAATACCACCCCTTCCATATGAAGTGCCAATGGAAAAAAAATAATAAAATATTGAAGCCTTATGGCGTGGGGGGGGGGTCTAGGTGCCCTCAGATCTCTCTTGAATCTCAAAAATCAAACTAGAGATTTCAATTTCCAATCAAATAGGCCCTTTCTGAAGTTTATACGAGTATCCGTTGCATAAGAACCATATATTCCCCAAAAGCATAACCTACAGCACCTGCCCACAGACCCTGGGGAGGGGGGGGGGGGGTCGACACCGTAGTTTTCATTATCTGAACTTTGAACTATTTTTAATAAAATGACCCTTTCAAAATTTTTATCAGATGGGTTTGGGGCAAAAAGGGTGGAAGAAGGGGCAATTGTTCAGATCGCTTTTGACTCTTAATTATTTAAAAAAAAACTTTTTCCAAAAAATAAGTTTTTCAAAGAAAAGTAAAGAACTCCATTAAACAAAAAATGAGCAAAATAAAATCAAATCATCTACCAAGCGTGAAACTACCATAAATCAGCATCGATAAATAAATGAAACCCAAAACGAACAGAAATTACAATAAATAACCGAGTCAAACTCATAACGAGCAGAAATTATCATAAGTTGGGCTCAAAACCCCTATGCCTTCCCAAGGCCAGAACATAATTTGCACTTTACTAAAAAAATATAAATGTTTTTACTTTTATAACGTTAATAAATCAAATAATATTAAGATTTTGATTACTAAATACCAGTATATGTATATTAAACTGACAAAGAACATTCCTTTGTAATTTTTTACAAAAGGGCTTTTAGAATCAGAATCAGAATCATTTATTAACATAAAAGCTTTCGTAGTCAGGATTTAAATCCCGACTAAATCGCGCTATTATTTACAAATTAAACAAAGACACAAAAAAATTAATACACATGTCACTTATTGTAGACAGAAACACAAAAAGGCACAAACCAATTGCTGAAGCGATTAGTGCGACACTTGGGCTGGACTAGCTTTGTTGCTTTTGATCTTGTAGTTACTTTTTTTGTCAGCATTGAGGGTAATATATTTCTGTGTTTATCACTTGTCAGAAGAAAACTGGCCAAATTTACAGATAAGTTGAAAACGGCGATCGTGGAGTGACGGCAAATTTAGTTGAGACAGTGCTGATTCGTAATCGGTGTACTGATCAGACAGTATGGCCTTCACCGCTCTTTTCTGGACTGATTCGAGTACTTCGCTCATATAGGCAGTGTTCTGAGCCTGTGGACCCCATACAGGGCACGCATACTCTAATATCGGGCGAATATATGTCAGGTAGGCTGTTTTCAATTGCGGCACCGAAAAAAACAAATCTTCGCATCAGTAAAAGGTACGCATGGCACAGTTCGTCTTTTTCACTACTCTTGGACGTGGAGGCTAAACGAACAGTCAACGCTGAACGTAACACCGAGAATAACTGCCGACGATAAGCTTTGGTATGGTGGAGGGGGACACTGAAATCCCTTTTGAGAGGGTTAAATCGAAAATTTTGGTTTTCGTTTCGTTGATTCGGAGGCTGTTTTCAGAACACTGGTCTCTAAAGTTGTCGATAAATGATTCACTGAACTGGGAACGGTTTGAGACTTCTCAATGATGTATTTTAAAAGGGTGGAAAGGTCATCTACGAATTTGAACCGTTCGTCAAAATCGGCAAGGACGAAGTTGATCACTGCCAAGAACAACAATGCAGCGAGTTTAGTGCCTTGTGGGGCACCACACGTAAGCTCAGACCATTCCGAATCAGTATCACCCGGGTAGAGACCATATACACTCTGTAGTCGGCTGCGTAAGAAATCTATTATTAATAAGAGAATATGTCTGCAAGCTCCCATAACCTTCAGATTGTTCAGTGCAGTATAATGGCGTATCAAGTCGAAGGCTTTTCTAAGTCGGCTATGAGGAGATCTACAATTGTGCCTCCTTGGTCAAACCATTCAACAATAGAGTGATACAGACGCAAAAGATAAACAGTTGTACTACTACCTTTCAAGCACCCATATTGGTATGGATCAAGAGAGCCCTGGACTTGTGACATAAGTTCACGATATATAAAATGATTCCGCTACCTTAGAGAGGTTCGGAACTATCGAAATTGGGCGGAGTTGGTCGCAAGATTTCGGGTTTTTCACTTTTGGAATGACGCGCACATAAGCTCTCTTCAAACACTGGGGAACACTTGTTCGCGAAAACACTGGTTAATAATAGAGCTGAGTGGCTTTGCGAGAAAGATGGAGAATTCGCGTAACAACTTGACAGGGAGTTCACCAGGGTAAGACGACGCACAGTTTACTTTCAGTTTCTGAAGTTCCTTAAAGACGGCATATTCAGATACTTCGCATATCTCATCAGTCCCGGTGCCAGCAATGATACTCTCAATTTCTGAGTTTGTGATTGATGGGTATGTGGTGTATATGCCGGAGAAAAAATGTGTTCACTTCAGTAGCTGATGTCAGTGTGCCGTCATCTTTGAGTAGTCTCAGGTCCTTTGGCGTTGATTTCCCTGCAAGGGTTTTGACCGAGGAGTGCCATTTGTGAGGGTCAGTGTGCAGCAATGGCGTTATTTTTCTCTTTTACATACTGTCTTTGGGCTAGTCTGTTTAACTTCACAATTCTGTTACGCAAACTGGCTGCAGCCGCTTGATCTCCAGCTTTGTGGAGACTACAGCGAGTTTTTATCATCTGCTTGAGTTCGCGGGTGATCCATGGTTTATCTTTTTCTTTTTAATTCTTATATAGAAATTCTATAAAAAAATTCTTTTTAATGTTTTTACTTTTATATTTTTAAGAAATCAAAAATTAATTAAGATCTTAAGGAATAAATATCAGCATATCTATATTAAACTGAAACTGCAGATTTTTTTTTCAGTAAATTAAATTGAATTTTTTTCAGTAAAGTACAAATTATATTCTGGCTTTTTGAAAGCATAGTGTTTAAAAACCCTATTCAGATTAAGTCTTGGTTACATCATGTGTTGGTTAAGCCTGGGCATGAATTTAAAATAATAATAATAGCATTAACATTTTAATTACTAAATATCAGTATATGTATATTAAACTGACAATGAACATTCCTTTGTAATTTTTTACAAAAGGGCTTTTACCAAATTATTATTTTTTCTTTTTAATTCTTTTATAGCAATTCTATAAAAAAAATTCTTTTTAATGTTTTCACTTTTATAACTTTAAGAAATCAAAAATTATTTAAGATCTTAAGGTATAAATATCACCATATGTATATTAAACTAATAATGCAGATTTTTTTCAGTAAATTCAATTGAATTTTTTTCAGTAAAGTACAAATTATATTCTGGCTTTTAGAAAGCATAGTGTTTAGAACCCTATTCAGGTTAATTCTTGGTTACATCATGTGTTGGTTAAGCCTGGGCATGAATTAAAAAAAAATCAAAATTAAATTAAAAAAAATATTTTCAACTATAATAATAATAATTTATTTATTACCCACTATCAAAAAAAAGAAGTGGAGTACATCAAAAACAAAAAAAAAGAAAAAAACAACAAAAAAGCAACTCGCACACTTAACAATTATTTACATAAAACGACGTATATTATGGTGCGCAGTAAGACCTGCAGATAACGACAGCTTTCCCGCAAGCACAGTCACTTTTTTTCCCGTAAATCAGGGAGGCCGAATCGCGATATTATATGCCGGTTTCGGAGCCACGGAGGGAGGTACAAAAAGTACTGAGAAAATTTAAAATAATATGTCCGGATAGAATTCAGATCTTTAGGCTTCAGAATTGAAGAAAACCAGATTAAAAAAGAATAGAATGATCGAAAAATGAAGAATATGATTTCCCAAGCGCTTTGCTATTGTACCTCCCTCTATTTGCAGCAATTTTTGAAAGTCCTATCTGATTTTTTTTTTTTTTTTTTTTGTATTAGAAACTGTCAGAGCCCGAAGTGTTTTGAGATTATTAGTAATGTGAAGACCAAGCCACCGAAAAGAAGAGACACAGGGAATAGAGAAAAAACCACAGTTAAGAGGGAGACTCGCACTCGAATTAAATTAAATATATTCGCACTTATCAACGTTCAACATAAGCCCAATCCGTCTGAACTGGTCTGAGATCCAGCTGACAGAATGCGAGAGTCCAGCCCTGGAACGACTGACAGGGAGAGCATCGTCCGCATAAGCAAGAAACGAGACATCAATTCCATCAGAAATGAAAGTCGAAGGCAAGGATGAAAGGATAGGAGCAATATATAACTTGAAAATAGTTGGAGAAAGCACACCACCTTGACGGACCCCACGCCGAAGAAACACCTTTGAATCAGAAACTACTCCATTACATTTTACCCGAATAAAAGAGTTAGAATACCAGTATCGTAACAAAACAACAATAGAAAGGTTATATTGCTGGAAAAAGGGGAATAGACTGCATGTGAGTGGACTATACTATCGAAAGCTTTCAAAAGATCAAGAGCACAGATATGAAGAGGAGATTTATCATTAACAGATTGCAAGAGGAGGGAAGCTAGAACATGATGGGTGTGCTGAAATCCAGCCTTTTTTGAAAGCCAAATTGGTTTTCACCAATTTGGTGAAATTGGTGAAATCTATTGTTTTCACCAATAGACTGCCGTAAATGTTTTTTATAAGCACGCTTGGTACTTTGCTTCAGATCAAAGACAACTCCTCGATTTGGCCGAGCGCAAGACACCCATATTCGTAGCCAAAACTTAGCTTTATTCTTTACAACTTTTAATTCTGGGTCAAAGCCCATTCTGGTTTTCTAGTTTTAACTTTAATCTTTTCTAGAGGAACAGCAGTCGCCTCTGCTTGTTTTAAGCACCAAATTATTTTATCATAATATTCATTTAGAGACTACTTATCATTTGAGAAACGGTCAGTAACTTGAAGCAAATGGTAAGGAACTTTTATAGAACTCAATAACACGGACAACGTAGTATATTAAAATGCAAAATTAGCTCTACTCCAGTTATTCCTGTAAAGCCACTTAGAACTTTGCGTAAATGGTCTAGTAGAACGGGGAAGCAACAACTGGAGCAGAGAACGAAATTGGGGAGGTGGTCAATATCACGATAGTCTTCATGAACAAGAACAGTCGATATATTAATATTTGGTGAGGAAACTACATGATCAATATTAGACAAACTTCCAGATTGGTGAATATATGAATAACCAACACTTTTCGCGACTATTTTATAAGCAGAAAAAGCATCAAGGACTATATCGGATCGAAACTGACTGATTTGTAATATCTGTGTTGAAGTCACCAACCACTATGAAATCATAACCAGTCGATACAACAGACGTAAGAATAGCCTTAAGATTTGCCGAGGCTTTCATATACGCGTTTAAAGCGGAAATATTTTTTTTTTTTGTTACACGGGGGATTCACATTTATCAGCACAGTATTACCAAATCAAACCGCAAGGATGAATTTATCATTGTGAAAAACACACTGAAGAGAGAAAATTCAGGTTATTCTTAAACAAAGCACGCGAGGCTTCCAGAAGGTCTACCAAAAGTGACCTCAGCATTAGTTGTAAAAACAGATGATTACGAGTTCTTTTTAACACGTTAATACTAGTAAAAGTCAGGAGGTGTTCTTGAAGGCATACTATGTCAAACTGGTCACACAATTCATCCATCATATGCTCCTTTAAACGAGTACCATTTATATTAAGCGAAACAATCGAAACAGGCACAATCATTTCTTCTTGGCAATGATATCTCTCAGCACTTTGCATCTAAGACTAAAGGAGGCATGATTTTCAACACAATTGGCACATCTTTCATCAAGCTGGCAGGGAGAATCCTTGGTGGAAATATGAGGGCCCGCAAAGCATGCACACTTCGTAACGAAACTTGCAAAATCAGCTACTGTATAGTCTGGCGAACGGCATTTTAGACAGCACTGAGGTGCCGACAGATATTCTTTCACAGATAATATTCATATCCAAGTTTAACACCATTTTGCATAGCCTTGGCTCTTGACATGGAGTCACAAAACTCAAGCTTAACCGTGCCAGTGTCACCGAGCCGCATAGCTTCCACCACACCTGGATATCCTTGAAAGAATGAGAGGTCTAAGTCCTTCGATATTCCTCTGACTATCCCGAAAAAACTGCTTAGTGATCACATTGGATGGAGATTCTGCTAAAATCACTGAAATAGAGTCTTTGAATTCTTCAGCAGCAGATTTTTTAACATTGATTAGCATTTGTCGTCTCGCAACCTCAGCTTGGTAACTGCGTCATGACAGCTCACTTTATCGAGCACTTCTTTGCGTTTTATCGGGTCATTTAGTGTTTGCGGCACTTTAGAGACAACAATAGTGGTGTAAGAGTCAGTTGACGGCGTCGCACGGGCAGGCAGTGGTGGAAGTGATTATCATACGAATCAAACTTACTTGAAACAGTCTTTAGGAAGTGTTCCATTCTATTTAATTTCGCGTTCAAACTCGAATAAACCAAAGCAGGGATGACAGGTTCATCATTTGGAGAACGAATTACAAACATCGGTAGGTCTATGTCATCATTGTCACATTTCTCGAATATACTTAACATATCCTTCAGATGGCTTTCCAAAGCCCTTCGGTCCCTGTCTTCTCGGAAGCTCAGTCCCAGATACAGCCGCATCGTAGAGGAGTTTTTTAGCTTCGATTACACTCGGCAAGTCCGAAAAAACTCCTTTCCAAATTTCAGTATTTCGTTTTCATTCACTCCATTATCACGGTTAAAATGCAAAAAAATTAAAACCGGCGAAAAAAACAAGTCTATTATTCATTATTCACTATACATATCATAAGAACCAGACAAAATAAGCGAAGGAAGAGTAGTTTCCTGCTACCCGATCCCCGCAATTTAAGGGAGTAACACTCCCAATTTAAGGGAGTAACACTCCCGGCAGGTACAACGGCCCTTGCGACAAGAAACTCCCCTCTTCTACTCGCTTATTAGGAAAATTGAATTATAATCAGATTATCAAACCAAATTAAAAAGAGAGTAAAATAATAGATGACCTTATATGAGTGAGTAAAGATATCCAAATGGTAAAATAGTCCGTAAATATAAATTTATTATTTCACTTATTTCGAAACTGACAGTCACTGCAATTGACTGTAATTTATTCCAAATTTAATCCGGCTTAAATAACAATAGATGTTCACAGGTCAAATGCGAAGTGATAACTGACTATGACTGGGGGAGGGGGTAATTTTCCTCAGGGAGTATACTTAATGGGGTTTGAGAATTTTCCAAGAGAAAACACCTAAACCTATAGATAATAGCCTAAGCAATTAAAGTATTTCTGAAGGATAGATTGTCTTTGGACTCATCAAATTATTAATGTCTAAGATTTTATAGACCAACAACGCACCGAATCTAATGGAAAAGCTTTGCTTATTTTTTAGACGAAAATGTAGCATTTCCCTTGAAAATTTTGAATGCAAATTCTGTGGATGCGGAATAAAAACACTATTGAAAATTAAAATGAAAAAAGAAAAAATTTAATACCGTTTTTGACACATTTTCTTGACTTATTATAAACACATACAATACAAAGGTGGCGTCTAGTAATAATTTAAGCTCGAAAGATGACTAACTTACAATAATAATTCTTCTCATGCTAAAAATTACCTTATTAGCAGTCATGTAAAAATTACTCGGAATTACAAAGTTGAATCGGAGCTCTCAAGCCGGGATGTAGCTACAACACTTTATGCGGGGGGGGGGGGGGGTGGAATGGATCTCCATCCGACAGTGGTGGATCCAGGGGGAGGGGGACACTTCCCCCCAAGCGTAGTCTAAAGTAGCGTAACTTACTTAATTAACCCAGGTTTGCGTTAATTAAACTTGCTTTTAGCGCAAGTTTATCGAATCAACCTATTTTGCGCCCCCCCCCCCTAAATTTTTTATAGGATCAACCTATTTTGCCCCCCCCCCCCCCCCCCCCCCCTCCTATAAAAAATCCTGGATCTGCCCCTGCCATCCAAAAAAGTCAAGAGTATTGGCTATAGAATACTTTTTTTTCATTAATTTTTAAATCGATATTTTGAACTGGCCTAGAATTATAAAATAGTTCCTTGATCCGAGTTTTTTATGCCAACAACAAAAAGATCAGAAAAATGTTTGAAAGACAATTCTTTCAACAACTAATGAAAAATTCATTTTATTCTGGTATAAAACTTGAATTATTGATCTATAACGAAATCTCTCCAGTCAACTCTGTTTAGTTAACAGAAAGCTAAAACATTGATATAATATATTGATAGGCCAAAATGTCATGCTCAAATATAAGTATATCTATGTTTACTATTTATTACGATGCACATATGAAATTACTGATGAATATTCTTACGCTTCCCTCTAATTTTGAGATAAATAAAACACGGGCGGATCCAGAATTTTTTTAGGACGGGGGAGGGGGGGGGCACAAAATATGTTGATCCAATAGAAAAAATTTTAGCGGGGGTCGTAAAATAGGTTGATCTGATAAACTTGCGTTAGGAGCAAGTTTAATTAACGTGAACTTGAGTTAATTAGGTAAATTATACTACTTTAGACTATGCTAGGGGTCGCACGCCCCCTTGCCTTTATATGCCCCCAGGGCATAACTTGCAAAACCCTCACATTAAGGGCTCTGAGGGGGTTTTAATCTAAAACAAACTAATTTCCAGAACTTTCAACTACGTTGAACAAAATGAGTATCTCAAAAATGTTGATTGGATGTGTTTGGCAAAACACTGGGCGTGAGAGGGGCGTTAGTCGCTATCCTATCGCTTTCATCTATTAAAAAAGGCACAAGCCCTTTCAATTTACAATTGAATGAGCCCTCTTGAAGTTTCTACGATAACGCTTTCAATAAAAACTTTTATTTGCCCCAAGGGCATTACTTAAAACCCTTGCCTTGAGGGCTGCCGGGAGAGGTGTTGTCTCCTTAAATACCTAATTTCCAAAACTTTCAACTAAGTGGAATAAAATGGCTATCTAAAAATTTTGATTTTATGTGTTTTGGGGAAAAAAATGGGCGCAAAACCGCTATGCCTTCCCAAGGCCAGAACAAAATTTACATAAAGTTTACGGGGGATAACTGAAAAAAACATAAAGTTTTTACTTTTATAATATTTAATAAATCACATAATTTTTAACATTTTGATAACTAAATATATATATATATATATATATATATATATATATATATATATAATATATATATTTGATATATATTATATATATATATATATATATATATATATATATATATATATTAGCTATATATATATATATAGTATCTATATATATATATATATATATATATATATATATATATATTATGTATATATATATATATATATATACTATATATATAATATATATCACTATATATATATTATATATATATTATATATATATACTATATATATATATATATATATATATATAGATATATATATTATATATATATATATATATATATATATATATATAGATATATATATATATATATATATATATATATATATATATATATATATATATATATATATATATATATATATATATATACCATATATATAAAAAACTATATTAACTGACAATGCACATTCATTTGTATTATTTCAGTAAAGTGCAATTTTTGTTCTGGCCTTGGGGAAGGCATAGGGGTTTTGCACCCAACTTATGTTAATTTCTGCTCGTTTTGAGTTTGACTCGGTTAATTATGGTAATTTCTGTTCGTTTTGGGTTTCATTTGTTTGTCGATGCTGATTTGTGGTAGTTTCACGCTTGGTAGAATATTTGATTTTATTTTTGCTCTTTTTGTTTAATGGAGTTCTTTACTTTTCTTTGAAAAACTTATTTTGTGGAAAAAGTTTTTTAAATTAATTTCTGTTTTATATTGACATAGTCTTTTCAGGGAAAAAGAAAATAATACTTTAAATCTTTTCGTTTCTTAAGACTTCATAGTTTGGCCTGCTATTCGTATGCTGGAGAAAAATTTTCAGCAATTTTTAACAGCATACACCCTTTTAAAAATCTGGACACAAAATGTACTGTTTATTTAGTTTCACACCTCCTCTAGTTGACCTGAAATTGAAAAACTTGATATCATTCGCACAAAAAATCTGTTTACTTTCTTTGATAGCTTGGATACACTTACGCTATTTTGATTTGGTTAAATTTAAGGGCAAATGGGAGGGTTGGCGTGGAGGGTGGGAGTGGAAGGGGAATCAGTTATCCTCAAATAACTTTCAACTTTTTATAAGGGCATCAGCTCTTTTTATTTTTCAATCGAATGAGCCCTTTTCGAACTTTCCACGACAACTGCCTTCGATACGTAGTGCCCTGGTCTAAACAACAACAAAAAATAATACATTATACACAATTCAATCTTTACTATGAAAATGTTAAGCCTTCCAATCACTCTCGACCATTAAAAAGGACACTAGGCCTTTCGATTTCCAATCAAATGAGCCCTTTTTGGAAACGACAACGCTTTCTACAAACACCTTATATGCCCCCAGGGCATAAATTACAACCCTTATTCTAATGTCTCTTAGGGTGGTTGTCATCCTCTAAGACCGAATTTCCAGAAATTTCAACTACGTTAAACAACATGGATATCTCAAAATTTTGATTGGATGTGTTTGGGGAAATGATGGGCGTGAGAGGGGTGTTAGTCGCCTTCCAATCACTTTCGACTATTAAAAAGGGCACAAGCCACTCCAATTTCCAATTGAATGAGCGCTTTTCGAAGTTCTTCTACGACAACTTCTTCGATACGAAGTGCCCTGCTCTAAAAAAAAGAAAAAAATAAATAATACATAGTGAAAACATCGTTCTTGTGTGCCCCCAGGCCATAACTTAAAACCCTTGCCCTGAGGGTTGTGGGGGAGTGTCCTTCTCTTTACTTAATCCCCGTTTCTTGTCTCGTTCTCGAGTGTCCCTGTTCTTTAGTTAGGCAGCGCGATCGTGCTGTCTATGATTTATGCAACAACTTTCTATATAAACCATATATGCCCCCAGGGAATAACTTACAACTCTTGCACTGAGGGTGCTGAGGGGGGTTATCATCCTAAAAGACCTAATTTAAAAAACTTTCAACTTCGTTGAATAAAATGGCTATCTAAAATTTTTGATTGGATGTGTTTTGGGAAAAGGTGGGCGTGAGAGGGGGGTTAGTTGCCCTCAAATCACTTTCGACTATTAAAAAGGGTACTATCCCTTTGAATTTCAAAATCGAATGAGCCCTTTTTCAAGTTTCTACGACAAAGATTAAAAAAAAACCTTATATGCCCCCAGGGCATAACTTGTAATCCTTGCCCTAAGGGTTGTGGGGGAGTTTCCTCCTCAAAAATATATTTTCTATCTAGAAATCAACTACGCTGAACAAATGGCTATCTCAAAATTTTTATTGGATGTTTTGGGGGAATGATGGGCGTGGGGGGGGGGCTAGTTGCCCTCCAATCACTTTCGACTATTAAAAAGGGCACCAGCCTTTTGAATTTCCAATCGAATGAGCTTTTTTTTGAAGTTTCTGCGACAACGTCTCCCCATATGATGTGCCCTGCTCTATATGAAAAAAAATAATAAATAGTACATTGTGCCAAAATCGTTCTTATATACCCTCAGGGCATAACTTAAAACCCTTGCCCCGAGGGTTGTGGGGGAGTTTCCTCCTCTAAAAAAACATATTTTCTATCTGGAAATCAATTAACGTTGAACAAAATGGCTATCTAAAAATTTTGATTGGATGTGTTTGGAGAAATGATGGGTGTGGGGGGGTGCTAGTTGCCCTCCAATCACTTTCGACTATTAAAAGGGCACTAGCCCTTTGAATTTCAATCGAATTAGCCCTTTTTGAAGTTTCTACGACAACACCTTCTATAAAAACCTTATATGCCCCCAGGGCAAACTTAAAAACCCTTGCCCTTAGGGTTGTGGGGGAGTGTCCTCCTCAAAAACGTGTTTTCTAACTGGAAATCATTTACGCTGAACAAAAACGGCTTTCTCAAAAATTTTGATTGGATGTATTTGGGGGAATGATGGGCGTAGGTGGGGGGGGGGTAGTTGCCCTCCAATCACTTTCGATTATTAAAAAGGGCACTAGAACTCTCAATTTCCAATCGAATGAACCCTTTTGGAAGTATCTATGAAAACCCCTTCCATATGAAGTGCCCTGCTTTAAAGGAAAAAAAATAATAAGTAGCACATTGTGCCAACATCGTTCTTATATGTCCTAAGGGCATAACTTAAAACCGTTGCCCGAGGGTCTTGGGGGAAGTGTCCTCCTCAAAAAACATATTTTCTATCTGGAAATCAACTACGCTAAACAAAATGGCTATCTCAAAATTTTGATTGGATGTGTTTGGGGGAATTATGGGCATGGGGGGGGGGCTAGTTGCCCTTCAATCACTTTAAATTATTAAAAAGGGTACTAGCCGCTGCAATTTCCAATCGAATGAGCCCTTTTTGAAGTTTCTACGACAAACTCCTTCGATACGAAGTGCCCGGATGGAGAAAAAAAGCACATTGTGCCCATATTGTTCTTTACTTAGGCAGCAATAGGCAGCCTAAGTAAATCATAGCTATCTTAGGCAGCGCTAGCGCGATCCCCCTTTAAGAGCGGAGTCGTGTGCTTATGTCTACGTGTATTATTCTGCCCTTCTTTATAATTTCCTGAGCAATAATTCCAGCTTAATCGTTAGTTGTTTGGCCGATACCAAACTTCTGCTGTTCATTCGAGTTCATGTGCAGTGATGGGCGCCGCATTAACATCGATCTGAGGTGCGGTGGCAGTAAGAATCGGATCGTCAGATCTGTCCGACGAAGATAATGGTGAACATTGGGACAAAAACCTACACCTGCAGACCTCATGAATTAACTTGCCCTACTGGTAAATACATTAGGCAGGATTGAAGGTGCGATGGCGAAGTATAAGTATCGATGCGGTGCGAATGATAAGTATCAGTATATGTATATTAAACTGACGATGCACATTCATTTGTATTTTTTTTAGTAAATTTCAAATTATGTTCTGGCCTTGGGAATGCATAGGGATTAAAAGATATCTAGAATAAAAAAAAAGAACATGATGGTTTGGTTGGTAGGGAGGAAAAGGATTTAAAAACCGTGATTGGGTTTCATGCTATGAAAATTCAGTTGTTCAGTGTCTTTTTATTATAGATGACCAACGTATATATATATATATATATATATATATATATATATATACTATATATATATATATATATATAATATATATATATATATTATATATATATATATATATATATATATATAGATATATATATATATATATATATATATATATCTTTCCTTAAAAAAAATCACTGATGCATGTTTATTTGTTTGTTTGGTTACGTTACTTTTATCCTTTTTTTTTACTCCCCAGGCATGATCGCAAAAACCAATTGTTTTTGGAATTGAACAGGAATCATTTGAACGGAAGTAGTGCCCTTTTTCATAGTCAAAAGTTTCTGGGAGGGGGGAGGTCGCATTTACTTTGGTAAATGACGGGTGGATGCCCAAACCAGTCAACAAACTCTTGAGCGCATGGAGCGGATTGGGTATGCAAAGGGGTTTGTGACTGGGAGATAAATGAGTAAAAGGTGATTATGGGAGGTTTTTGGTTCAGTAATATCTGCGATGGTGACTTGACTGGTCGTGAGTAAATTTCTGGTTTCGAGATCGTTTCATAGAGAGATACCTGGGGCGTGTTACTTTGGTTATCTTAGGTTTGTTGCTTAGGCTATCACCCGAGACAACGCCCATTTTATGGTAACTTACATAAAAGAACATGGTCAAAATTATACTTTGCTTTAGCACACTTGCCAGTGAGGTAGAAATGACATAAGTACAATAAAGAGCACCTCTTTTTTTTGGTCACACTTGTTATATAAAAAACTGGAAAAACACTCTTGCACTAACTTCATTAGCTTTTTGAGGCTATTGGTAATGGATTCATGATTATAGGGGCCCCTGGGACCTGATTTGCAAATTCCTTGCTTAAGAAACTTGCAATTTTTTATAAACACTATTATCAGGAATAGTAATTCCTGCAGCTTGCTTGGAGCATGATCATGATCAACATCACATTTATTTCCAAATTTTACAAAAACCTGCCAAAATTATATTAACGCTTTTGCGAGTATTAGACGTGAAGTCATTATTATTAGGCAGATTCATTTCCGTACTTTTAAAAAAAAAAATCGGGCATCTGTGATTTAGGTCTCAAGGTCAAAATTATAATTAGGTTGAATAGGGGTGAGATTGAGGTCAGGTACAATTTCTGAACTTAGATTTATGTCACTTGTAGTGGCTAAAGCTTAATCCTCTGCTTCCTTCACTAATATTCGTTGAGCTTGAGGACAATGCACTTTTTTGATGATGAAAGTCTAAAGTGTCTTTTATTTACCTCGTCTGGGATGGAATTATTTGTAGGTTGACTTCTTGTATCACTTTTATAAATTGACAAAAAATCTGCAATCAGCATTAACACAGTCATTAACTTTTCTTTTAAAGTCAAATCTTTGTAAAATCTGGTTGTAAGGCAGGGGCTGCCGTGACGCTGTCTGTTGAACAGATTTAAACATGGAGCATTCAGTGTTTGGCACGATACGAGCGTTGAGCCTTGGAGAAGCATTTGGCGCTGGGGTGGGGCAAGGGAAGTGTTTCTGTTAAATAAGAAAGCTGTCTTTGTGGAGGGCCAGGAAAAGAAGTAGGACTGCTTAGGTCACTTAGGATGCTAAGCATTATTTTTCTTTCAACTGGGGTACGAGGTGTTCTAGGGAAGCCAGAACGGAGAAAGAAATACCCAGAGAAGGATTAATATTTACCTTGGATTTTAGTAGAGCAATCAAGGCACATCCAGGAGCTACTCCAATGGATAATATCTATATTGGAGCACTTTTCGGCCCCTGTGAGGAACCAAGAGTCCCAATTTACATAATTAATTGAGGTAGATGTAACTCGTAATCTCAACTCTGGACAATATGTTTTTGTTTTGCCATTTGGTCATGCAAAGGTCAACGATTACGGAATGACTTTGGTACAGTAGCTATGAAATTCAAGAAATTTTGCCTAGTTGAACTCTTGCTACAGGAGAAATAAAAACACTCTAAATCACAAATCAGCTAAATATCTAAAGTCGTCCTGAAAAACCCAAATTACTAAATTGGGGACAATGAGTAGTCTTAAACAACGAAATATGCACACAAAGTGTTATTATTTGAGCCAAAACGCCTTCTCTAGGCCACAAAATTATAAATCCCTTCCTAAATTGCACTTAAAATTTCAATAAATGCTATATTAAGCCAATAATATACGTTATATGCCAAAAAGACTATCAGATATAAAACAGTTACCTTCACATGTTTTGTTTTGATAATTATATCTGTCAGATTTGCTTTCACAAGAGCAAGTTGTTGTAGTACATCCTGGACTGCATATAACACCAGTTGCATTTCCACATTCTGAATAGGTTGTTTTGCATATGTTACTTATACACTCACAGTTTTGGGCCCTCAAATTCATCTGACATCTACAGCTGTAAGAATCCGTGCCATTTGAACTGCTGTTAACGTTGTTAAGACATGGGTTATTTTCGCAAGGAGTTGCTGAAAGTACTAAGCTTGGATTAGAGTCTGAGAAATTTTTGTCCACAGATGACATTGACAACAATTAATCTTTCAAAAACCCCTTTACATGAAACAGAAAGCAAATACAAAAAAAAAATAAAAAAAATGAATAAAAAGTCCATTCAAGACTTATCTCGTTAATGGTGGGCTTTGGTATCCAAGTCGGAGCATAATTTTATCTAAATGTAGGGTAAGCAGCTAGCTATTAAAGAACCCTTTCAAAATCAATCAATGAAAAAGATATGAATTTTAGTTTCTCCCCACGACGTACTCTGAGGGCTGTGGGGGTAGCTTCCTCCTCAAAAAGCATATTTTTCTATCTGGAAATTAACTAACGCTGAACAAAATGCTATCTCAAAATTTTTATTGATGTGTTTTGGGGGGATGATGGGGCGTGAGGAGGGGGGGGGGGCTTGTCACCCTCCCCTTGCTTTTCGACTATTAAAAAGGGCACCAGCCCTTTGAATTCCAATTCAGATGAGCCTGTTTTTGAAGTTTCTACGACAATGCCTTTTATAAAACCTTATATGCCCCCAAGGGCATAACTTAAAACCCTTGCTCCTGAGGTTTGTGGGGGAGTGTCCTCTTCAAAAACATATTTTCTATGTGAGAAATCAACTACGCTGAACAAAATGGCTATCACAAAATTTTGATTGAAAGTGTTTTCAGGAAATGATGGGCGTGGCGGAGGGCTATTTGCCGTTCAATCACTGTCGACAATTAAAAAGGGCAATAGCTCTTTGATTTCCAGTCGATAATGAGCCGCCTTTTTGATAGTTTTTTTTCTTGGGGGGGGGGTTGAAGTTTGCTACGACAACGTCCTTCTATAAAAACCTTATTTGCCCCAGGCATAACTTAAGACGGTTGCCCTGATGGGTTGTGGAGAGTGTCCGCCTCAAAAGGTATTTTCTAATCGAAAAATCAACTACGCTGACAAAATGGCTATCTCAAAATTTTGATTTGGATGTGTTTGGGGGAATGATGGGCGTGGGGAGGGCTAGTAGCACCTCCAATCACTTTTGATTATCAAAAAGGCACTAGAACTCTCAATTTCCAATAGAATGAACCCCTTTGAAGTTTTCTACGGACAACGCCCTTCCATTTTAAAGTGCCCTGACGCTCTAAAGGAAAAAATAATAAATAATAATTTGTTCCAACATCGTTCTATATGCCCTCAGAGCATAACTTAAAAACCCTTACCCCAAGGGGTGGATGGAGTGTCCTCAAAAAACATATTTAATCCGAAATATCACTAGGCTGAACAAAATGTCTATCTTAAAATTTTGATTTGGATGTGTTTGGGGAATGGTGGGTGGGAGGGGGGGGGGGGGCTAGTAGGCCTTCAAATGCAAATCACTTTCGCACTATTAAAACTGGGTACTAGCCCTTTAAATTTCCAGATAGAATTAGCCCTTTTTAAAGTCCTCTACGACAACCGCACTTGGTATAAAAAGCTATATTGCCCCCTGGTACATAAATTAAAACCCTTACCCCTGAGGGATGTGGGGGAGTGTCCTCCCTCAAAAACACAATTTTCTATTTGTAAATCAAACTACGCTGAACAAAATGGTTATCTCAAAATTTTGATTTGATGTGATTTGGGGAAATGATGGGCGTGCGGGGGGGGTGCTAGTGCCCTCCAATACACTTTCGGGTGGGGGGGGGGGGGAAAAACCCCCAAATTAAAAAGGGCACTAGCCCTTTGAATTTCCAATCGGAAGGAGACATGTTTTGAAGTTTCTCATAACAAAGTTATTCTACAAAAACCTTATTTGCCTCAACTATCTCAAATTTTGATTGGATGTGTTTGGGGGAAAGATAGGCGGGGGCGGGATGGCTGATTTTTGCCCTTCAACAACTTTCGACCAATTAAAATCGGCAAACTAAGCCCTTGGCATTGCCAATCGAATGAGCCCCTGTTTTGTGAAGTTTCATACGACAACGACCATTCTGTAAAAAACCTTATTCTGACCCCTAGGTTATAACTTTAAAACCCCTTGCCTTGAGGGGTTGTTGGGGAGGTGTCCTCCACCAAACCATATTTTCTACCTGAAAATCAACTACGGCTGACCAAAATAGCTCATCTCAAAATTTTGACTGGATTTGTTTGGGGGAATGATGGGCGTGGGGGGCGGGGGGCTAGGCCTTTGAATGTTCCAGTCAGAATGAGCCTGATTTGACGTTTCTACGACAACGCCCTTCCTATAAAAAGCTTATATGCCCCCAAGGGCAAACTTAAAAAACCCTCTGCCCTGAGGGGTTTTGGGGGATTGTCCTCCTCAAAAACATATTTTTTCTATTTTTTTCTGGAAATAAAATACGCTGAACCAAAATGGCTATCTCAAAATTTTCGATTGAATTTATTATGGGGATAATGGTCGTGGGGGGGATGCTAGTTGCCCTTCAATCACTTTCGGACGATTACTAAAGGCACCTAGCCATTTGAATTTCAAATCGATGATGAGGCTGTTTGAAGATTCTACCGACAAACCCGTCTATAAAATAACCTTATATGGCCCCCAGGGCATAAATTAAAAACTATTACCGCTAGACGGTGTGTGGGGATGTGTCCTCCATCAAAAAAACATATTTCCTATCTGGAAATCAACTACGCTGAGCAAAATAGCTACCTCAAAATTTTGATGGATTTGTTTTGGGGGAATGAAATGGCGTGGGGGGGGGGTTAGTGCTCTTCAATCACTTTTGACAATTAAAAAGGTACTAGAACTTTTCGAACTTCACTTCCAATTCGAAGAGCCTGTGTTTGAAGGTTTTCTTACGAACAAGTCTTTCTATAAAAACCTTATATGCCCCCCAGGTGCATAAACTAAAAAAAACACTTGTCCCTGAGGGGTTTTGGGGGAGTGTCCTCCTCAAAAACCATCATTTCTATCTAGGAAATCAACTACGCTAGTACAAAAATGGCAATTTCAAAATTTTGATTGGATTGTTTGGAGGGAAATGATGGTTGTGGTGGGGGCGACAGTTAGTCCGCCAATCACTTTCGACTATTAAAAAGGACACTTAGAACCCTCGATTTCCAATCGAATGAGCCCCTTTTGCTTTTCTTTCTTCTACGACGACCCAATTCCCATATTGAAGTGCCGCGCCCAGTGCCCCCCCCAGTTGCTCACTAAAGGAAAAAACATTGAAATAGTACATGTGTTCAACATCGTTATTATATGCCTCTCAGGGTATAACTTAAAACCCTTGCTCCAAGGGTGTGGTGGGTAGTGTCCCGCCCTGAAAAAGATATTCCTCAATCAGGAAATAAACTACCGTCTGAACAAAATGGCTATCTCAAAATTGATTGGATGGTGTTTGGAGGGAATGGAATGGGCGGTTTTCAAACTATTTAAAAAGGGCACTAGCCACTCCAATTTCCGATTTGCGTGTCGAATGAGCCCTTTTCAAAATTTCTACGACACACTCCTTCGATAACGATAATGTGCCGGGTATGGGAGAAAAACAAACACACACTGTGCCGACAATTGTTTCGTTACTTAGGCAGGCAGCGCTAGCACGCTGCCATATGATTCAAAATCTGTCTACGTTTGTTAGCTAGGGCCCGAATAGCCCCATCCCATGCCAAATGGCACTTTAGGATGATAGAACTTATAAAAGTTTATGTAGATGTGATGAGAAAATAGCCTTTTGAATGAGCCATTAAACACATCTCTCTATATGTTCGTCTAAACCGCTAGCCGTGGAAAAAAAACTGGAGACAGTTTCAGTGCTACCCTGCAAAAAAAGTAATTTTTTCCTTGGTGTAATGACTGGTGGGCTGTAATTTCTCTTTTCCTTGTATTAGTTTTTCGACTATTCGGAATCCAAGGAGAACTTTTCTTTTGATTTTACCCCGTTTTTACGGGCATCTGGCTTTTTCTAAATCCCCATAATTTTCTTTTCGCAAATCAACTTTTACTTTTTCAGGACGAATCGAAATAAATAGTTATCATTCTTGAATCAGTGTCAAATTACAATTTTTTTTAACAGGCATTTTTTTTTCTAATGATATTTTCTAACTTTTGGTTACTTATGGGCTTTTTTTTTGCTCCTTCACTAGGTTGGCAGCACCATGATGTGGTAGTAAGAAATGAAGACCTGTTGCCTAAAGATAGGTAAGTGTGACCGATTCAACGCATTCAATTTAGACAGCGGTTGAAAAAAATGACTGAAAACGTGAATGAACAAAATTTTTCATAATTTCATTGCGAAATAATCTGGTATATAAATGATGAAACTATTTTCAAATTTTCATCCTTGTATTTAAATTTTCTAAGAATACTAAATAAGGAAGTTTTGGCATAAATTATATGGCCTTCGAATATTAGGAAGAAATAAGTTGAAAAAAATTTTATTGAAACATTAGTAAAAAAATAAGTGACTAGTGAATGTTTTTTAATTTTACTTACAAATTACATTTCTTCAGATTTATTTTCCGTGTTGTTGTTCTATTTTTCCCTGGCTGTTGTAAGACACACAACTATTGGTTATCACAAGTCTATTTTTGCCACCTTGCTAAAGTAAGGTGGCAACAACAATGTCTTGTCTCTAAGGACGCAGTAAATTTCGTTCTTAAATTTAATTGTTAAAAGTGCCAGAATTTCAAAAGCCTTACATACTAAGAAATGAGAGCTGCTGCGCATTAGAAAAAGGAAACAAAAAGGATTTGCGCATGGAACGACCGTAGTGTGAGTTCAAGTTCGATAGAATGGAGAGGATGGGTCTATGTAAAGAACACACTCAGGATCCAGACACGTGTTGAGATCTCTAGGGATAGGATCATCTCCTCCCTGGATGCTTGAGATTTTATATTCTAATTAGATTCCTATGTTTTTACTATGTAGCTCGCCTTTTCCCTTCGATTTAGCTCAAAAAATGGTAATTTTGTCCTCGTCTAATGAAGACCCTCCTCTAATAACTTATACAAAATTTAACTATCACACTGCCTAATCTGTTTTAAGAACAACCCCTTGTCCATAGTATCTGATACTCTCTAGACAAAATTACGCCTATATTATAATCCCCAAAAAAGTAAATTTTTCTATATAGATTCGGAATAGCAGAATCTTACAAACGAGGACCACGCCAACGTGGCGTACCGTTGTAGCCAAACAAGAGTTTTGTCAAGTAAACTAAGGGCTTACAAAACGAGATCTAAACAACGATTTGTCTGCCCTGTCTATGACATTTTCGTGGCAGATATCCTGCTTATGGATGGCGAGTAAGGCTAAACCACACAGCGTTTCTCTGAGTCCCGTTGAATTTCTTCGACAGGTTTTAACCTGTCTTTCATACAGAAGCTTCTTTCCAGAGTAGTACTGCTGATAGGAAAACGCTGGAAGAATAGGCAAGATAAGAGAATCTTGGAAATTATATGGATTATGCTTCGTAAGAGAAGATACAGCCCAAGCATGCTATTCAGTGATAAGAACTGTTTCACCAAGCTCTGGAAGAATGTCGCCATAATGGCTCAAGCAAAGACTCTAACTTCCTGGTTTTTTGGGATCGACAGATAACAGTCCTTCCGAAGGGACACGGGATCCGGTGATACATAGATTTTGGCAGCGTTCAAAGGCGCTGTTCAGCTCTGATATGGCGTAGTACTGAAAAGAAAATAATAGAGATCTTCTATAGTGACTGAGAAGATGAGGATCGTCAAGATGAATAGTTCTTTTCACCTCTTATTGTTGGTGAGTCACTCAATCCGCCAAAGCCTAAAGTAGTTGCAAAAGAGTGAGCTTTGTCGAAAATAGGAGTGAAGGTAGAGCAGCATCTCCTGACTGGTCATGTTCCAGAAAGAACAGTGTTTTACGTTCTAATATTGCAGTCAAGTCACAGTCAGAGCCACGTATGAAACAAAGAAGAAAAAACAACAATGAAAAAATAAATCAAATAGCTAAGAAAAAGTCGGTTGGTGTCAGCCAATGGAATAATATGAAGCGAAAATAAACATTTCAACAAGAGCCTATCCGTCAACCAGTCTTCAGTGCTAAGAAACACAACAAACGAAAAAAAATATACCTTTGAAGTAAAACTTCACAAAATACATATTAAATCAACAAACCAGAATAAATGAAGACCATTCACCAATGGATTGTGCGAAAATTTTGCTTATCAATAGAATTAGCTTGTCTATAGACAACTCTATCGATTTTCATTAGAAATGCGGAAGGTTAGTTTATTTTTAAACACACGAACATTTAGGGAATAAATTTTTGACATATTTTCCTTATGGAAATATTATAAAAACAAAACACAAGAAAAAAAAAAGCCAAAAAAGCATTTTTACCTCTTTATATACAGGTCTCTATGTCTCTATTTTTCTACTCTCAATTACCTCTCTAAATATTTTGTTCCAGTAAAATTTGCCTCCTCGAAAAGGACTAAATGTCTGGATTATTTAAAAATGTGGACCGGTACTGACCCCTGAAGAGTCTTACACAAAGGCAATGTCCAGGCTAGAAAAGTACCTTTACAATGGAAACACTTTGAAACCTATGACTTGTTCATGACGTCTCAACATTTGCACGCTTTCGCATATATTCTTCGTTGCGACAGTGAAATATTTGAATACTCAGGCCCTATGTCCCCGGCCATCCTCAGTAAACGAAATAATATAAAAATCCAGACTAGCATCATGCTAGTCATGCGACCATCAAACCAAAATAAAAAAATTTCAAAGCAGTCCCCTATCCCTTACTTCAGCAAAGTTCAACCAGGACTGATCAAAGTTTGGTAAACTAGGCAATTCCAATGAGATTAACAGAAAATAATTTAAAAAACACGTTCTTATTCCTTAATTCCAAGCCTTTATGGCAGCTTACTCCAAAGGTTTTTTGTGCCAGTTCTGTGTTAAATTGGCTATGTTTTTTTTTTGTAGCGTGAAACTTTAGGGCTTGTGGTTATAAAGAAAAGAGACTGGCTTAATTGTGGTCATAATATTGACCGCGTCAACTGTAATATCGTACTAAGCTGAGAACTTAACACTTTATAGTTTCTTCTCCGATAGCGCCGCTTATAGCGCTAAGATTGTGTCACTACTAGGCTAGCGCCCCGCCCTCAATTCTGGGAGAAAATAGATATGTAGAAATATAAATGTGACCTCTTTCTTGAGCCAACTAAGATCAGATCCCCTGGGAAACGTCCTTTGATATTTGCGAACTAATTACCTGTTTTAGACTAGTATGCAGACAGATAAAATGAATAAACACAGGTAAAAACAATAGTTTTATTGGACTTACATATTTAGGTGCACAGCAGTGAGTCACTTCGAACGACAACAATGGTGCCGAGAGATACAACAATCAAAAGAATTGCAAATCGTACGCCGAGTATTCTGTCTACAGCGGTTCATGATTCTCAAATACGAATATATATTATATATAAAGCCTTTTTACCCCCACTATCAAATGTAGTTTTTTTTTCGTCCTGCGCTGTGAGACTGGCCACCATTGGCTCGAGTGGCCCCAAGGATGCATCGCATTTTACTCAAGGTATATATTACACTTCCCATCAATTAATGACGTCCCGTCATTAGTACTTGCTTGCCTTTGGGCTTTTAAATGTTCGCCATTTATTAACTATTTCTTCTACATAATTATTTTATATTTATATTATGGCTTAATCAGGAGTGCTAAAAATTTTCTCTATTACTTTTTTTTTACATCCCTATCTAAAATTCATCTACCGGACTAAGATTATTCATGGTTCTAGGCTAGCTACTATACTAAAGATTTTTTTTCTACATCTAACAATGATTACTTTTACATTTCCAACAAGGTTGGGGCTATTCTACCTTTACATAAGATTTTTTTGAATTCACTTTTTACAAGGCTTTTTTTTTATTTTGCTGTCTATATGGCTCACTACTTTCTATCTACGCTACATTAAATGAATAACATGATAATACTACACCTAATTCTACTTGAACATCTAGCGGTACATACATGAATGATTTATTACACACAATATTATGTTTACCATTTTCAGTGGTGACAAAAACACTTTCACTTGGACTGTTTGTTATGTAATATCAACATTGAATTATGAAAATTGTTAAGTTGTCAGATATGAGTTTCACACCTATTTTACCACTATACGTGTCTCTCTACGTACTCGCTCCTCCTGTTGCGAATTATGGTTCTTCACTAGTATCATATTGTTGAAATAAAGTTTTAAAACATTCATATGTAGTTTCCTCACAGATTAGTTCGAGTATGGTTACGTTCATCTTGGACGAAGTGATATCTCCAATTATCAAACTGGAAATGATACTTTTGGTTACAGGTGTGTGGAAATTTGCCATTAAAGTTCATTTTCAACTTTTGTTTTTGGATAGTTCGTAGGGTGCCTTATTGTTAAGGGTTTGAGCACTGGGAATGCGTTGATGACAGAAGGGTTGACTATCCATATTATTTCACTCTTGGGTTGTCTTTAATCACATAGAGAATGTGTTTCTCGTGTAAAATTGCTCCTTCACGCACTTAGAGATTTTAGTTCATAAAATTGTTCGTGCATGGCTTGTACTCATTAGCTTTTATGGGGACTCCTTGATAAATCATAGGGGGGAAAATGATATTCGAATTTGGAATGGGTCAACATCAAACTTTAGTGACTCCTTCAACATATTGTCTTTAACTTTTTGGAGGAGTATATTGTCCCTCAGGGGTAATTCATTGGGATTATTTTGGTTACAGGATTCAATGGTTGGTTTCCAAGTCCATATTTCAAAACTTATCTCGTAAAATTAACGGTAATATCTCTAATGTCTCTGTAATCTCTTACTGGAGAAAGGGTCGAAGGGGATTCAACATGTGAATCGTCGACATGTAGAAATTCAGCTGAATTGGGTTCATCGATATTATTGTCAGGGATGATGTATTCACTTATATCTTATGCTAGATAATGGGATTCTCGGGGTTGTTATGTTTATAGTTCGATAAAGCACTGGATACTTTGATTTGTTATCTGATACATAATATGATTTGTGTTTGAGGCAAATTATTCTTCGTCAAACGATCATCGTTTCCTTGATCAAAGGGTATCCGTAATTTTTATAGGCGAAGTTGGGTCGAGAGTTTCTTGGGGTTTATGGCGAGTACTCTTCGTTGGTCGAGATGTGATGAAAATAGGTGCTACTGGGCTATACTTGCACTAGTCTATGCATTGTCCTGATTAGTGTCTGATATGCCGTTCCAATTCCTGAAATAAAATAACTCGGCAGAATCACACGTTCTTTAAAACGAGTAGTCATAATACAAATAGGTCATGTATCGACTGGGTACATGGATTTTTACGCTACAAGACAGAGTTAAATAAATACACTAATATTAGTACAGAAAACTAAATTTTTATCGTGTTCAACACTCTTTCAACACTCAGTTAATTTTACATTAGATTTAAAATAATCATTTAAACAGAGTTTATGCTACATGGTTAATTTTGAGGTCTAATTTTTACAACATGTTTCATGCCTGCATCGTTCACGCACGTCCATGCTGTTTAAGAAACGCATGTTGCACCGTCATAACCACACGGTTTTACGTAAACGATTCTACAATGAGGGAACAAGACATAGCAAGGACGAGTGGAGACCTCTATACCCACTCGTTTTCTAATGTCTTTCCTTTTTCTTGGCTTAGACGTTCTCAGGGGGTTCCGGATTTTAGCTGTTTCCCCCGTGTTTCTATTCTCTTGGTTTGCGCCTTCTTTAGTCTCAATATTTTTCCGTAATTACAAGTCAATAGGGTTCTTATGGTCAGGGAAGTCGCGAATACGAAGATTATACGGCCAATAGTATGTTCCAACCAGAAAAATTGGGCGATTCTTGGAGTTCATTCGTGTTTTCTTTCTAGTCTTGTTACTTGTTTGAAACAAGGTCTCGCAAGGTGGTTTGGGGTCCAATTTCATAAAGATCTCAGTGCGTCATGGCTAAGCTAGCAATGAATTTTCATGCTTGGATATTGACTCCCATGTTTCTACAATATCTTGGGCCACTGCGCGAACAACGAGGATTAGGATGATCATTCTTAAGCATCATTCTTATTTTTTGTTTCTAGAATTTAATTTAATCATTAAGTTTTAACCATTTTTTTCGCAAAATTCGTTCTGTCTTAAACTGCTTTGTTATTATTATATTTTTTTTTCAAAGGCACTTTAATTGTATATTTAGGTTATTTCTTATTATGTAATAAAATTTTGTCGGCAATTGGCCAAAAGAAAACTGATTTGTAGGCGTAAAACAGAATAAATATTTTATGATTAACTAGGTTTAGGAAAAAGTAAAGTTAGGACTCCCAAGTTTTATTCTGGTTCGTTGATATTACCTCTATGACGGGTTGAGATCTAACTTTAAAGCGTAGCTAGTAATCGTTATACAATGAATTTTATATTAAGATTTCTCGAGTAAGAAAACACATGAATAAGCCAGCGTGCCAGCACATAATTTACACTGGTATCCTATTGTATGGGTAGGCCTAAAACTAATTATAATCTGCACTAAGACAAAAATATTTTATATAATTAGACGCTTCTGTACTGGTAATTTCTTGTTTGGGATAATATCCATCTTGGTTAGTGACATGGGTCGATTTTTTAATAGAACATCTGAGGGCAAAGCTCAGGCCCACACACAAATTAAAGCTGCAATGGGGCTTTTGAGTTGCCTCCCCAGGCTTCCCACAAAACGTGGTCCCAACACCACTTGTGCGTTCTCAGTCGACCACGAGCTTCCTACTTTGGGCCGTCTCTCTGATCACCAATGTTTTTGACATCCCTCGTCATTATTTTTTTTTCATTAATTATTTAATTGGCTAACTTTTACTTGCAACACTGTTAGATTTTATTATGGTGTTAAATTTATTACTATTTGAAAATTTGTCTACATTTAATTAGGGATATTTCCATCTGTTAGGTTTTTTAACCGTTCTGTCTGCCTGAATGTGTCGTTATTTTCTCCTATGGTTTCTTTGCGGTTTTCTTTTTCGGTTTTTCTTAGCGATAATAATGTCAAACTTTTTGTATTGTTTTTTCATACAAATTCTTGCCTTTTAATTTCGTTTGTTTCGCGTGTGCGGCTGCCTGTAGTCGGTCTTGATTTACCTATTTCTTAACTACTATATGGTATGATTCAACCCGTCAGACTCTGTTGGAAATGAGTTACACTACGAATAATCCGGATTTAGAAATTTTACTCTCTACGGTGGCACGTCTTGAGGTATCACCTTGCCTTCCTTCGTAAATTTCCTTCTCCTCTGGAAGTAGAAGGTTTATGCTCTAAGTCCTCGCGTTGAGTTGTTCAAACTCGGGAGATTTGAAAGATGCTGAGAGCTTTGGAGGAATCAAGAGTTTTTGCGGGGTTCCTCCACTGTTTGAATGCCATGTCTTCAGGGGATGGGGTCTTTATTTGCACTAAGGTTTTCCCTCCATGAAAGTCCCACTGTTTAGGTTTGCAACTTGGACACAGTTATATCAAGATATTGACCGTTGAGGTCCTCCTTGGGAGTTTTATTCTCCGGGCGAATTACTTTGACGTCGTTTTTTATGGGGAAATTAATGAAATCCATAGCCTCTTGCAGATTTGTTTTAGTTGAATCTTTGGGAGTTTTCCTTTACGGTAATACCGGAAGGGTTTTCTACAGCTACCGTTTAATTCTTCACTGCAATGACAGGGTTCTTTCTCTTCTTTCTTTCTATTGGTGTTGACAGGGGAAACAATATCTGTTCTGGAAATCTTTTGGGGGGACAAGGGGTCGCAACATTCTATCGGGGAAAAATTGGGTTTTTGGAGGATATTGTATTAACCTAATTCGTCCTGACGCTACGCCGATGAATAACTTTTTGGATCTTTTGGTGTTTTTATTTCAGGAAAAAATCCCTGGTATTAGTATTTTGTCTTTTGGAATAACTAGATTTTTTCATAAGCATAACCAATTCTTCAAAATTTTCCTCTTCACTGTCCATTCTCGAAATAGTCTTGCTTGAAAATTAAAGGATTTTAGCTCTGCCAATCTTGATCTAGGGGGTCATTTTCTGCATCTGACGAATCAGTGGAGGAGAGATGTGATACCCATATTCC